>CM039128.1:18674623-19229016 GCA_022036555.1 Microstegium vimineum | reverse complement strand
GTCGACGGCGAGGAGCAATGAAGGGCCGCCGACGGGATCAACGACGAGGATCGACGAGAACCACCGGCGAGGTCGACGACGAGGAGCGACGAACGGCCACCGACGGGATCGACGACGAGGAGCGACGAGAACCACCGGAGAGGTCGACGGCGAGGGTCGTCCGTTGGATCGACACTCCCGACGGCCCCTATGTGAAAGGGTGCATTCAAAGAAGTAAGAGGGCCACCATCGTATAGAAACCTATACGATCCAACGGACGGACTGCCCCCATGTCTAAACCACTTGGTGCCTCTTCCTTCTAGTTGATCGCATTTCATTACTACCATTGGTTCGGTCCACGATAGCAAATATAGCCAACCGTGATAGTATTACCCCCATGGGATAACACGAAACATAAATATAAAAGTAACCATTTATTCTAAGCAGGCTAAGCAGTTGCTTTTACTTTTATTAATAGAGTAACAAGGTAGGTAAAACAATAATCAAGGAAGGGAATGCATCAATTTGGGATTCAAACAACTCCTGTCACCTAATGCATCACAATATAAAATACTCAAGTAGATTAATTGTAAATATTGGGAGGCTTAAGAATGCTCCGGGGCTTGCCTTGAGTGAAGGTGGAGGGCTAGTGGTTAGGGCACTCGGGGAGATTAGTGTCGAGCTCGTGGTACTCCTCATTTAGCTCCTGCACCTCCTAGACTTCTGTCTCTGGGGTTGGCTCCTGATGTTCCTCCACTGATCCTAAATGATTGCAATGCATAAATAAGTAACTTGATGATGCAGGGATGATGCTTGAACAAGGTTTAGCACACTAAAAGAGATTCTAAGCATTTAACAAATTAATTACCACAAAGCCACTTTACACAGCAACCCTATTATAACTACTCAGAAAAAAAATCTACAAAATTACAGAGGGTAAAACATGTCTACTAGATGCTACTGCAGCAAACTTACTCATAGCAAAGTTACCAGCTAGCAGATACAAAAACATGAAATTAAATGCAGAAAAAGCACTTAGAACTAGAGCTACTAGCTAACAGGGTGAAACATGCTATAACTTATTTTTAGCAGAAACTATACTTAAAATCATATTTATCAGGAAAGTTCCATGACAAAACAAACATAAACTACTCTATATGATTTTCCAAAGAAAACCCTAGAAAAGGACACTTGAACTACAAGTATCTTTTCTGCCATACAACACACCACATAAGATATTTTTCCTAGACAGAGCATGACATAAAGAGACTCCACAAAAAGTTTCATGATTTATACATGCACATATTTACCATAGGAATTAATCTAAGAAAACAGCAGAAACATATTTTAACAGATGATAAATAAAACTTACACAGAAACATGGCATGTTATATTTTTCCTAGCTTCTACACAGGATAATAGAGCTAACATAAAAACCTTACATATATTTATTTGACCATTTTAAGCAGGAACATAAATAACTTTGATATATGTAGAAAACAACTAATTAAACATTAGTACTGAAGACGTTCTCCAAAAATCATTTTTATATTTTTAACAGAAAGATCATCATTTATAGAGTCTAACAAAATTGATTTTACCATTTTAGGATTTACTAAACTCTAGATATAAATTAAACAAGCATTAGCACATTACTGAAAATAGGAAAAAGGAATTTCATTTCGGAAACCGGCCCGATACACGCAGAGGCGCGCGGGGCGACTGACAGGCAGGACCCTCGGTCAACTCGAGGTCCATCTGTCAACGTGCACGGAGCAGAGGACGGTGCTGACCGGCGTGTTCTCGCCGGCGGTGAGGTCTCCGTTGGTGGGGTTGGGTGTGCTAGGCTCGGGATGATGACGCACATCCACTGGTGAAACTGGTTGAACCGTTGCGACCGTGAAAGTGGTCGGCGGCGTGCGGTGGCGGTGCAACACGGCGGTGTGACGCGGCGAGGTGATCACCGGCGATGCGAGGCTCGACGCAGGATTGCGTGAGCATCATGGTGATGTGGTGAGTGCGGTTCGAGGGTTGGTTGAGCCGGAGGGGCTCTATGGAACCTTGGCCACGTGCAAGCTCCGCGGCGGTGGCAATGGCGCACGGCCAACGCTGCTGTGCTGATACAGGTCGAACTGGAGCTAGGGAAAGGCGTTCTCACCTCTACTAGCTCTGGTGAAGCTTTCACGAGGATGGAGGCGTCGGGGCGAGATAGTGAAGAGGTGAACACTGGTCGGTCAGTGCGGTGGCGACTCGGGGCCAAGGAACGGCGAAGGCGTTCCGACGACTAGAGCCCACGGTTGGTTAAACGGAGGTGAGCAGCGTGTGTGCGGGGCAAAGGTGAAAACTAGTGCGAGATAGATCGAGCAGAGAAGCTCGGGTGGTGGTGGATTTGAGAAGTGGACGCTTGCGATGCTCGGAGCTCTTGGCGCGACGATGGCAGAGAAATGCGAGCGAGAGAGCGAGTGAGGATAAATGCGGACGAGTGTGGTAAGTAGAGGAGGTATAGGCACTCCTCTTTGCACGGTCATGGCCGACCGGCGCGGCCAGTGGGGGCCGTGATGCGATGGTGCGGCGGTGGGCAGTGGCGCTGGCGTGTTTGCGGCGAGCGGGCGCAGAGCAGGACTTGGTCGACGCGCCGTTAGCGTGGATTCGCACTTGATTGCGAATGCGACGAGGCGTGGAGCTGATCGGACGCGGCACTGCGGCGACATTACTACGAAACGACGACACGGCGCGCGGCAGTGCGGCTGGCAGTTCTGCGGCGGCGAAGCAGGGGCGTCAGCGACGGGAAAACGGTGCAGGCTCGGTCCTAGCGCCGTTAGCACGGCGCGGGTGCGGACGCGACTAAGATAGAGCGAGTGGCTGTCGGCGACAGCGATGTCGGTGCAGGGCCGCAGCGGCGGCGATGGCATGTTCAACATCCACGGTCAGGTATCGTCGGCCACGCGGCAGACGACGCCGACGTACGGTTCAGTCGCGGTCAGGTGAGTGCGCGCGCGGGCGGGCACGCGGGAGTGGGGTCGATCGACTAATCGAGCCTCCTGCTCGGGGGTCGTTCGTTCGACCCTATGTCCGCCACGTTCGAGGGGTCGAAGTCGAGGGGGGGGGGTCGATCGGCTGATCGAGCCTCCAGCTCGGGGTCGTTCGTTCGACCCTCGGTCCGTCCCTTATCGAGCGGCAGTGGAGGCCGAGCGGGCCGAAAGTGGTACTCAACCTGTTTCGGTTCTGATATCCTTTTCCCATTTTCTTTTATTTGATTCAAACTGAACCTGCTTCAAAACAGTTTCAACAACTCCAAACCAAGTTTTGACACTTAAACCAAAGTTGTTCAGAATATTATTCTCTACCTTTTTCATGTAGATCATAAATTCCGAAAACCATTAGTTCAAGAGTCGAGGATTAAAAACTTATTTAAGCTAATTAGGAAAAGAATTACTTTAATTCTTTAACAGATAAAATTAAGCAGGGTAAACAAACATAAAGCAAACCATACTTTACTCTAAGCATAGCAAGGTTTATCTAAACAGGTTGATCACCAGATTGAGCACAAAACACCAATTAAATTCTAGTTTCAAAACAAATAAACACACACATGAAATGATAGCATATGCCAACATGAATGCAATGAAATGCTTGTGCTTAGTTGTTAATGATGACCCTAATGCAAGATTGACACAGGATGTCTGTAACACCCGAAAATTTGCATCACTTTTGAAAATTCTAAATTGATTTAATTATGTTTCTTGCTATGCATTGAATATAATTAAGCTCTAAATGTTTTGGTAAATTAAAAATGTCATATAGTTACATGTTGAGCATGCATGCTGGTGCATCTTTGTTTTTGTGTGGGTGTATTTTGAAAATAAATCAAACCTATTCTTTTGGAAAAAGGTATTTGGAAATGCTTTGAAAACTCTTTGGAAAATCAAGTTTGGAAAATTGAAAAGACATTTCTTTTCTCTCTCTCCCTGTTGCAGTCCATCTGGCCCGAGGCCACTCCCTCCCTATCCCTTGAACTCGGCCCAGCCCGCGGTGGCCCTTCTCCCTCTCCCCCATTCCTTTCTTGGGCTAGCTCGGCCAGAGGCCCAGAGCGGGAGCCGCACTCCCCTCCCTTTCTTCTTGGTGCCACTGACAAGGCCGGCCCGCACGTCATCCTCTCCTTTCCCCCTTCCTTTTTCTCCCTGGGTCGCTCACCTCCATGGCCCACGCGTCATCCCTCTTCCCTTCCCTTTCTTCTCCACTGAATTAGAACCGAGCGCCGGCAGTATCCTTCCCCGAATCCTCCTCCCACCCGTTTGCTCGGGATTTGATTTCAGCCGAGTCGCGATTGAGCACCATATCCGACCCCTGTCACCCACCGCCTCCTCCTGTTCCCTTATTTTAGCCGCCGAAGCTTGGAACCGAGCCACAGCGCGTCCCTGAGCTGAGCACGGCCGTGAGCCCGTGACTCCCTCCCAATCCCCGATTCTCGGGATTTCTTGCTCCGTAGATCAACCCAGCACCCTATAAATAGTTCCGCACCTCCCCTCCTCACCCTGTTTTTCCTTCCGCAACCACAGCGCCGCCGCCACAAGCACAGAGCCCGCCTGCCGCCATTGAAGCCACCAGAGCTCCTCGGACCGCCGCTAGCCCTCCATCCTCCTTGAAGCAAGGTTTGAGGCCTAACGCAACGTCTCCCCATTCTCAATTTCACCCCAGCTTGCCCTCACTGTCTCGCCGTCGGGTGCAGGGAGTCCGCGTCCACCTTGCCGTGCCGCCAGCCGCCTCGGGGGCACCTCTGTCCACGCGAAGGCCCTTGGTGAGTCCGCGTCATCCCCCTCTACCTCCCGGGCCTCTCGGTTGATCGGATAGTGGCTCATAGGCCCTAATCCGTTCACGCCGGCGAGCTCCACGGCGGAGCCCATGGTGGACCGCCGCGCCGGTCACTGTTCCCGGTCGGAATCCCCTTTCATCCCCTCTGTTCTAATCCTGATCGTTCGCTCTTGATCGGACGATCCAGATTCAAGGATACCCCTTCGGCCACTCCTTATTTCTCCCTTCTAATCTCGGCCCTTCAATCCGAGATCAACGATCGAGGATCTCCGATACCTCTTCGATCGGGAATTTTGCTAAAGAGCCCCTGCAGTTCTTTAAGTGTCAACCCGCAATCCATGGCGCCTTCAGAGATTACGCCTTTGCCTCTGGAAAGCGTAAACTCCGTCTGAATTCTTTTAATTCGAAAATAAATGGAAAATCATAATTTCAGTTTTGCCACTCGAATTCAAAACTCCATAACTTGCTCATTTTAAATCAGTTTTCGCCCGTTCAAATTGCGTTAGGTTCGTAATAAAATTCTCTTTATGTTAATACTACTGTTAGTTTCTTTTGAAAAAGTTTAATTTTGTGATTAGATTTAATCTTTTATCTTTGTATAGGAAAACTCGTTTATTTCCTAACTTCACCGTTCTAGCTCCGTTTTTCGTGAACGAAACATCGATGTGATCGTAGCAATGCGTAGATTAGTTTTATAAACTGTTCATCTTATTTTATTACTGTTGGTGTACTGTTCTAATCATAGCTTTGTTTGCTTCGTGTATGTTTGCCGTTGGTTGAATGGTGTTGATTGTTGATCGGTATAGACGTTGAGCAACCCATTGAAGAGCCGGAGTTTTTCTTTGATCAAGACCAGCAGGATCAGCAAGAGTTCTTCAAATAAGGCAAGTATAACATGGGATTATCCTTGTTGTCATATTCACAATTAATATAACTCATATGCATGAAAATCCTTGTTTACCATAGTTTGGTCCTAGTGATTGTTGACCTGAATACCTTGACACCTATGATTTGATCCACCACATATGATTAGTATGGCTAGTGCTCATATCAGATGTACATGATCTTAATTGTTAATGACTATATGCAATAATGGTAAAACTTCCTTTTTAGCAACATATGATCATAGGAGCTTATCTGTCGGCAAAAGCTGGGATATACAGTACAACCACGAGGGCTATATGGCTCTGGCTTTAGCTCAGTATGGGGACCTTTTCTAGCTTGTCAGTGGTTACCTTTATGGCGCAAATAGGAGCGTGCCAAGACGGGTATAGTGTGGTTCCTAGTCTACGGGCCAGCCGCGAAGGAGTGTGACCGTAGACATGTTGGCTCTATATCTCCCTGCCACGAACCTTGCGGCCCTGACTTGTTAGACGAACCCTTGGAAGGCTTCATAGTGTACCCTGCCCGCTCACCTTGGAAGTGTTTTAGGAGTTGCAAACCGGGCAAATGGGCAATCACGACTCGTGGGTAAAGTTGTACACCTCTGATCAGAGTTAATAAACTATCATGATAGCCGTGCTCACGGACACGAGCGGCTCGGAAAACTCACAAAATTATTGGGTTCTTACTTCTATGTGGCTTATGCATGTGTTATTTATTTATTGTATATCTTTGTCATTTACTTTATGATCATGGATATTTGAGCTTATGCAAATTACCTTGGCAGTTGTTGATATTAATATGAATTTGATCTACTTAAAATGCTTACCGCTATGAACCCTGCATACCCTTTTGAGCTTCATGAACCCCGTGTTATATTTGTTGAGACGTATGTGCTCACCCTTGCATTCAAACAACACAAATGAAGACTGGATTGATGACTACCACAATGAGTACTAGTCTTGGAGTCAACCAGTCAACCAGTCCCTATGGAGCTTCCGCAGATATCTTCGTTTAGTTAAAGTTATTTGTTTCAGACTATGTAATGGATAGTTTATTCGCAATGTAATAAACACTATGATGGTACTTTTTATCATTTGTCAACTCATGTGTGCGACTATTCCTGGGGTGCACATGAGCCTTTTATGCACTTGTTTTTGTTCTTAAAAACGGGTGTGATAGTTTCACAGCCCTTCCCCCTTAAAGAAATCTCGTCCTGAGATTTGAGTTTTAGTACCATTTATTATAAAAGGCGGGGTAGTTTGCGATTAGGTAGGCCTCGGTCTCCCAGGTTGCATCATGAGGACCATGATGACTCCAAAGAACATTGAAAGTCTTCACTTCTCGATTCCTGGTGACTCTTGTCTTTGTATCCAAGATCTTGTCTGGTTCCTCAAAGTATTCCAGGTCCGAATTGATTACGATGTCTGAACTTGGAACAGATTCTTCTTCTGGAACTCGAAGACACTTCTTAAACTGAGATACATGGAATACTGGAAAGATGGTACTCATCTCTGGGGGTAACTGTACTTGGTAAGCCACCTTGCCTTTCCTGGCGATGATCCGATAAGGTCCAACATATCGGGGTGCTAACTTCTTCTTAATTCCAAAGCGACGGACGCCTCTCATTGGTGATACCTTAAGGTACACATAGTCACCAACTTGAAACTCCAAAGGTCTCCTCCTTTGATCTGCATACCCTTTCTGTCGATATTGAGCTGCCTTGATATGTTGTTGAACAGTGCGGACTATTTCTTCTGCCTCTTTCACATAGTCCGTACCATAGAATCCCTTATCTCCTGATTCAATCCAATTGACAGGGGTCCTACACTTGCATCCATATAAAGCATCGAACGGTGCCATTTTAATGCTTTCTTGGTAACTATTGTTATAAGAAAACTCCGCCAAAGGTAGCCATTTCTCCCATGATCCTTCTGCTGACACAACACATGCTCTCAACATGTCTTCCAACACTTGATTCACTCGTTCTGTTTGTCCATCTGTTTGAGGGTGATAAGCTGAACTTCGAATCAACTTTGTTCCCAACTCTTTATGTAACTGCTCCCAAAAACGAGCGATAAACTAGGATCCTCTGTCGGATATGATGGTCTTAGGAATACCATGCAACCTTAAGATATTCTGAACATAAAGCTCGGCATACTGATGTGGTCGATGAGTGACCTTGACTGGTACGAAGTGAGCGACCTTAGTTAAGCGATCAACGATAACCCATATAGAATCATTTCCTTTCTGAGTGGTAGGCAAACCTGTGATGAAGTCCATACTAATATCTTCCCACTTCCATTCAGGTATAGAAAGAGGTTGTAACAACCCGGCAGGTCTCATGTGCCCCGCCTTGATGTGACAACACGTATCACACTTTGCGACATATTCTGCGATATCCAACTTCATTTTAGACCACCAATACCTTGTCCTCAGGTCATGATACATCTTACTACTACCAGGGTGGATCGACAACTTTGAGTTATGTGCTTCATTGAGAATTCTCTCTCACAAGACTTGATCCTTAGATACTACCAAACGCTGATTGAACCATAGAATTCCTTTCTCATCCACTTTGAAATTCAGAGATTCACGGGTTTCTAGCCTTTGTTTGATTTGCATAAGCTCTTTGTCCGATTTCTGTCCATCAATAATGTCACTATCCAAGGTACATTGGATAACAATATTATTTAGGACCAAGGGGTGCATTAGATCAAAACCATCTTCTAGCAAAGGTTGCAACAAGTTGCAATGAGATTTGCGGCTCAAAGAATCTGCTACAACATTTGCTTTTCCAGGATGATAATGCACTTCCAAGTTATAATCCTTGATTAACTCCAACCATCTTCTCTGCCTCATATTCAATTCAGACTGGGTAAACAAGTACTTCAAACTTTTATGATCAGTGAAAATGTGGCACAGATTACCCATCAAGTAATGTCTCCATATTTTCAAAGCATGCACGACTGCTGCTAACTCCAAGTCATGGGTCGGGTAATTCTCTTCATGAGGTCGGAGTTGTCGTGAGGCATAAGCAATGACTCTTCCATTCTGCATCAACACGCATCCTAATCCAATGGTTGATGCATCACAAAACACATCAAAAGGTTCCTCCAGATTTGGTTGTGCCAAAACCGGTGCAGTTGTTAACAGTGTCCGCAGGGTATGGAACGTTGTTTCACACTCTACACTCCATTCAAACTTCTTGTTTTTCTATGTTAACCTTGTCATAGGTGTAGCTATCTTAGAGAAGTCCGGGATAAAACGACGGTAGTATCCGGCCAACCCTAAAAATCTGCGAACCTCATGCACGTTAACGGGTGCTTTCCAATTCATAACTTCTTGCACTTTTGAGGGGTCCACTGAGATACCCTCGGCTGACAAGATGTGACCCAGAAAAGGTACTTTGGTCAACCAAAACTCACACTTGCTAAACTTGGCATAAAGCTTATGCTCTCTTAACCGTTTCAGCACTAAACGCAGGTGTTCTGCGTGGTCCTTCTCATTTTCCGAATATACCAAGATGTCATTGATGAAAACCACCACAAACTTGTCCAACTCTTGCATGAACATTGAGTTCATCAAGTACATGAAATGCGCAGGCGCATTTGTCAATCCAAAGGACATCACTAGATATTCAAAGAGACCGTATCTCGTGGAAAAAGCGGTCTTGGGTACATCTTCTTTTCGGATCTTAATCTGATGATAACCAGATCATAAGTCTATCTTGGAGAACACTTTGGCTTTAGACAACTGATCAAACAACAAATCAATCCGCGGCAACGAATATTTCTTTTTGATGGTAACTGCATTGAGAGGGCGATAGTCCACGCACATTCTTAAGGTTTTATCCTTCTTTTTCACAAAGATGGCGGGATATCCCACAGTGAACAACTCGGGCAGATCAGACCATTTTCCAGCAACCCCTGGACTTGTTTCTTGAGTTCTGCTAACTCGTTGGGTGGCATCCTATATGGTCTCCTGGATATAGGTGCTATTCCAGGAGCTAGCTCTATAGCAAACTCGACATTTCTGTCTGGGGGTAACCCTGGAAGATCATCAGGAAACACATCCGGAAACTCACAAACTACAGGAATCTTATCCAACAACTCTGCAGTGATAGCAAACATAACTCCCAGCTGATTTGGATTCTTAGGTAAGAAGATTCCGAAGGTAACTCCATTCTATGGGTTGGTGATAGATACTGCTCGTTGGGCTATATCTAAATGCACTTTCCAAGCTTTCATCCATTCCATACCAAGGATTACATCTAGACCTAGCTCAGGTATTACGATGAGGTTGACATATATCGATGTCGTCCCCATGGTAATTTCTACATCTTTTACCATTTTACCAGTATATAGGACAGCTCCAGCTGCACTAATTTGATACTCCTTTTCCAATTCTACCACCTTCTATTGACTTCGCAACACGAAGTTCCCACTAACGAATGAATGCGATGCTCCAGAATCAAACAAGATAACTGCAGGACATTGATTAACAAGAAACGTACCAGCTGTGACGGGTTCTCCCTCTGGTACTTCCTCTAAGGTGGTGTGGTGGACATTCCCTGTGCGAGGCTTCTGGGGATAGCTGAACTGTTTCCTGGGCTTCGTGCAAAAGCGAGATAGGTGACCAATTTGTCCGCAGTTGTAGCATGGTCCCACCACATATGGCGTCTTCTGACTCCCAGCTGCAGGTGTTGCTACTTTACCTTTGTTATGCTGCAAGGGTGCAGTGAAGGATCTCGGGCAGGCGGGACGAGCACGAGCATTGGTCATCTTCCCTTGAGGTGGTCGGAAACGTGCACCAGCCTGTGGTGGACGAAACATTGGCCTTGAAGCATTGGGACCCCTATTCTAGTGGGATCCTCCCTCTGGGATGTGACGACGCGTCTCTGCAAGCAACCTATTGTCATTGGTCTCTTGATTCAAGCAGTCACTGATGAAGTCGCTGAAGGTGAGGCGGTAGCTGTTTCCCATCTTGGACAGAAGAGCGGCATTCATGCCCCTCTTGAAGCTGGCGATCTTCTTGGCATCAGTGTTGACCAAGTCAGTGGCATAGCGAGCCAACCTATTGAAACTGGTGAGGTATTCCGTCACTGATCTCGTCCCCTGGGACAGTCTCATGAACTCAGTAAGCTTCATCTCCATCACACCGTCTGGAATGTAGTGACGGCGCATAGCTGTGGAGAACAAGTGCCAAGTAACTGTCGTGCCGCTAGGCAAGTTGTCACGGTACTGGGACCACCAGATGCTTGCCGGTCCTTCCAGCCTGTGCGCGACATACTCCGCCTTTAGCTCATCCGTCAGACGCAGAAGCCGAAACTTCTGTGTCATGGAGTGTAGCTATTCATCTGCCTCTAGCGGTTTAGTAGCTTCCTTGAAGATCAGAGGACGAGTGTCCATGAAATCCTTGTAGGAACTGTACTGATTAAGTGTGCCCCCCTGCTGTTGCCTGTGCTGCTGAGCTATGTTGGCAGCGATGTTGCGCAACGTTTCGTGCATCTGCCGCTGCATCTCTTCTACACTTCTTTGGCTGCCCAAGAACTGGCCAAAGAATGCTTCCGATGTCATTGGAGGTGGTGGTGGTGGTGGCAAGTCCTCCCTCTGGGATGCCTCTCCATCACCCCGATTGGTGCGACGAGTGTTAGCCATCATCTGTATAGCCCATTAACAAACAACAATTAGGTGATGCTATATTGAAAAATGAATAAATACTGTGCTTTACAAAATGTAACATTAAGCACACGACCAGATATAATTATTCATCTTTCCACATAACATCACAGAATTAATTGCTCGTCATAAACATACAAATAACATTCCCAATCCTTTGCCAGAACGACGCCTGGACTTAACATTCCAATTTTGGCTGACACATTACAAAGATCCAAAAGCTCCTTGCGTGGAAGATCAACTCCTAATCTAGCGCTCAGTAACCGTTGGAGTAGTCGTGCTCTCCGATGTTGTCGTCGAGGTTGTCGTCGTAGAAGGGCTCGTCGGCGAAGACCTCGTTCGGTGAGTCGGGACCAAGGATCACTCCATCCTGTGGCTCGGGCTCCTCAGGTGCAGGTGCTTCGGCGACTTCAGCTGCTGCTGTTGCCTGCTGCTGGTGGAGAGCGTGGAAAGCCTCATGCAGGTTATCGATGTACTCCTACTATCCATTGAGGTTCCCTTCTAACTCTGCAACTCTGTCCTGCAGGTCCTCCGATTCGGTCCAAGCTTCATTCCTGGAGTTGGTGGCCTCGAGAAGTAACTGCTCACTAACCACGCGAGTAGCGATCTCCTCCTCCAACTTAGTCTGAGCCTGATTGCGCTCCAGAGTCATCTGAGCTAACTCTGCATGAAGGGTCTCGACGGCTGTCTCGAACTCCTGCTGCAACTGGCGCTTGCTTTCCATCGTGGCGTTGTGGATCTCTGCAACATCTGTCAGACTGCGCTCCAGACTCTCACAAGTGCCTAGAAGAGCTCCAGTGGCACCCATGGCTGGGGTCTCACAAAAGAAAAGCTCCTCTTCATCTCCTGTCAGAGCTGTCTCCTCAGTCTGCATCCAATCCACAGGAAAAGTTGTTCCACGTGGGAACACTCCCGGCCATGCGTCTGCAAGATCTGCTGGAAAACGAGCGATGATGTCTTTTAGCACCAGGTATGCTGCCCTGTTGGCTCCATCCTTAGCACAAGCTCCCTTGGTAATGATCGTCCATCCTGCCCAGTTGGGCCTTCCTTCCAGAGCTTTCACTCTGACCTCAACCTGAACCAGAGAATCTTGACCATACTGCTGCTTCTGCCAAGAGTACTTGGGTTCACTGCCCTCGGAATACCCAATGGCGTGCAAAACTTGCCAAAGGATGGTTGGCAGCCCAAAGTATGTCAAAAACTTTCCCCTGGTCATCTTCCTTGCCAACGGGTGGCGAGGAACTCCTGCTCCTCCGGTTGCTTTCTTGGCAGTCAGACGGATACGAGGCATCTATAGAAAAGGGGGTTTCGACTCTCATGAGACAGGTATTAAGTTGGTCATTTTTATCAAAAGGGGATGATTACAATTTAAGGGGAGGGATGACATGGTACAAGAATATAAACATGATGCATGATCGTAATTATGTTCTCATTCAACTAGAATGACTTGTAAGTCCTAACGTTCTAGTCGGTGGCAAGACGATCTCTCATTACGTAGTTATTCGTTCTACACGGTTGCGTAGTTAGTGTACCTGCAGAAAATTCATCTCAGCCCAAAAGAAGAAAACCCAATGCAGAAAATCACCGGGCACTTCCTGATACGCACTAAGTACATACCAGTTAGATACCAAAACCTTATGCACCAAGCTCGGAAAACCCACCCAACATTTCATACTTCTCAGATATGTCTGCGTGAAAGCTCGCATATCCTTAAGTAACAAGATATCACTTCTCTTGACCAACGGTTGGAAGGTCTGCTCTCACATCTCCCAAATAGTTTTCCATGCAAATTTTCAAACCTAATATCATCCTTCCCAAGAATGATATCCCGGCAAATTACAAAGATCCAGCATGAGCAAAACTCTGAACCAAGTTAGTATAACTAAGCCACCTGATTTCCTAGTATAGGGCTAAGGACTAGACTCTGGCACCCAATTTTCAAAAGTAGTTTATAAAAATAGTTTTGAAATACCCGTTTTGTTAAGAAAGTTGCTCGAACGAATGAGGATACCTGAACTTAGCTCTGATACCAGCTGTGACATAACCGTCCAAATTATAAGAGATCAAGTACCAAAGTAGCGGATTTAACTGCCACTTAAAGCACTTGAGCCCATATAATCCGGGTAGTCCAGAAATCTCGAAGGATTTCTAACAATCGAGGATCGCGCAAACTCAGGTATGCACATTCGAACGAGCCACAAATAAACCGAAAATACTTGAAGTACGAATAAGGTTATTACAACACTTTGTTCCAATAAAAGTAGTACTTATGCCACAACACCTGTGGCCGAATAGATCACTGTTTGAAACTGAACCCGAAGTTTTACTCCACACTAAAATCATTAAAAGATAGGGGTGCCCACGAGGTAATGTCCAACAACAGCAAAAGATGAGCTCGTAGAAGACCTTGCCCAAGGCCTACTCCTCTTCTCCTTCGAAAGGATAGAGACAGTGCTTACAATAGTCGAAGTATACTTGGCCATCTGCAACAAACGGGATAAACCCTGAGTACGGGAATGTACTCAGCTAGACTTACCCGTCTAACTGAAAATAAAGACTCCAAGGGTATGCAAGGCTATTTATGTGGATCTGGGTAAAGTTGCTTTTGCGGAAAAGCGAACAAGATGAAACTAAAGATTAGAGAACAACCATTTTCCATCCTATTATTATTATCTCTAGGTTTGCACCTGTACTAGAGCACTCACTTGAACTACTCAAACAATATAATAACATATATCCAATTCCTTCATCAATATTTTAGTAGAACCATTACGATGTCACATAGAGTTGTACCGTGGTGAAGCTCAGCATAATCCCCATATCCAGTGGGGGCGGCAATTCGAATTGCTATACAACCAGCTGGCAAGATTACCTTTAACACACGCCCACACTTACCCCGTCGGGTCCATGCATTGGGTTACCGCTCAACAAAGTCCAGGTGGTATCGCTGCGAGCTCGCATTTGTCCACCCAATTGTAGAAATCAGTTGGCCACCACGGGGCAGATCGTATCTACAAACTAGAGGGTGCTCATAGCAGATTGAGCGCCGGCCCGGACAGTGTTCACTCGGCTTCGGGGTCGACACTTCCGACGGCCCCTATGTGAAAGGGCGCATTCAAAGATGTAGGAGGGCCACCATCGTATACAAACCTATATGATCCAACGGACGGACTGCCCCAAGTCTAAACCACTTGGTGCCTCTTCCTTCCAGTTGATCGCATTTCATTACTACCATTGGTTCGTTCCATGATAGCAAATATAACCAACCGTGATAGTATTACCCCCATGGGATAACACGAAACATAAATATAAAAGTAACCATTTATTCTAAGCAGGCTAAGCGGTTGCTTTTACTTTTATTAATAGGGTAACAAGGTAGGTAAAACAATAATCAAGGAAGGGAATGCATCAATTTGGGATTCAAACAACTCCTATCACCTAATGCATCACAGTATAAAATACTCAAGTAGATTAATTGTAAATATTGGGAGGCTTAAGAATGCTCCGGGGCTTGCCTTGAGTGAAGGTGGAGGGCTGGTGGTCAGGGCACTCGGGGAGATTAGTGTCGAGCTCGTGGTACTCCTCGTTTAGCTCCTGCACCTCCTGGACTTATGTCTCTGGGGTTGGCTCCTGATGTTCCCCCACTGATCCTAAATGATTGCAATGCATAAATAAGTAACTTGATGATGCAGGGATGATGCTTGAACAAGGTTTAGCACACTAAAAGAGATTCTAAGAATTTAACAAATTAATTACCACAAAGCCACTTTACACAACAACCCTATTATAACTACTCAGAAAAAAAAATCTACAAAAATTACAGAGGGTAAAACATGTCTACTAGATGCTACTGCAGCAAACTTACTCATAGCAATGTTACCAGCTAGCAAATACAAAAACATGAAATTAAATGCAGAAAAAGCACTTAGAACTAGAGCTACTAGCTAATAGGGTGAAACATGCTATGACTTATTTTTAGAAGAAACTATACTTAAAAACATATTTATCAGGAAAGTTTCATGATACACAAACATAAACTACTCTATATGATTTTCCAAAGAAAACCCTAGAAAAGGACACTTGAACTACAAGTATCTTTTCTGCCATACAACACACCACATAAGATATTTTTATTAGACAGAGCATAACATAAAGAGACTCCACAAAAAGTTTCATGATTTATACATGCACATATTTACCATAGGAATTAATCTAAGAAAACAGCAGAAACATATTTTAACAGATGATAAATAAAACTTACACAAAAACATGGAGGTCGACGGCGAGGAATGACGAGAACCGCTGACGAGATTGACGACGAGGAGCGATGAGAACCACCGGCGAGGTCGACGGCGAGGAGCGACAAATAGACGCCGACGGGATCGACGACGAGAAGCGACAAGAACCACCGGCAAGGTCGACGGTGAGGAGCGACAAATGGCTGCCGACGGGATCGACGACGAGCAGCGACGAGAACCACCGGCAAGGTCGACGGCGAGGAGCCACGAAGGGCCGCTGATGGGGTCGACCACGAGGAGTCACAAGAACAACCAGCGAGGTCGACGGCGAGGAGCGATGAAGGGTCGCCGATTGGATCGACAAGAACCACCGGCGAGGTCATCGGTGAGGAGCGACGAATGGCCGCTGACGGGATTGACGACGAGGAGCGACGAAGGGCCGCCGACGGGATCGACGACGAGGAGCGACGAGAACCACCGGCCAGGTCGACGACGAGGAGCGACGAACGACCACCGACGGGATCGACGACGAGGAGCGACGAGAACCACCGGAGAGGTCGATGGCGAGGAGCGACGAAGGGCCACCGACAGGATTGACGATGAGGATCGACGAGAACCACCAGCGAGGTCGACGGCGAGGAGCAATGAAGGGCTGCCGACGGGATCGATGACGAGGAGCGACCTGAACCACCGGCGAGGTCAACGGTGAGGAGCTACAAAGGGCCGCCGACGGGATCGACCATGAGGAGTCACAAGAACAACCAGCGAGGTCGACGGTGAGGAGCGATGAAGGGTCGCCGACTGGATCGACGACGAGGATCGACGAGAACCACCGGCGAGGTCATCGGCGAGGAGCGAAGAATGGCCGCCGACGGGATTGACGACGAGGAGCGACGAAGGGCCGCCGACGGGATCGATGACGAGGAGTGACGAGAACCACCGGCTAGGTCGACGGCGAGGAGCGACGAACGACCTCCGACGGGATCGACGACGAGGAGCAACGAGAACCACCGGAGAGGTCGAGAGCGAGGAGCAACGAATGGTCGCCGACAGGATTGACGATGAGGAGCCACAAGAACCACCGGCGAGGTTGACGGCGAGGAGCAACAAAGGGCCAAGGACGGGATCGATGATGAGGATCGACGAGCTCCACCGGCGAGGTCGACGGCTAGGAGCGACGAAGGGCCCCCGACGGGATCGATGACGAAGGGTCTCCTATGGGATTGACGACGAGGGGCGATGAGAACCACCGCCGATGTCGACGGCGAGGAGCGACGAACGGCCACCGACGGGATCGACGATGAGGAGCGACGAGAACCACCAGAGAGGTCGACAGTGAGGATTGATGAAGAGTCGCCGACTGGATTGACGACGAGGAGCGACGAGAACCACCGGCGAGCTCGACGGCGAGGAGCAACGAAGGGCCGCCGACGGGATCGACGACGAGGAGCCACAAGAACCACCGGGGAGGTCGACGGTGAGGAGCGACGAAGGGCCGCCGATGGGATCGACGATGAGGATCGACGAGAACCACCAGCGAGGTTGACGACGAGGAGCGACGAAGGGCCACCGACGGGATCGACAACGAGGAGCGACGAGAACCACCGGCGAGGTCGATGGCGAGGAGCAACGAGGGGCCGCCGACGAGGTCGGCGGTGAGGAGCGACAAAGGACCGCCGACGGGATCGATGACGAGGAGCGACGAGAACCACCGGTGAGGTCGACAGCGAGGAGCGACGAGGGGCTGCCGACGAGGTCGACGGCGAGGAGCGATGAAGGGCCGCCGACGGGATCGACGACGAGGAGAGATGAGAACCACCGGCGAGGTCGACGGCGAGGAGCGACGAAGGCCGCTGACGAGGTCGACGGTGAGGAGCGACGAAGGGCCACCGACGGGATCGACGACGTGGAGCGACGAGAACCATCAGCGAGGTCGATGGCGAGGAGCGACGAAGCCCACCGACGGGATCGACGACGAGGATCGACGAGAACCACGGGCAAGGTCGACGGCGAGGAGCGACGAAGCCTGCCGACGGGATCGACGACGAGGATCGACGAGAACCACCGGCAAGGTCGACGGCGAGGAGCGACGAAGGGCCGCCGATGAGATCGACGACGAGGAGCGATAATGCGAACACATGGTGGATAAGTACCCATGTAGTTCAGTTTTGTGATGAGTGATTGCCCAACACTTGAGCGGTGCACTTTGAGTGGCTTGATTCTAACCCTTTGCGAAAGAAAATGTGTGCCTATCTATCGGCTTGTGGTGTGCAGGTGCTATGCCTAGTGACAGTGGTCAATGGTGTGGAGAAGGTGGAGTAGAGGCTTGCCGTGCCGATGGACTGAGAGCGGTGAAGGGCGGAAGCGGGGCTCAGACTGAGGGACCATGGGCGCCGACGGACTAGCTATGGTGGCTAGTACTTTGGCACCAGCGAGTGCGAGAAGACATGGAGGTAGACCGAGTCGGCCGAGTCAAGACGGGGGACGCGCGAGTCAAGCGGAGGCTCAGGGGACTCAGAGTCCGACTGGGTGAAGACAAGGTGGCTCGCGTTGAGTGGTTTGGTGGTTTGGGCCTCAAAACCATCCGCGTCGGTTTCCGAGTTTGGGCCACAAAACTCGAGGTTCGGTAGTTGAGCCCAAAGCTACCGGTGGCGGGTTTCCTGGGTTTGGGCCTCAAAACCTAGGCGGAGCTTCTGAGGAAGCGGGGATGGCACGTGGCGGAATCCTGGAGGTTGCGTTGAGGCGACGGCAACTCCCGGCAGGAAGCGAGGCCGTCCATTAAAAATGCGGGAGATATTTCCAGGAGCTTGGACTGCAATGCTTAGTCTAGGTAGTTCACTCAATGTATCTAGGGGGGTCTTTGGGAAATAGCCAAAGCCCGTTAAGTAGGGGTGAAGGGGTATCCCTCGTCCCATCTCTTGAACCCTAATCATTTTGCCCCAACTCTCTCTCTCTCTCTACCCTCTCTCTAGTTCATGAGATCCCTAGGTTGATTTCACCAACCTCTGTAAGAACTTGAGTTTGTTGCGAGGAATCGGAGGTCGTAGCCTCTATAAGCCATGGTGGCTTCGACTTCTTGATCGTGTCCCCGTTTTGCTTGTGTTCTTCGCGTTTTGCTTTTGCTCCCTCTTTTTCTCGAGATGATTTCTCTTTGTAGGGAGTAGCTCTTGCAAATTCGTTTGAACCAAGTTGTTCGTATTCGTGAGGAGCATCTTTGCACCGAAGGAATTCCCCTCAAACCTCACGTGTGCGTAGATCAGGCGATATCTTTGCGGTGTTCTTAGTTCTTGCCCCTTTTCCCCCAAATCCTCGTCTCCCTTTAATTCTCACCAAATTGAGCGATGATTTCTTAGGATTAGCTCCCCAACTGTACAAGGGTCATGCCTACAAAGTTTGGTTAGAGTTGGAGTTCATTTGGTTAAGTTTTGAGAAGATTTGGATGAGAGGAAATGATTTTTGGGATCGCTATGCAGATTTCGGGGGCGTAGGACGCTCCAGAGTTTGGCGTCGGACGGTCCGTCGGAGGCGCCGGACGCTACGTAGTGCTGATGACAGCGTCCATCGCGATCGTCTATCGCTGGGGCTGTTTTTGGGCTGTTTTTTGAGCGTCGGACGCTCCTGACAGAGCAGCATCCGTCGCCCATCGGACTCAGTCCGTCGCCCTCTGCAGCGTCCGTCGCCAGCGTTCGTAACCCTTCTAGCAAGGTTTTCAGGATTTTCTTCGTCGCTGTTTTGGCCGTTTCTCTCTCGTCCGGACTCCGAATCAAGATCCGTTTGTTGCATTGGATTCATATTCATGTAAGGCACCTGATTAGGTACTTTTGAGACCTGTTCTCATAAGTATTTTTGGGTGTGCTCTTGCCTCTTCTCTCTAGGGGTTGAGAGTACCGCTCTCGGTGTATCGGTTTCGAGTTCGTGGCTTTGATCGTTCTCCATATTCTCTGACCGCTCCGCTGCACCTTTAGTGGTCTTCCTAAGGTGTTCACCTACTTGTTAGGCCATGTGCGAGTCGGTTCTTCTGAGGTCAAGTTTTGGGTGTAAGTTTGGGACAAGGGCCAAGTCTTTGAGTTGAATTTTATTTGGCTCCCATTCACCCCCCCCCCTCTGGTCGCCGTTCTCGGTCCTTCAATTGGTATCAAAGATGGTTAAGGATCAATCCACCTTACACGGTTCTTGATCCGCGAAGGCGACATGGAGCGAGGTGCTGGTAAACCTCCTTACTTCGATGGAACCAACTTTGCCTATTGGAAGGTGCGCATGTCCGCTTACCTCCAAGGGCTTGATACGCAGTTTTGGGAGATTTGTGAGAATGAGAACTACGTGGTTCTTGAGGCTCGGTTCACCGATGCCCAGGTTATGCAGCATGCATCTAATGCAAGAGCCCGTAGCATTCTCTTCTCTTTCCTGTCTCTTCCAGAGTTTGAGCGGGTTTCGAGTCTCACAACGGCACGGGAGATCTGGCAAACACTCTTGAGATATAATGAGGGCAACCCTCAGATCAAGTCCAGACTCTTCGACACGTACCGTAGAGAGTACGAGAACTTTGCTCAGTTGGCCGGCGAATCTGTTGACGGGATGTTCACTCACTTCCAATCTATCATCAACAAGATGCATGCCAATCGGGCCAACTTGCCTTATGATGATCATGAGATGGCTATCAAGCTTTTGCATGCTCTTGATCGGAAGGTGTGGGAGATGAAGGTGGCAGCCATTCAGGAGTCACCGGGCTATGATGCCCTGACCGTGGACGAGCTGTTCAGCAAGCTCAAGTCCTCGGAGATTGACTACCAGACCCGGGCCAAGCTTGAGAACCCATCGAAACCTTCTATGGCGTTGGTTTCTGGCCCCGGCGGTACGTCTTCTTCCTCCTCTGACCCTTCACACTCCTTGTTTGCTTTGTCTTTGATTTCTGTGACAAAGGAGCAAGTGGAAGCTCTTGGAGATGATGAGCTGGCTTTGGTCATCACCAAGTTCTCACGGTGGCTCAGCCAAGGGGTGCTACTGTTGCGGTGATGAGGACCACTTCATCGCAAACTGCCCCAAGAAAGCTGCAGGCGACTTCAGCAAGCGCAAGGCCAAGCGCGAGCACCACATCGAGGACAAGCACAAGCCCAAGGATGGCTACCACCGAAGGTCCTCCAAGAAGGTGATCGACAAGGTGAAGGCCAAGCACTGAGCCTTCCTTGCCTCCCTCAGTGACATCGATGCCTCCTCTGACGGAGGTGCTTCTTCAAGCGATGATGAGTTCAAGGGAAAGGTTGAGGACAAGCTCAACGGCCTATGCTTCTACGCCGACGCCAAGCACGGTGGTTTTTGCACCATGGCGATTGAAGAAGGCAAGGTCAGCAAGCGCAAGGAAAGCCCCAACTACGACTACGACTCCGACACACCCGAGGTACCACCCACCGTCGAGTCCCTCTCCCTTGAGATTGAGTCTCTGAACGATGCCTTGATGAGTCAAGATGCGTTGCTCAAGCGTGCTGCTGTAGAGAGGAACGACCTTAGCGTGCTTCATGAGCTATATTTTGCTAAGGCGTCTATGGTGGTTACCGAGGAGGTAGAGTGTGATGCTTGCGCCATTCACATGTCTGATCTTGTCACTCCCCAGGACAAGTATGGCACTCTACTTGAGGAGGTCAGTGAGCTGAAGGCTAGGCCTAGCTTACTTGGTGCGTGCAAGTCTTGCTTAGGCTTGCGTTGTGAGCTGGCACAAAAAGATGTTAGGATTGTTGTGCTAGAGAAGGTCAGCTCCGATAGCACTAGAGAGTCGGATCGCTTTGAGGCTTTGGAGCTTGAGATCGCGTCGTGCAGACACGACAAGATGCGAACCGAGGAAGAAAACACATACCTTCGGTCCGTATTGAGCTAGGTGTCTTGCCGAGAGCCGCAGTTGGGAATGATGCTTAGCCAATGCAAAAGGGCTGGCAGCACGAGAGTAGGCTTTGCTATAGGTGGAAAGGACGATAGCTTGTTCGGTAAGATCGGTGAGTGCAATGGTTTGAGAGAGAATGAGAAACCCACCACAACTCCCAAGCTTACCAAGATCACTCCACCTAAGCCTACCGACCCCTCCAAGTTTCCTGTGAGAGATGGTGTGTTTGAAGAGCCACCCAAAACCACTCCATAGAAGCAAGTCTGGATTGCAAAACTGAATCATCTACGCAACCCACTTAACACACTGCCAAACATCTCTAGGGATCCCCTTCCTAAGAAAGCTAGAGCCACCCAACCCAACAAGGGAGTGCCTACCAAGAGTGTGGTGAGGTACCATTGTGAGTATTGTGAGCGGGATGGGCACTTGACTGAGTTTTGCTTCAGGAGGAAGAGAGATGATCGGAGGCAGGTTGAGTTGAACAACCAGGACATGTACCACCCACGAGTTGGGGTGCATGAACCGGAAGTTCGGAGGTGCACTACTAGGCCTAGAGGTACAATGCCTCAAGGTGCTATACCTCTGGAGGCAAGAACATGTGATGGTCGTGCCCGGCCGGGTACCGGTCGTGACCCATACGACTACGGGCCTCGTGGCAGTGGCTTTACTCCACCCTGCTTTAGCGGACCACGTTTTCCCCATCGTGGTGATCACTATCCTCCCATGGGACAAGAGATGTTTGGTTTTTCTCCTAACCCATTCTTTGGGCAAGTGGGACAACGCTGGTATCCTTCATAGTTTACTAACCCCAGTGTTGGTCCGTTTGCTCACCCTATGTCTTTTTATTGATGTAGGAAGGAGGACTGGAGGAGACTTGGCTTGTGGATTCTGGATGCTCACACCATATAACTGGAAGTGCCAAGTGGTTCTCCAGCCTCGACCCCGTGCACCACACCATGTATATCACATTCGGGGATAAGAGTAAAGGTAAGGTTGTCTCCCGAGGGTCGATTCGAGTGAACTCTTCTTTTGTCCTCAAGGATGTTGCTTTGGTTGCGAATTTGCATTTTAACCTTCTTTCGGTTTCGCAACTCCTTGATGACGGTTTTGAAGTGAGTTTGTTTGCCAGATTTTACCCTTCAGGAAGGTTTTTTGTGCGGATTTTTCTATCTCTTCCGGACCTTTTGGTTGTCTTCTTGCCGGTTCTTCTTCCGAGCTTTGGAAGTGGCATAGGAGATTGTGACATTTGAATTTTGACTTGCTTGCAAGGCTTAGCTCAAATGGACCTTATCCAAGGATTGCTAAAGCCAAAGTTCGTGAAGGATTTGGTTTGCCATCCTTGCAGGCATGGCAAGATGGTTGCCGCTTCCCATCCTCCTATGACTAAGGTCATGACCACTCGACCCGGCGAGCTCTTACACATGGACACAGTTGGTCCAGCTAGGGTCAGGTCGGAAGGAGGGAAGTGGTATGTGGTTGTAGTCATTGATGACTACTCGAGATACTCTTGGGTGTTCTTTTTGGAGAGTAAGGATGAGGCTTTTTCACTTGTTCGAGATCTGATTTTGAGATTGCAAAATGAGCTACCTAAGAATGCCATGAGAGCCATCCGCAGCGACAATGGCACAGAATTCAAGAATGCTCACTTTGCAACTCTTTCCTCTTCTTTGGGTCTCGATCACCAGTTTTCCTCACCTCACACTCCCCAGCAGAACGGTGTTGTTGAGCGCAAGAATCGGACCCTTGTTGAGATGGCCAGGACTATGCTCGATGAGCATAGGACTCCTAGGCCGTATTGGGCCGAAGCACTCAGTTCTACTTGCTATGTTTCCAATTGCACTTTTCTCCAAGCTGCGATTTGGGAGACCACCCAAGGTAAGTCACCTACGGGTGTTTGGGTGCAGGTGTTTCATCCTCAAAAAGGGCGGTAAGTTGGATAAATTTGAATCACGGTCTTCTGACGGTATCTTTCTTGGTTATTCTACTCACTCTCGTGCTTATCGTGCACTTAACCTTGAGACTAACCGAGTGATGGAGACTTGTGAGATTACCTTTGATGAGACTATGCCCTGTGTTTCCACTGCTTTTGAGCTTGCAGGTGATGATGAGATGAACACTAGCATCTTTGTGGAGGAGGAGCAGGATGATGCCGATTGAGGTGATCCCGAGCCAACTCCACTGGCTGCCCCCGTCAACCCTGCGACGTCCACTTCGGCTCACGGTCCCGATCTGACTACTTCCTCTACACGGGGGTCGTTCGAGCAGCTTCCTCAGTCGATGCTCGTTGCACCTGAGGGAGCTCTAGCTGCTGTCGAGGGGGAGACCACTTTGTCTAGGCAGGCTCCCCGCCACATCCAGCGGCAGCACCCGCCAGAGAACTGTAGGGTTATGAGGTTGCTACGCTAGCCAGAAAACAAAAATTTTCTACCCCATAAACTAGAAACTAGTGCTAGTTATAGATCACGGGATTACTACTAGACGCGCAGGTGCAGCGGAAGCGACTTGATGTAGTAGTGCACGTCGCAGCAATGTCATGTAGTTGTGAGGTCGTCCGTCTCAACGTCTCCTTCTCGCGGTTCGTCCTTGTGCTCCAGATGCACCACCTCCGAGGAATCCCACACGTGCAGGGAAGAAGCGTCACGCCTTTGGACTGCTAGGTCCGCGAGGAGTAATAGGCGCGAGCATGGGGAGGGCGACGGCGGCTGCCAAAGAACGTGAGTATCTCACCCCGCGCCCACCCCTTTCTTATATAGGCGTCCTAATGAGCTCCCACGTTGGAGGCCCATTAGCAACCCTAAACCTAGTCTAATTCGGGTCCAACCCGAATTAGGCTTCCAGCCCCTTAAGCATGCGACCCTATGGGCTCACGCACACATAGACATGGCCCAAGTACTCTTACTTGACCAATAGTTGATAGCGACATCTAGCAAGGCGTGTCAACTCCTATGCATACGCTATGATCATATCAGACAAACCACCACAATATAATATACATGTTATTCCTTTGCCTCATGATATTTGGTTCAACTCGTGGGTTAACACATAACCCAAGCACGGCCATGCATTTCATGATCTAATCATTTGAGTGATCCAGTGATATCTCTCTCATATGGAGACTGGCAAATTGCATCTTGATTGACTATGTCTCACAGCATGTTTCCTGACAAACTCGAAAGCTACCTTTATAACTACCCAGTCACGGAGTAGCATTTGGTAGTCCTAGGGTAGGTCGTTTCACATCTTGAGTACATACGACAATCTCAGGTTTAAGGACATAACGTACATAATGTGTATAGAGACAATCTCATGTCGGGTCTGTCCAGCACCATGTCCTACATGTGACCACATTATTAGTTTGACATCTCATGTCCACGACTTGTGAAACATAGTCATCAAATAATAATGTGCGATCTAATATTCATGTGCATTCTTGCACGACCTCCGATCAGGGACAACTTTTATAATAACCATACAAGTAAAAGAGTTTCACAAGCAATTCACATAATTGCTAATCGATACAAGTTGTCTTTAATGGATATTCATAACATGTCATGGATACAAGGAATACATCATCTCTATGATTACCTCTAAGGCATATTCCCAACAGTCTCCCACATGCACTAGAGTTAATCTCAAAGATATCTAATACCCATAGCTTTCACGTGCGCCTCATGCTTGGGCTGTGGAAGAGCCTTTGTCAAAGGATCTGCAACATTCAAATCCATATATATTTTTCACATCTTGATCTCATCTCGACCGACGAACTCTCGAATGAGATGAAACTTCCGCAGTACATGTTTGTTCTTTTGTTGATTCCTAGGCTCCTTAGCCTGCGCTATCGCCCCATTGTTATCACGATACAGATTCAATGGGCGAGACGCATTTGGAACCACGCCAAGCTCGATGAGAAACCTCCTCATCCAAACACCTTCCTTTGCAGCGGCAGAAGCTGCAATGTACTCGGCTTCTGTTGTAGAATCGGTTACCGTCTCCTGCTTGGAACTCTTCCAGCTTACAGCACCACCATTTATTGTGAACACAAAACCTAATTGAGATTGTGAATCATCCACGTCAGTTTGGAAGCTGGCATCGGTGTAACCATTTACAATGAGCTCCTCCTCACCTCCATAGATTAGGAACACATCTTTAGTCCTTCTCAAGTACTTAAGGATGTTTTTAACAAGCGTCCAGTGACTCTCACCTGGATTAGCTTGGTACCTGCTCGCAACACTTAGAGCATATGAGACATCTAGGCGAGTACATATCATGGTGAACATAATGGAACCAACGGCCGAAGCACATGGAACCTTACTCATGCGCTTCTGCTCATCAGTTGTTGTAGGACACTACTTCTCGCTAAAACGCATACCATGTGACACAGGCAAGAACCCTCTCTTGGATTGTTCCATGTTTAACCATTTCAACACCTTGTCAATGTATGTATCTTGGCTTAATCCTATAAGCCTCTTTGATCTATCTCTATAGATCTTAATGCCCAAAATGTATATTGCTTCTCCTAAATCCTTCATAGAAAAACTGTTATTCAGTGAAGTCTTTATGGATTGCAACATAGGAATGTCATTCCCAATCAATAGTATGTCATCCACATACAAGATTAGAAATACAACAGCGCTCTCACTTTCCCTCTTGTAAACACAAGGTTCTTCTTCATTTTGACGAAAGCCAAACCCTTTGATCACTTCATCAAAACAAATATTCCAACTCCAAGATGCTTGCTTTAATCCATAAATGGATTTCTTTAGCTTGCATATTTTTCCAGCATTTTTAGGATCAACAAAGCCTTCGGGTTGTATCATATACACGTCCTCTTCCAAATTTCCATTTAGAAAGGTTGTTTTAACATCCATCTGCCAAATCTCATAATCGAAATAAGCAGCAATTGCTAGAATGATCCGGATAGATTTAAGCATCGCTACCAACGAGAATGTCTCGTCATAGTCAACTCCTTGAACTTGCCGAAAACCCTTTGCAACAAGTCGAGCTTTATAGACGTGAACGTTTCCATCCATATCCTTTTTCTTTTTATAGACCCATTTGCACTCTATGGGTTTAACCCCATCAGGCGGTTCAACCAAGTTCCAAACTTGATTGTCTCCCAATGAATCTATCTCGGATCTCATGGCACTTTGTCGTTCCTTGGCATTTGGGTCCATCATTGCTTCCGCGTATGTCGCAGGTTCGTCATCGTCTAACAACAACACTTCCCCACGTGCCTCACGGATTCTTGCTGACCTTCGTGGTAGTGGTGTTGTTTCTCTTGCCACAGGTATCTCAACTTGTTCTGCTACATTAGCATCACTCATAGAGTTATCCCCTATTGGCTCATCTTGAACTTCTTCAAGATACATCTTTTGTCCACTCTTCTCTTTATTGAGAAACTCTTTCTCTAAGAAGACACCGTTCCGAGCAACAAACACTTTGCCCTCTGATCGGTTGTAGAAGTAATACCCTAAAGTTTCCTTTGGATATCCCACGAAAAAGCATTTGTCCGACTTGGGTGTTAGTTTATCTGACATAAGTCATTTGACATAAACCTCACAACCCCAAATCCTTAGAAAAGACAAACTGGGACTCTTACCAGTCCACATCTCATGTGGTGTCTTAACTACGAACTTAGACTGTACCCTATTCAATGTGAAGACGGTTGTTTCTAGAGCATATCCCTAAAACGAGAGTGGTAGGTCTGACTGGCTCATCATAGAGCGAACCATGTCCAACAAAGTCCGATTACGTCGCTCGGATATGCCATTTCTATGAGGCGTTCTAGGTGGCGTAAGGTGTGGAACAATTCCACAACTCTTTAGATGATTGTTAAACTCATGGCTCAAATATTCGCCTCCACGATCAGATCGCAAGGCTTTAATTTTCTTGCCATGTTGATTCTCTACTTCATTATGAAATTCCTTGAACTTTTCAAATGTTTCAGACTTATGTTTCATTAAGTAGATATATCCATATCTACTAAAATCATCAGTGAAGGTTATGAAGTATTGAAATCCGCCTCTAGCTGTCGTACTCATTGGTCCACATACATCAGTATGTACATGTTCCAATAAGTCAGTCGCCCTCTCAGGAAAACCTGTGAAAGGCGACTTGGTCATCTTACCTAATAGCCAAGCCTCACATGTCTCGTATGATTCAAAATCAAACGAAGTTAGAAGCCCATCTGAATGGAGCCTCTTCATGTGATTCTCACTTATATGACCTAAACGACAATGCCACATATAAGTAGGACTTAACTCATTAAGCCAAGGCCTTTTAGCATTAATATTACAGATAGGTTCATCATCAAGATTTAAATTAAACAACCCATTCAGAATGGATGCAAAAGCCACAAACATGTCATTCTTTGAGATCACACAACCATTGTCTTTACTCGCAAATGAATAACCATCCTTCATCAAACATGAAGGTGACACAATGTTTCGACTTAAAATAGGAACAAAATAACAATTATTCAATTCCATGATAAATCCTGATGGGAGGTGAAGTTGTATCGTCCCAACACTCAACGCAGCAACTCTTGCATTGTTGCCCACGCGGAAATCAACTTCTCCTCTTTTCACGCTTCTACTTCTTATCATTCCCTGCATTGTATTGCAAATATGAGCAACCAATCTGGTATCAAATACCCAAGAATTAATATAAGAATCAGCGAGAAAAATGTCTGTAACATAAACAACAAGTGTACAAGCAGCGGGAGTACCTTTACCACCGCCATCCTTCAAGGATTCCATGTACATCTTGCAGTTCCTTTTCCAGTGAGCTTTCCCATTACAATGAAAGCATTTAGCTTCGGCAGCTTGTCCAACAGCCTTGGGCGCAGGAGGAGGGTTTGGCTTAGAGATCTGATCTTTAGCCATCGCCTTTTCTTCTTCCAAGCCCTCTTCTTAAAGTTAGGCTTGTTTTGGACTGCCATCACATGGCTACTGCCAGCACCTTTCTTGATATCAACTTCTGCTGTTTTAAGCATGCCGCACAATTCATTCAAGCCCTTCTCTGCCCCATGCATATGGTAGTTCGAAATAAAGTTCCCATAGCTAGGCGGAAGAGACGCAAGTATGAAATCAGTGGCCACCTCTGGGCCCATTGGGAAGCCTAGCTTCTCCAATCTCTGAGTGTGACCAACCATCTTGTCACATGTGGGCCAACTGCTGCGCCTTCTGAAGCTTGGTTTCGACAAAAGCCTTGGAAACATTGAACCTTTCAGTCCTGGCTTGAGTCTGAAACATATCATTAAGAGCCACGATCATATCGTATGCTACATGATTATTATCAAATTGCATCTGGAGATCTGGCTCCATGCAAGCGAGCATAAGGCAACCCACTTCAAGATCAGCATCACATGCTTTCTTGTAAGCGATTTTCTCTGCAGCAGGTGCATTATCAGCAAGCTCATCTGGTAATGGGGTGTCTAGAACATCTTCCTTTTTCTCAGCCCTGAGAACAATTCTCAGGTTGCGGATCCAATCCGCATAGTTTGTTCCATTCAACTTATCTTTCTCAAGAATTGAACGCAAAGTAAATGGTTGATTACTGGGAGCCATCTACAACAAAAGTAATGCAAAATACTAAGGCAATGTATCCAATATAGAGTAAATCATATTAAACTTTTAATAGAATCTACTCCCACTAAAATATGTATCCCTCTATTGAAACTTAGTGATTCAAGACCCGCAACTAACAAGTCTACTAGTGAGGTTTAGCATCACCGCTAGGAGACATGGTAGATCGGTAAGCAACTCCTTACTAATCATATCACATATGACTCTTGTTGTTGGTGGCATCTCTATGCTTGTGTTACCAACAACTAATGCTCCAAGGTCCCTAATCGTTAGGATAACCTTGTTCAAGTAACCAAACCTTCTGCTTGTAAGTGTCCGACACAAACCTGTCTAGTCAAGGAAAACTAGTGGCACCCTAATTTCATAGACCCGCCACCGATCGTACGAGACACGTGACAGTGCAAGGTTTGGGGAAGCATTATGACTTAAACATTGTTGAGGGATCGTTCTACTTCACTACCGCATACGTAGACAAAAACATTATCGCACGTGAAAGTAGAACATCATAAGAACGACATAAACACCGATTTGACTTGGTATAGCCCATTATTCCTTTGGAGATCTCCATCTCTATCAATCTTTTCATCATGGTGATCGCCATCTCCATGATAGAAGTATGCCATCCTCCATGATGAGTCCACCAAGACCATCTATCACTACCGTAACATAGTGAAGTAAAATTACATAGTCGTAGGATCATCATAGATTGGCACGCAGGCCATTACATATGAATGGACAATATCTGTGGCTCCAGCCATATTGTCTTAATCATGACATGCAAGCCATGAATTAATTACATACATGCATCACATACACATAAGGGCTATACCAATCACGAATACCTGCAAAACAGAGTTAACCGATTCCGACGTCTAAACTTAAAACGCCGAAAACTCAATTTTGCAAGCTGTTTTTCGCAAATCTAATTTTCGCCAAAACGGCCGAAGTTATAGTTATTATTGACGAATGCGAAATTTTCTGGCGCACAATTTTCGTTTAAGGTTTTTCTCATTCCATGGTCGTATGCAAAAGTTATGGCCGTTTTACCGAACAACACTTTTCTGCAAAAATCCCCTCCGACGACGGATCCAATCCGTCGTCACCGCACATCGTATGCGCCTGGAACTTGACCTAGGTTTGATTCAACGAATCTTATTGATCTCCAACTCACCATAATTGGGTTTACATGTATCACTTAACTCGGATGGCGGAATTTCGACCGGTACGAGTAGATCGTTACAATACCAACGTGGCAAGATCACAAACCATGACCAGAGATTGATCTTAAACCGCGCATATCACCATATGCTCGTACCCAAATGTATAACGAGGCAACTAATGGGTCTGATAACACTGTAGGGTTATGAGGTTGCTACGCTAGCCAGAAAACAAAAAATTTCTACCCCATAAACCAGGAACTAGTGCTACTCATAGATCACGGGTTACCACTAGACGCGCAGGTGCAGCGGAAGCGACTTGATGTAGTCATGCACATTGCAGCAGTGTCGTGCGGCTGCGAGGTCGTCCGTCTCAACGTCTCCTTCTCGTGGTTCGTCCTTGTGCTCCAGATGCAACACCTCCGAGGAATCCCACACGTGCAGGGAAGAAGCATCACGCCTCTGGACTGCTAGGTCCGCGAGGAGTACTAGGCGAGAGCGTGGGGAGGGCGACGGCGGCTGCCAAAGAACGTGAGGATCTCGCCCCGCACCCACCCCTTGCTTATATAGGCGTCTTAATGAGCTCCCACGTTGGAGGCCCATTAGCAACCCTAAACCTAGTCTAATTCGGGTCCAACCCGAATTAGGCTTCCAGCCCCTTAAGCGTGCGACCCTATGGGCTCACGCACACATAGACATGGCCCAAGTACTCTTACTCGACCAATAGTTGATAGCGGCCTCTAGCAAGGCGTGTCAACTCCTATGCATATGCTATGATCATATCAGACGAACCACCACAATACAATATACATGTTATTCCTTTGCCTCATGATATTTGGTTCAACTCGTGGGTTAACACTTAACCCAAGCACGACCATGCATTTCATGATCTAATCATTTGAGTGATCCAGTGATATCTCTCTCGTATGGAGAGTGACAAATTCCATCTGATTGACTATGTCTCACAGCAGTTTTCCTGACAAACCCGAAAGCTACCTTTATAACTACCCAGTCATGGAGTAGCGTTTGGTAGTCCTAGGGTAGGTCGTTTCACATCTTGAGTACATACGACAATCTCAGGTCTAAGGACATAATGTACACGATGTGTATAGAGACAATCTCATGTCGGGTCTGTCCAGCACCATGTCCTACATGTGCCCACATTATTAGTTTGACATCTCATGTCCATGACTTGTGAAACATAGTCATCAACTAATAATGTGCTGATCTAATATTCATGTGCATTCTTGCACGAACTCCGATCAGGGAAAACTTTTATAATAACCATACAAGTAAAAGAGTTTCACAAGCAATTCACATAATTGCTAATCGATACAAGTTGTCTTTAATAGATATTCATAACATGTCATGGATACAAGGAATACATCATCTCTATGATTACCTCTAGGGCATATTCCCAACACTCTCTTGGCCATTGTTTCACCTGAGGAACCCTAGAGAGAGTTCTTGGAGAGCCAAGTTCCTAGTGATGGAGAGATTTGAGAGAGTTCATCTTGTTCTTCCCTCCTAGGGTGATTAGGAGTGACTTGTGTGCATCCATCCACCTTCCTAGCTTTGAGTTGGTCAAGTGAAGGTCTTGTGCTTGTTACTCTTGGTGTTCGACAGCACCTAGACGGTTTGGTGGTGTTCGGAGGAAGTGATCGCCGGAAGATTGTCGGCGGCTCTTCTCCAAGCTTCTAGTTAGGATACACATTGCGGTAGGCACTAGGGGGTGATTGGCATCACTAGGTTTTAATATTGCTTTAGAAATTTAAAAGAAGCCCAATTCACCCCCCCCCCCCTCTTAGGCATCTAGATCCTTTCATCATGCCCGTGCGTTGCAACGGGAGAAAAAACTAAACGTTAATTTTTTTCATCGTCAACTCATTGTATTGCTATTTTCCAAACTAAATATATGGTCTTTTCTATTTCGATTTGATTAGAATTAGAATTAGAATAACGATCTATTCATATTACTCGGATGTATTCCATCATGAGTCATGTCAGAATAAGAATCTTATGGAAAGCTGGTTATTTTCGAGTCAAGATCATATATGCAACTCAATAGATTTCGGAATCAAACTCCGTATCATGCTAGGCAAGAGTTATTCAAACTTGTATAAACACGAATTACATATATAGATTTAGAAATAGATCTCTACTCTTGCCTTTTACTATTTAGATTTGGATTAACATTAGAATCTTTATTCATCTTGGGGTATTCTATTTGTGATAGATCCGGTCCAGGTAGGGTTGGCCGAGGTCCGATAAATTGAGGTTGTCCGGAGAAAGGCCCAATCTCCCTAAAAGACTATTATGATAGAGGAAGGGTGGCTCTCCCTTTTAAAGTGGCTTCCTCCTCCCAAGATAATCAAGGTGGGATTATTCAGAGGCTCACACGTTCGCCGCCTGAGTACAACTGGGCCACTTGGCCCATTATTTGTTACGTCTTTGAAAACAGGTAATAATGGAGGATGTCCTCATCATTCTGTTGACACCGTTTTTTGGTACGTGTCAATATGAACCGAGTGCGCTGATTAGTAAGGGGATGGTTGCTGTTCCTTATCGGCATCAAGATACTACCGATCAAATTACCGATGGAAGCAGAGGAAATCGCCGATGGTGAGTTTGATTGAAGAAACATCAAGGAAAAAGAAGGATACTTGCCGATAGGAAGATGTTGCCGATGAAAGCAGAAGGGTATTGCTGATTGGATGTATTGCCGATGGATGTAGGATGATGTAGCTGACGTCAGCAGAAAGCTGCCGATGGCAATAGAAGAAGGTTGCGGATTGAAGGAATCTGCCGATGGAATGTTTCATTGTAAGGAAGACGGATAAGGAAACTGGTGATTTTTATGCCAGTATTATTATAGTTTGAATCCGACTCTTGCACGAGTCGTTTATTTCCTTAAAAATAGGAGTTTTGTTTAGGTATGAGTCGTGTTTATTTACAACTACTCCTGTCGGGGTATAAATATGTATCGAGGGGTGGTGTAAGAGAGATACAATCAATCAAATAAATCTATTACTTTCGTCTACTTTTTCTAGTAAATCTACTTTTACCGCATTAGTTCTAGTTCATCTACGAGTTCGTACAAAGTTTCGACGAGTTGCATCTATAAGACCTCTGTCCACTTTGCGAGTTCCGCGTTTTGAGAAATTTCAGCCTTGACGTCCGGGCGCATCGCCGTCGTCTCGTTCAATTTCGTTCTAGTTATCGTCCTTGTCGATTAACTGGTCAAATCGATTGGCACACCTTGTATATCGAATTTGGGTATAAGCCCGAGGTGTTCACAGATCTGACGTTTTTTGTGTCAACACCTGTTTTGGCACACCCAGTGGGACTCTAAACACATCTTTGATCATAGTTTTACCCATTACAAGATTATGGGTGATTCTACTGATGTGAATCCGAAGAATGTCATTCAAGTATCCGAAGCCCATCTGAAAGATGATTAGAAGAAAACTATGGAACAAGCTATGGAGGAGTATAAGCAGTTGTATTTGAAGTCCTTCAGCCTAAACAGGAGCGGCGAGACAGTCCAGAAGCAAGATTCACCGTTGCCGCGGTAGGTCACTTTCGACGCCAATCCTGGTAAATTGCAAGAGATGGTTAATACTGCACTAAATCATGCATTGATTAGCCACTCCAATGTGCTGTCCAATACTGTGTACAATGCTGTTATGCAATCTTTCAAAGAGGGATAAACACCCCAGTATGTTGGTCCAGCATATCATCAACCTGGATCGGCATCTACTACAACTCCATCGGCGCTTCCAATGGTATCTTCCCAACTTGTGAATCCATCCGCAGATGAAGCTACGCCACCAAGATCGAGCTCTGTAAGCATCACTCGGTTGAGTACGGATCCAATAGCATCGGCAATATCAGGACCTGCAGCAAAGAGTCAACTAACTCCCGCCAGCTGGTGGGGATACAGTATGCCTCCAAGTCCTTCTGTTGACTCTAAATTGATCCAAGATAATAATGCAGCAGGGAAGGTCACCATGGAATCAGCAGTATCTGCACAACCGATGATCCCCATGACGCATTACGCTACGTCTTCTCCAGTCGTGCCGTTGCCGTCAGGAAATCTTCAAATGGTGGCATCCAAAGTACCTTATGCGCAACCATCGGCAAGTTTTTTACAGATGCAACAAGAAATGGCAGCTGTAAATCATCCCATGGTGGTGGCAAATCCTCAGACTGGAGTACCAACCCACCAAGGTAGCCAGTTTGATGATTATTCCAGGGTACAGGAGCAACAAGCGTCAGGTAACTATCAGCTATCGACGAATTATATGCCAATGACTTACAATCCTGGATGGACTGTTCAAGCACCAATTCAGCAACAGGTGGTACAACCTGGACGTCAGGTAGTAGGAGCGCAACAATGCCACTTGTCGTCGGGTCTCTATAATGATGCATCAGCATGCCAGCTGGTAAATCTTACTTTGCCACATTACTCGGCGAATGCTCAGAATGAGACGTCGGCGTATCGACCGATAAATATGATGTCGCAATACACCCCAATGGGCGTTCAAAGTTATCCATTGGCAAATCAGCCGATGCATAATATTCAGCGAGGTAGTGTTGCGCCTGTGTCAGTCGGTCCGGCTTATTTGCCGCAGAGGAAAGAGGGGCGTATTAGCCAGTCCAGCCGATCAACATCCAGCCAGTGCATCGGCAGGATCAAGATGCATACTGGACCGATAAGATTGCCGAAGTGATGAATGAGCATTTCGGCATCAAGCCCAAGGTTAATACATACTCTTATCGGACGCCATACCCTCAGGCGTATGATTTGATTCCTCTCCCGAATCGGTACAAGGTGTTAGATTTCACAAAGTTTTCTGGTCAAGATGATACGTCAATGATGGAGCACATCAACCACTTCATTATCCAATGTGGAGAAGCAGACAGCAGAGATGAACTAAGGGTGAGATTATTTTCTTTATCATTATCTGGATCGGCGTTTACCTGGTTCATTTCACTGCCTCCGAATTCTGTGATCACTTGGGCCGATCTAGAGAAGCAATTTCACAAATACTTCTTCTCTGGCGTACATGAAAAGAGGATTACCGATTTCGTCAAATTAAAGCAGCGTAATGATGAATTGGTAGAAAGCTTCGTCCAAAGGCTGCGAGACATGAAGAACAAATGCTATAGTTTGATGCTTGATGATCGACAATTGGCAGATTTGGCTTTCCAGGGATTACTACCACACATCAAGAACAAATATGCATCTCAAGAGTTTGAGAGTTTGAGCCATCTCGTGCAGAGAGTAGCCAATTAGGAAATTAAGGCTTTCGAACCTAGGAAAACTTAGAATAAAAAGGTATCCTTCATTGAACAGGAAGAGGATGCCGAATTAGATGAAGCGTCAAGTATTGGCGTTGCTGAATGGGTGAAAAATAAGAAGCCGGTATCCTGTCCGTTCGGCCAGAGAGAGGCTGAAAGGTTCACCTTTGATATTACCAAGGCCGATAGGATATTTGATCTATTGCTGCAAGAAGGGCGGATTAAGCTAGCGCCTAATCAAGTGATTTCGTCGGCTGAAGAGCTTAGAAGAATTAGGTATTGCAAGTGGCACAATGCAACTTCGCACAGTACCAATGATTGCAAAGTCTTTAGGCAGCAAGCGCAGTCATAAATTGAGTCTGGGCGAATTAAGTTTGAAAATTCTAAAGCCCAGAAGCTGATGAAGATCGACCAACCCCCATTTCCAAATAATATGGTGGAAGTTAGTGGAAAACCCAAAGTGCTAACATCAGAAGCGGCCAAGAAGAATGCATCGGTAGATCCTAAACATCAAATAGATGTGCATGATATGAAAGGAAAGGAGTCTACCGATGAAAGAAAAGTCAAGAGAGTTGCCGATGAGAGCAGCAGCGCCAGGAGGCCTCATAGGCATGCACCACATGGCGTTGTAATCACGCACAGGCAGCCATGACAAGATTATCGGCGCTTGCAAGAAGAGCAGTATCAACAGCAGGAGGAAGAAAGGCGCCAAGAGTGGTATTGGCATAAGGATCATTGGAGATGCCCTTTCTTTGTTCATTGCTAGGAAGAAGGCATCAAGCTACCTACTGCCAATAATTGCCCCGAGTGCAACGGGTACCATCCTGCCGATCGGTCAGAAAAGAAGCCCTGCTTTGACAACCGGGCATCGAACTATGGCAGGCCGATCAGAGAAAAGGTGTCGGTGCATGATCGTCTAGGGGGCAAGCTCAGTGTGCATGATAGGCTTGGTAAGCGTTGTCGTCAAGAAAAGCTTGAAGAGATGGCTGACGCGAGAGTACCCGATGAAGAGATATTCTCTAGGGATCCGAATGTAAGGAGTTGTGCAAGTACAAACGGTGAGAAACAGTACCAGCCTATTTGGAAAACTAGACTTCCTCAATGGTGCCCCAAAGGTCTGACGAAAACTTAGAGAAGAAGGATCCAGCGTGAACGCCAGGGAGATCTGTGTCACAATGAAAATCTTTCAAGAGAGAGATCTCCAGTCAGGCAATGGAGGCCAGAACGCAGAGATAGGGATCTATCGGCACAAATCAATATGGTTGTTTCATTGCCGATGGAATTCTTGACGCCTGTCGATGCTGAGGGGGAGGCTGCTGAAATGGCACAATTAGTGTTGGATCCGATGGCAGCTGTCTTTGAAAAGCCTGTCGGTGATGAAAGGCAGCATTTAAGAGCTTTGTTTGTCAAAGGCAAAGTTGATGGGCAGCCAGTGTCGAAAATGCTGGTAGATGGTGGGGCATCAATCAATATAATGTCGTACTTCATGGTCAGGAAGCTTGGGAAAGGTGACCAAGACTTAGTCAAGATAGACATGAAGCTGAAAGATTTTGAAGGAATTGTGTCCTCTGCTCTGGGAGCAGTATGCGTCGAGTTAACCATCGGTAGTAAAACTTTGCCAACAACGTTTTTTGTGATCAATGGCGAAGGTACCTACAACTTTCTCCTAGGAAGGGATTGGATCCATGCTAATTGATGCATTCCTTCAAAGATGCACCAAAGCCTCGTGCAATGGGTTGTAGACAAGATTGAAGTCGTCCAAAGTGAAGCCCCGTCAATTGTTGCATCGGTAGAATCGGAAACTTATGAGCAGACCAAATGCATATTAGGTGAAGCTTGGGATACAAAGTTTCTCAAAGTGGACGATTACCGAATTATACCGATCCAAGCAGTCGGTTCTGAAGAAGAGTTTTAATGGATTAGTTTGCTGATGACAGAAAACTTGGGCAGGGGTTTACATCGGCAGATGATTTACTGGAGATAAATATCGGCGATGGTAGCAAGCCTAGGCCAACTTTTATTAGTGCTAAGTTAGATTCGCAATGTAAACAATAGTTGAGTGATTCATTAAAATATAAAGACTATTTTGCTTGGGATTATACAGAGATGTCTGGTTTAAACCGATCAATAGTCGAACATCGGTTACCTGTTAAAGCTGGTTTCCAACCACATCGGCAGCCAGCACGCCGGTGCAATCCTATTGTGTTACACGATATTAAAGCTGAAATTACAAAATTAATCAAGGCTGGATTTATTTGGCAATGTCGATATGCCGAATGGATTTCTAATGTGGTTCTTGTGTATAAGAAGAATGGAAAACTTCGTGTTTGTATTGATTTCAGGAATCTTAACAAAGCTACGTCGATGGATGGATACCCGATGCCCGTTGCTGATCTGCTGATTGATGCTGCTACTGGACATCAAGTCATTAGTTTCATGGATGGTAACGCTGGATATAACCAAATATTCATGGCTGAAGAAGACATATCCAAGACTGCTTTTAGATGTCCAGGTCATGTTGGTTTATTTGAGTGGGTGGTGATGACTTTTGGTTTGAAGAGCGTCGGTTCTACTTATCAGAGGGCAATGAATTTTATTTTTCATAAATATATTGGCATGTTAGTCGAAATCTATATCGACCACGTAGTAGTGAAATCCAGAGATTTTGAGAAGCATTTTACCGATTTGCAGAAAATTCAAGAGTGCATAAGGGAACATGGGTTGAAGATGAATCTGAATAAATGTGCATTTGGTGTATCGGCAGGCTAGTTTCTGGGTTTTATGGTGCATCAAAGAGGTATCGAGATCAGCAGAAAATCCATTGATGCAATTAATAAGGTGGTTGCTCCTACGAACAAGACTGAGTTGCAGTCTTTGATCGGCAAGATTAATTTTATTAGAAGATTTATATCTAATTTGTCTGGGAAGATTAAATCCTTTAGTCCATTGCTAAAGCTAAAGGCCGGTCAAGAGTTTGCAAGGAAGGAAGAACAACAGTCAGCTTTAGAGGAGCTTAAGAGATATTTGGTAAATCCTCCGGTCTTGGTTCCGCCTCAACACGGGAAGCCTTTCAGGTTGTATTTGTCTGCCGATGATAACGTTATCGGATCAGCCTTAATCCAAGAATTTGAAGGAAAAGAACACGTAATTTATTATTTGAGTAGAAGGCTGGTGGATGCTGAAGCCAGGTATTCGGCCGTGGAAAAATTATGTTTATGTCTGTACTTCTCTTGCACTAAGTTGAGACATTATTTGCTATCGGCTGAACGTGTTGTCATATGCAAAGATGATGTGGTTAAGTATATGCTATCAATGCCGATATTGAGTGGAAGGAAAGCAAATGGATTCTAGCGCTGTCAGAGTTTGATATGAGATATGAATCGGCTAAGGCGATTAAGGGTCAAATGATGGCCGATTTTGTTACTCAGCATTGTGGTACAGTAAATTCCGTAGAGATTGCTCCTTGGACATTGTTCTTTGATGGTATCGGCGTTGTCTTGATTTCACCTCGAGGACAGAAGTATGAAATCTCCTTGCCGATCGTTGCTACTTCGACAAACAATCAGGCTGAATACAAGGCTTTGCTAAAAGGGTTGGAGTTACTCAGGGAAGTGCGTGCCGATGTCGTTGAGATCTTTGGCGATTCTATGTTGGTGATCAATCAGTTGGCTGGAATATATGAATGCCGAAGTGAAATTTTGATTACACACCATGAAAAGTGTTTGCAATTATTAAAACAATTTAAAGAATATCGCCTTGAGCATATTCCCCATCTGCATAACGAAGAGGCTAATCGGCTAGCACAACACACTTCAGGGTATCAGCCGATTCAAAAAATAATGACATCGGTAATGGTTGCCGATGACTGGAGAAAAGAGATTTCGGATTACTTAAGAGATCCGTCTAAAAAGGTTGAAAGACGTTTGAGGTTTCAGGCTACCAAGTATGTACTCCTTGACAATGAATTATATTATCGTACGATTGATGGAGTTTTGCTCAGATGCCATAGTGAAGAAGAATCGAAAGGGTTGATGGGTGAAATTCATGAAGGAATATGTGGAGCACATCAATCAGCATTCAAAATGAAGTGGATGATTAGGCGAAATGAGTATTATTGGCCGATGATTCTTGAAGATTGTTGATTGTCAGAGGTTTGGTAATGTTCAGAGAGAACCCGCGTCGGTAATGAATCCTATAATCAAGCCTTGGCTGTTTAGAGGATGGGCTATTGATCTCATCGGCCAAATTTATCCGCCATCGAGTAAAGGGCGTAACTTTATACTTGTTGCTACTGATTATTTTATGAAGTGGGTTGAAGCCATTCCTTTGAAGAAGGCGACATCGACAAACATGATAAACTTTGTTAAAGAGCATATTGTTTACCGATTTGGTATTCCTCAAACTATTACCGATTTGTTTACATCGGGGGAGTTTGATGAATTTGCTGCTGGTATGGGGTTTAAGGTGTTAAATTCTTCCCCTTATTATGCTCAAGCTAATGGTCATGCCGAAGCAACTAATAAATGGGTCATTAAGCTTATCAAGCGCAAGATTGAAGAAAACCCTAGAAGGTGGCATATAGTGTTTAATGAGGCTTTGTGGTCGTATTAGATGGCATGCCATGGTGCAACTAAAGTTTCACCGTACCAATTATTTTATGGGCACGAGGGCGTCCTACCTTGCGAAATTAAAACTTGTTCTAGATGATTGTTTTCTCAAGATAAATTGACAGCCGATGAATATGATGTTCTTATGAAAGATGAATTGGAAGATTTAGCAAGTCATCGGCTGAGAGCTCTGATCAGCATTGAAGAGAACAAGAAAAGGATTTCCAAGTGGTATAACAAGAAAGTGAAAACGAAAGAGTTTGCCGACGGTGATCTGGTATGGAAACTAATTTTACCAATTGGGACTAAGAGTTTGAAGTTTGGAAAATGGTCTCCTAATTGGGAGGGTCCTTTTCGGATAAATCAGTCTGTTCCTGACAATGCTTATATTTTGGAAACCCTCGAAGGGGTTGCGTTTTCCAGAGCAATTAATGGTAAATATTTGAAGAAATATTATCCTGGTATCTGGATGGATGCATAAAACAACGCATATATAATTGCCGATGACAAAAGTATTGTGCAAAACATCGGTAGAAAAAGCATTAACGTTCTAATACAAGAAGGTCAGTCATCAAGTTCACAGTTGCCAATACAAAAAATTACAACAGAGATTGAATGGATGAGATCACACGAAGGCGAATTTGATCCGCGTCCTCTATCTCCCTAACGTCGTCATTGGCAGCACCCTCAGTTGGCTGAATCTTTCTCTTCAACAGAAGGGCATGGTGAGCATCGACATCCCTTTCTTGTTGTAGGGCTTTGGTGGCATCGGGAAGTTGAGTCTTTCTCTGATTGGCTGTGTCTAAAGCTTCATCTACTTTCTTTAGCTCAGCTAGCAGCTCTTCTTTTTGTGCCGATAGACGGGTGATTTCTTGTTCAAGCTCAACACTAGAGGCTTCTAGACGGCCAATTTCTTTGTACTTTTCTTCAGTGGTTTGCTTGAATTTGAGCATTTCTTCTTCTAGTTTTGCTTGAGCAGCTCTATTGGCAATGTGGCATGAGGTCTTTTGATATTGTAATTGTCGGCTCTCGAGGAATGCCACTTGGAAGAGTGTCTTTTCGATATCGGCGGGAACATGGCCTTGAATTGCCTTGAAAGCTACCCTTACTGCGCTAGAATCTTGGACTAGTTGAGGTGTACTTTGTTGCAGTAAGAGCAGCAGTGCTTCAAGTTTGGATTTTATTTCTGCCGATATAGCATCTGAGGCTTAGACGGAGCTTTCTTCTTCTTCGTCATCATCTGGTATGTTGATAGCAAAGGAGAATAAACTGTTGGGAGAGTCTTGGGCCTGAAAGGAAAAAGAATTAGAGTTTGTTGATTAAAAGTTTATGCCTTGCGAATTTATGACAAATGGTTGATTTACCTACTTTAGAGCAATTTCTCACCTTGGACTTGGCGGAGCAGATGGCATAGCTATGTCTTGAGGTTCGGCAATGGCCGACGATGAGCTTGCCTCTATGGGTAGAACAGTTGGTGCTGATGCCGATGCCGATGCCGGTGGCATTTCTGTTGTGATGGCCAACTCCTACGGTAATGATACTGTTCCTTGGATGGAGTCTTCAGCCGGTATTTGATCAGCGATAGATGCTGATACTGGCTCTGGTGTTGGCGCATCGGTAGGGGATTGAGAAGAGGCTGCCAGTGACGTGACTAGGGACGATGGACTTGGACGTTTTGGTCGAGGATCGATGCTTGATGAGCCTTGGAGTTTCGACGGTTGCACTTGATTGGCATTGGCAGGTTGAGTTGGAAGAGTTTGTGCGCTTGGAACGGCTGCTGATGAACTTGTCTGCTACAAAAGAAAAGATATATATTTGGTGCAAGTCAACGTTAGGTGAAGTTGCTGATGAAAATTTGGTGGTCACCGTGAATGAGTAGAGATTTGTTACCGTAAAAGCTTGCGCCAAGATGACGGCAGCAGTGGTAGCAGCCCCAGCTGGTAATGGTTTGGACTTGATGGTGACCTTAGGGACTACCCTTCGATGCATGAGGGAAGCCAACGAAGGGACCCTGCTGCCGATTACCGATGTAGGGTTAATTGGTCGCAAGTCGAAGGACTTACCACTTCTACTCTTCTTGGGGATTAAGTCATCAACCTGTTGGCAAAAAAATCCGTTGCCAATGCATTTGAAAGAACAAAACAGAAAAATAATGTCAGAAATAAACTCACTGCGTCATCGGGAACGATATGATCGCATCAATTAAGTGCCGATAGTAGTGTGATGATGCAGCGAGCAGTTGATTTTTCCATTCTTGCCACCAAGATTTGTATGACTCGGTAATAAAAGATGCTGGTGCCCAAGTGGATAAATCAATGTTGGTTACATCAGCCTGAGGGGGGAGATGGACGACCTTGTCCCAGTCCATGGCACTGGTGATAACTCCTCTCGGTTTTACCACATCGGCATAGCTGAGTTTGATCGGCAATTGACCAAATGCCAACTGTCTTGCTGCTGCTGATGGATAGTAGAATTCATAGGTTGCATGAGTATTCTTCCCGCTCCCGAAGATGTTGACTAGGATAGCTCGAGGAGTAAAGATAGCCCTTAGAATTCCTTCATTCCTCGATATATCTTCATCGGCAAGATTGAAAGAGAGTGGGAATCGGTTGTCTTCATCAACGTAGGGCCACCAAGCTCGTTCTGCAGCAGGAATTCCACAATAGAATCTCTGAAAAAACATGTTGAATTGGTCGTCGTTGGCATCGGTTCCCAGCAGCACTATTATGGCTTCTCCAAAATTGAGTGGAGAGCGGGTTGCTAATTCACCATCGGCAAGAACATAATTCTCAGCCAGGTCTCTTGGAAATTGCTGGCTGAATAAATCAAATTTAAGGCATTTGTGCATATGGGTTTTAGCCACATATTGATGAACCACCAGGCTCCCCCAAGGTTGCCAATGGGCTCGCCTAGCAGTAACTTTTCCGACACCTGGTGCAGGAGATGGTAGACTAAGCTAAGGAGGTATCGACCAAGAGGAAGTCCTCCGTTGACCAAAAGCTCTGTTGCGGGAAGATACATATTGGTGGGTCCAACTTTCCTACCACAGAAAATGAACTTTTCTAGCCACATATTCAGAAATGTGGCATGCTCCCTCTGGCCTACCGATCCGGTATTTTGATATTCTTGGATATATCCGGTCCAACCGCCGATGTTGCGAGTGCTTACCTGATGTTCAGGCTTCCTGTGGAAGAGGGTGGCATTATCGGCAGAAGAAACGTCAAGGCCGATAAGCATATGCACATTGGCAAGTGTAGGAGTGGCTGATCCGTGTCTGAATAGGAAGGCGTTCATTGTATCGGACCAAAAATAAGAAGCGGCGATCATCATGTTCTCGTTCTTGGCCATATCGGCAAGAGATAATCTGATGCATTGATCTACGTTGCGTTGTGACCAATAGACTTGTTGTGACTTGACCATAACCCTAGATTGAAATGTGCAGCTCTGAAAGGGACGCGATTGGTTTCCGCATTGTTGATTTCGGTTGGATCGATATTCCCCATCGGACCCAAACAACAAAAGTGTGCTTGATCGATAGGGATTACTATTCTGTTGCGTATTTCCTAGATTCAGAAAGCAAAGAAGAAAGAGGAAAAGGGATCATGAAACAGTGTAGAGAGGAAAAACCGCAAGGTGTGAAGCGAGGAAAGAAGAAATTTACCGCAGGGACATTGAAGTTGATGGCAATCAAGACGGGAGAGTTCTTGCAAGAGTTGTGCCTTCTGATGGAAGAAGAAGCCGCCGTTTGAATGTTGTCGGAGTGCTCTTCGGAAATGCCGGTGGAATGGGGATAAAAGTATGAACTCGGGATGAAAAGAAGAACAAACAGTGGTCTTTATAAGCCTAGGCAAGGGGTGTTTTCGAATTTTCCTTTTCACTAAGCACAGATATGGAAAGATATCGTGATGAATTTGCGCGGCGATCGAGGAATTGTAACAGTTGGCGCTACAGTTGCGGGGGCTGTTGGTAATTTGCAATGATGGTGCACGGTAATCAAAGTGATGGCATAGGCATTTTGGAGGGAAAGATTACACTAGAGAAAATTTTGGTGCATAAGATATTTTATACTCCGAAATTGGGGGCATGTGTTGACACCGTTTTTTGGTACGTGTCAATATGAATCGAGTGCGCTGATCAGTAAGGGGATGGTTGTTGTTCCTTATCGACATCAAGATACTACCGATCAAATTACCGATGGAAGCAGAGGAAATCGTCGATGGTGAGTTTGATTGAAGAAACGTCAAGTAAAAAGAAGGATACTTGCCGATAGGAAGATGTTGCCAATGAAAGCAGAAGGGTATTGCCGATGGATGCACGATGATGTAACTGACGTCAGCAGAAAGCTGCCGATGGCAATAGAAGAAGGTTGCGAATTGAAGGAATCTGCTGATGGAAGGTTTCATCGTAAGGAAGACGGATACAGAAAGTGGTGATTTTTATGCCAGTATTATTATAGTTTGAGTCCGACTCTTGCACGAGTCGTTTATTTCCTTAAAATAGGAGTTTTATTTAGGTATGAGTCATGTTTGTTTACAACTACTCCTGCTGGGGTATAAATATGTATCGAGGGGTGGTGTAAGAGAGATACAATCAGTCAAATAAATCTATTACTTTCGTCTACTTTTTCCAGCAAATCTACTTTTACCACATTAGTTCTAGTTCATCTACGAGTTCTTACAAAGTTTCATCGAGTTGCATCTATAAGACCTGCGTCCACTTTGCGAGTTCCGCGTTTTGAGCAATTTGAGCCTTGACGTCTGGGCGCATCGTCGTCGTCTCATTCAATTTTGTTCTAGTTATCGTCCTTGTCGATTAACTGGTCTAATCGACTGGCACACCCTTGGATATCGAATTTGGGTATAAGCCCGAGGTGTTCGCAGATCTGTCGCTTTTTGTGTCAACACATTCCCAACCCCTTAAACAAGGGCCCAACTCTGATACCAAATGATACATCCAGTCCAGGTAGGGTTGGCCGAGGTCCGATAAATTGAGGTTGTCCGGATGCCAACAGTTCTTAGGCACACCCACTCGGAGAAAGACCCAATCTCCCTAAAAGACAACTCTGATAGAGGAAGGGTGCCTCTCCCTTTAAAGGTGGCTTCCTCCTCCCAAGCTAAGGTGGGATTATTCAGAGGCTCACACGTTCGCCGCCCGACTACAACTAGGCCACTTGGCCCATTATTTGTTGCGTCTTTGCCAACGAGTAATAATGGAGGATGTCCTCATCAAGCTGCTCTGCACCTTGACATATCTTCAGGAGGATCATTCTCGCACAAAACCATTAGTGAAGCAGAAGCCATTCTGAATAAAATTCTTGAAAATACCCCTTACATTGGATTTTTTGACGAATTCCCCAAAGAAGAAGTCGAGCGAAGCCCCGAACAACACAATGAGGAACAAACAACCGAATCTAAAATTCCTTCCAATCCTTCAAATGATTTGGTTGCCATAGAACTATAACACAACACTCTTTAGAGAGTGATGAACCCCATCCTTCTATGTTCCTCTCAAAAATTGAGGTAGATCTTTTTGAAGATTTTGGCAATACCTCAAATTTTCCAGTTCAAGTGAAGCCTCTGGTGCAATCTGCATCATTTGAGGATGATGGTCTACATAATGATGCTTTACTTTTAGAGCACATTAAAGGACTCTCAGCCATCATGAGCCGCGGGGGATGGCAGAATCAGAGTTATCCACTGAGGTAGCCCGAATCATTGCCCCCATAGAAACTATACTTTGTAACCTTATGGGAATCGCCATAGAGGCTCACTATAGTCCTATCGTTTGGATGAATATCATTTCTAAGGCTTTAGCTCAACAGCTTTACCCCAACGAATCTTTGATCCCATCTCATAAGCTTCTAAGAATTCCATCTGGAGATATTCTTAAAAGTTATGGGGTGATTACGTCTATTCCTTTACGCAAAAGAGGCATCAAGTATTGCTTAGATTTTTACATCTATAACATCTCAAGCATGTCTCTCTTGATTGGCATACCATTAGGAACACACTTTCAAGAGCAATCAAACATTGATCACATGAATATCAAGCTAGGCAATTCTTGTATTGTTGTTCATCTTTTAAGATCAAATAATGCAATAGTAGAACCCAAGCCCAAACAAGACCCTATTGAGCAAGTCTTAGTGGCATTTCTAGAAGACTGGTCTCAACCAACTCTTGATGATGAACACTTCACTCAAGAAGAGGAAGGTCTAGCAGAACCTATCGAATTAGAACCTTTGAAAGTGCCGTCACACCCTCAATCGAGTTAAAACCTCTTCCTCCTGGCTTGAAATATGTCTTTCTGAATAATAATCAAGAAACTCCTATCATTATAAGTGACAAGCTTTCCCAAGAAGAAACCAATAGACTTGTCACTATCCTAGAAAAACATAAATCAGCCTTTGGCTACTCACTCCATTGTCTCATTGGAATTAGTCATGTTCTTTGTACTCATAGAATCCCCATCGATCCTGATTCGTCACCTTCGAGGGAACCACAACGGAGACTTAACAATGCTATGCGAGAGGTTGTTAAGAAAGAGGTCTCGAAACTTTTGGAAACCGAGATTATCTATCATGTGCCGCATAGTGAGTGGGTTAGCCCTGTCCAAGTTGTGCCAAAGAAAGGATGAATGACAGTTGTAAGAAATGAGAAAAATGAACTCATCCCTCGACGCACTATCACTGGGTGGCACATGTGCATTGACTACCGAAAACTTAACAAGGCTACAAAGAAAGATCACTTCCCGTTACCCTTCATTGATGAAATGTTTAAACGGCTTGCAAAGATCTTTTTCTTTTGTTTCCTTGATGGTTATTCCGGATATCATCAAATCCCGACCCACCCTGATGACCAAAGTAAGACCACTTTTACATGCCCTTATGGAACTTATGCTTATCGACGAATGTCATTTGGATTGTGCAATGCTCCAGCTTCATTCCAATGGTGCATGATGTCTATTTTCTCCGACATGATCGAGAAAATCGTGGAGGGGTTCATGGATGATTTTACAGTCTATGGAAAAACCTTTGACGATTGTTTAAAGAATTTAGACAGATTCTTACAGCGGTGTGAAGAAAATCACTTAGTCCTCAACTGGGAAAAATTTCATTTCATGGTTAGGGAAGGAATAGTGCTAGGACACAAGGTGTCCGAACGTGGGATAGAAGTGGATATAACAAAGATTGAAGTTATTGAGCCACTTCCACCTCCCACAAATGTGAAAGGAATCCGAAGCTTTCTAGGCCACGTAGGGTTCTATAGATGTTTCATTAAAAACTTTTCCCAAATCGCTAGACCTCTCACTAGCCTTTTAGCCAAAGATGTACCTTTCATTTTCACTAATGAGTGTTATGAAGCTTTTGAAATTCTCAAGAAAGTACTCATTTTTGCTCCAATCATCCAACCACCCGATTGGACGCTACCCTTAGCTTTGAGATCATGTGTGATGCTAGTCACTTTGCAGTAGGTGCTGTCTTAGGCCAAACCAAGTATAAAAAGCACTATGCTATTTCTTATGCTAGCAAAACCTTGTCTGGGCCACAACTCAATTATACCACCACTGAAAAACAGTTGTTGGCAGTAGTCTTTGCGATAGACAAGTTTAGATCTTACTTAGTAGGAGCTAAGGTAATTATCTATTCATACCATGATACTCTTAAATACTTGCTCACTAAGAAAGATGCTAAACCTTGGCTTATAAGATGGATTCTTTACTCCAAGAATTTGACATAGAAATAAGAGAAGAGAAAGGAGTAGAAAATTCAGTAGTTGATCACTTGTCTAGGCTTCAACATAAAAATGAACATGAATTGCCTATTAATGACTATTTAAGGGACGAGACACTCCTCAAGGTAAGACACTCGGACCCTTGGTATGCGGATATTGTGAATTATATGGTTTCAGGATATGTTCCACCAGGAGGTGACAAGAGGAAGCTCCAGTATGACTCTCGTTGCCACTTATGGGATGATCCATATCTGTATCAGGTTTATGCTGATGGACTTCTACGGAAATGTGTCCCAATGGTTGAACCCATGAAGATCATAGAAAGATTGCATGCATCACCTTATGGAGGACACTATGGAGTGTACCGTACACATGCAAAGATCTGGCAAAGCGGATTTTACTGGCCAACAATGTATGAAGATACAAAACAGTTCATTAGAAGATGTGTCAGATGCCATAAGCATGGAAACATTGATGCTAGGAATGAAATGCCACTCACTAACAACCTTCAAATAGAGTTGTTTGATGTCTGGGGAATTGACTACATGGGACCATTCCCACGGTCTGGAGATGCTGAATACATCTTGGTGGCAGTTGACTAAGTATCCAAGTGGGTAGAAGCATTACCATGTCAAGCTACCGACTCCAAGCATGCTAAGAAGATGTTCCATGAAGTGATATTCCCAAGTTTCGGAATGCCCCGAATGATCATAAGTGATGGAGGATCGCATTTCATCGACAAAACATTTCGGATGCTCCTAGCAGAATATGGAGTCAAGCACAACATTGCAACTCCATACCATCCTCAAACTAGCGGTCAAGCTGAAACATCAAATAAGCAAATCAAGAACATTCTGCAGAAGACTGTGGATGAGATGGGAAAGAAATGGAAGTACAGGCTTCATGATGCACTATGGGCGTATAGAACTGCATACAAAACACCCATAGGCATGAAACCTTATCAACTTGTATATGGAAAAACTGTTGGGAATATGCCCTAGAGCTAATCATGTAGATGATTATATTCCGATTGTATCCATGATTAATAAAGTGTTCTGAGAATATCCATTATAGACAACTAGTACTGATCGACAATTATGTGAATTGTTTGTGGAACTCAATTACCTGAATGGTTATTCTAAAAGTTGTCCCTGGTCGGCATTCTTGTAAGAGCACACCTGAATATTAGACCAACACATGTATTAGTTGATGGCTATGTTTCACAAGTCATAGACATGGAGATGTCAAACTAATAATGTGGGCACATGTGAGACATGTAGGCTGGACTGACCCAACAAGAGAAAGTCTCTATTCATGTCATGTACGTTATGTCCTTAGACCTGAGTTTGTGTTATGTACTCAAGATGTGAAACGATCTACTTAGAGACTATCAAACGCTACTCCGTAATTGGGTAGTTATAAAGGTGGTCCTTGGGTGGTCGGGAAACATGCTATGAGACATAGACAATCAAGATGGAATTTGCCCCTCTCTTCGTGAGAGAGATATCACTGGATCACTCATGTGATTGGATCAACAAATGCATGGCCGTGCTTGGGTTAAGTGTTAACCCACGAGTTGAACCATATATCAAGTGGCAAAGGGAATAACTTGTACATGGTCATAGTGGTTCGTCTGATATGATCATAACGTATGCATAGGAGTTGACACGCCTTGCTAGAGGCCGCTATCAACTATTGGTCGAGTAAGAGTACTTGGGCCATGTCTATGTATGCGTGAGCCCATAGGGTCGCACGCTTAAGGGGCTGGAAGCCTAATTCGGGTTGGACCCGAATTAGACTAGGTTTAGGGTTACTAATGGGCCTCCATCGTGGGAGCTCGTTAGGACGCCTATATAAGCAAGGGGTGGGCGCGGGGCAAGTTTGATCCACGCCTTTTGGCAGCCGCCGTCGCCTCCCCACGCTCGCGCCTTTTGCTCCTCGCGGACCTAGCAGTCCGGAGGCGCAACGCTTCCTCCCTGCACGTGTGGGATTCCTCGGAGGTGCTGCATCTGGAGCACAAGGACGAACCACGCGAAGGGGACGTTGAGACGGACGACCACGCAACTGCACTGCCTGCTGCGACGCGCACGACTACATCAAGTCATCTTCCGCTGCACCTGCGCGTCTAGTGGTAATCCCGTAACCTGTAACTAGCAGTAGATCCTGGTTTATGAGGTCGAAAAGTTTTGTTTTCCGGCTAGCGTAGCAACCTCGTTTTCCTTCAAAAACATGTCACCTGCCTATTGAATTGGAATTCAGAGCTCATTGGGCCATCAAGAAATGGAACATGGATCTCCACTTGGCTGGTAAGAAATGTTAGATGCAAATATCTGAGCAAGAGGAATGGAGAGAAAAAGCTTATCACAATTCCAAAATCTACAAAGAGAGGACAAACAGGTGGCATGATAAGAGAATCAAGCACAAGGAGTTTACACCTGGTGATAAAGTTCTCCTATTCAACTCAAGAGTGAAGCTCTTTCGTCATGGAAAACTTCGAAGCAAATGGGAATGACCATTCAAAGTGATTGAAGTTCCATCACACGGTGCGGTCACACTTCGAGATGATACATGTAACACATTCAAGGTAAATGGTCAACGTTTGAAAGTTTTTCTTGAACCTGAGAAATTAGAAGAAATTGACTTGGTTGACTTTTTGCAATTTAATGATCCAATCTAGAAATCAATCATGCTTTAGACAACTAAGGTTTAAGTGGCCAACCACTAATGATTAATCAATTCCACGAGCTTTGTTGTCTATTTGAGTTGTGCAGATTCTGGAAGCTTGAATGAGATCTAATATATGAACAACAAGAGTGAACGACTACGTCAACATCCAGCTTGGGGGAGAGCACCCCCATGTACTCAGCTAAGTATTTCTACCTGTCAGTCGTTATACCTATACTCTGCTAAAAAAATGTGTAATCATGGAAAACCCAATAAATATTTCCCGCTTATATATATGTCTTTGCTTAATTTAGAAGTTTTCTAATAAATAATAGGAGGGAATAAAATAAAGTATCTATGATAAAATGAACCCCAGTGATAAACTCTTAACATGGAGATGATGAATAGTTACTCGGTCGTAATTCCTTTCAAGTACCTAGTTTTCAGCCTTGAATTCTCCCGAGTTTTAGACATAACCATTTTGACATAAGATTTACTCTGAACCTGAAACTTGTGGGTTGCGAATGCTTGAGCGAAGTTTAGGTAGTTGATAGGTATGATATGAAAAAGTCTGAGCTGTTATTTATCTTGTTCCTAGCAATACTAGAGTTCTAGACAATTTATCTTTTGAAAATTGAAAATGTTAAATGATAAGTTTCTGTATGACGAGAGCTTGAATTCCTACCACAGTCATATATACATGCCTGGTAGATTAGGAAAACATTCACTATCATTTTTACTGCTTGTATTTTCATTGAGTTTTGTCAAGCTTTGTTGACCCTTAGAGACTTGTCATGATTTTAAAATCAAGATCACATACACTCCACTCATATATGCTACTTCTATCCTAGAAGTACGCATCCACATATATGTCATTCAGATCCACCAGAAAAATGCTCTACTCCTACCTTGGGAGTAAGTAACCAAAAATATCCCAGTTCTCCACCTATCCATATATTTCATCCCCACAGATGTAACTGCTCCAAAGATTTCCTTGTTATCATCTCTCAAAAGTGTTATTATAGAAAGAGGCTTGGGGTTGTTAAAAAAACAAAGAGAGTAAAACATGGACAAGTGTCGTATCAAAACAATAGGTACGTAGATGCCCGCCTCTCTGAAGAAAAAAAAATCAAGCCCAAGTTCTCTCAAAAATTCCAAGTTCCAAAAGAGAGATGTATGTATATATTTATTCAAGGAGTAGAGTAGAATTAGGTTTCCATCATACACCCTCATACACCATTATATATCCACCATATATCCCATACACATGCACATCTTGATTTGACTGTATGCCCTGTTTCTCTGGATCCATTGTTTGACTTTACAATATATGTTTTGCAAGTATATATGTGTTGTTTCTCCCCACCTATGAACTCCATATATTGCCTATTAGTTATAGGGTGAGAGGGAGAAGGCATAACACCATTATTGCCTTGGTAAGGATCCACAAATACCACATAAAGAGAGACTTGAAAAGGTCATACAAAAGAAACTTTGAGTTTTATTTTGAAAACTTTGCAAAACTCCAGGATAAAGGTAAAGTGAAGAGCTTGAGACATAGTGCTTGTCTTGATCATTCTCATTTTCAATTGATCAAGACCAAAGTGATGGCTATAATCCCCATGGTTAAAGGTAATATGTGTAAGTTTGAAAGTCAGAATAGTTTACTCTAATCCAGAGGAGAATTCTTGTTTGAACACATGTGTAACTTTAAGGTGTGAAAGCATTGTAGAAACTCTTGACCCATCATTGAGTTCATCTTTGCTCAGGGATGAGCAAAAGGTAAGCTTGGGGGAGTTGTTGACGGTCCTTATGTTGACACGAAAAGTGACTTACTATGTCTGACACACAACAAGCCGGAAAGCGTGACTTCAATCGGGTGCCCGGGCGTTTCGATAACCGAAAACGTGCCAGTTAGTTTGACCTGAAACTAACAAGGGATAAAAGTCATTAGACATAAACTGGAACGTGCCGGATAATACCAGACAGTTCCATATGTATGGCCCTAAAGCTACTTACAACGACATACATCTATGAAAGTTATCTGCCAACAGGTTTTATGGAACATTCGGCTAAAGTAGGCATAAAACACGTAAACCACCGATTAGTGAACGCGCATGCATGAGAAAAGGACGTACAAACGAATCACAATTGAATATAGATTAAAGCATAACCAAGCTCGACAATCAACTGAATTGGGGTCCATGATTAAACTAATCTAAAGCCTGCATCTTCCGCACGATACCTAGCGTCATCAAAGCTTAAACATGGATAACATGTATGAACCCGCAACATGTAACAATCTAGATTTAAAGTAATTATAAGACATAAGATCTAGTTATAAGAGTCAACATGAAAGCAACAACGTTGTAACATGGATAGATCTATAAAAATTAATAAGAGCCGAACCGTGTTAATCTAGATTGGGCAAAAGAGTGTTTGCAAATATGTAATGATTATCTAAAACATGCAACACGATAACTTAATGAATCCAATAGATCATGCCAAATCTACGAGAGCCGATAACTATCTTGCTTATGCTAAGCATATCGAGCAAACACCTGCCGCACGGTATTTACTTGTAAACAAAACATAAGTAGAGACTTTTGGATCATCAATCAAGGATCCGCCGCACGATCATTGACAATAAACAAGACTACTTGCATCAACATCTAAATCCACCGCATGATACTAGACATAATAACAAGGTTGCCAAGACTTACGGAGGTCGATCGATGATTCCTCTCAAAGAACTCGACGACACGACAAAAGGAATCGAAGTTGGCACGGGGCCAGTTGTATTGGTTTGGTTGTGAACACCTTTTACAATAGCTAAGGGCTTATATTTATACTCTGGCTATGACATGAGTCCTAAGAGGACACGACTACAAAATATTAAAGGAAGAAATACAATATTTTGACTTTGGTTTCCTTCGGAGTCTTCATTTCCATAATTATCGCAACTATCGTTACTAATTCGGCTCACTTGTCGCCTTTGTCGCTTCGATGGAAACCGCCCTTCTTCTGATTAACCGATTGCTTGATCGATCGCCGAATCTGGGAATTAACCGACCGCACAGACTTTGCCGAATGCTCTGAGCATCTATCTCCGCCGACTCACCGTGCACTGGCCCACTTGTCATTGTTCAAAAATCCGGTGTTAACACATGCCCCCTCAATTTCGGGATAAAAGTCGTTTATTCTGAAATTGACCGCAAGCTTCCTTTTTCCCCTTAGGTTTATATTGTTCAACACCGCAGTCGCCACCCAAGAAATCCATACTTCGGCATTCTCAAATCTATATCGAACCCTCAATGGCGACCCAGGACGAGATCCCAAAGGTAACATTCCAACTCATTTTCTCATGTATTCGACAATCCCTGATCGGTTTTCCTGCTTCCCTCCTAACTCATTTGTTTTCTCGATTCCTCTATTTTTCGAAGGAATACAAGAATGAGATGTTGATTCCTTATGTTGCAAACCCTGATTCCTACCTCCTTCGTCCCATGGGCAATCCTGACCCAACTGAGGTTATTGAGAAGGAAACCTTGAGGATTCCTTTCAAATCTGGAGTCACCCCGACAAACCGATGGCCAAACACTTTCAAGACTTGGCCGCTTCCCTCAATAGCCGGATGGCGAAACTGGTACCGGAGGATGTTGGATAAGGCTAGCAGTAGCTGGGATAACCAAGATATCACCCACTGTCTAGAGTTATCTCTATCAGAAATACCCAGAAACGAACCCCTCCTGATAGGAGCCTCTCACTTCTGGTCTGACGCTATCAACACTTTTGTCTTCGACCATGGTATGATGACTCCTACTTTGGCCGACATATTCATGATAACTGGCCTGAATGTGTCCAAGCCAGTACGTCCTTGCCAGTATAAGGGCAAAAGCAACCAGGGAGCTGTTAAATCCGGAGGTGGATGGGTTGGGTACATTCAAACTTACATGGAAGCAACTGGTGTTGTGTCTGAAAAAGAAAGCAGGGCTTTTATGAACTTGTGGCTATCCAGGTTCATCTTCTGTGGAAAATCCAACGAGCCAACCCTAAATCATATGATAATGGCTAAGGAGTTGGCTGCAGGAACACTAATCCCTCTTGGTAAATTTCTTCTAGGATCTTGTTGACACAAAAAGCGTCAGGATCTGCGAACACCTCGGGCTATTACCCAAAGCTCGGTATCCGAAGGCATGCCAGTCGATTTGACTAGTTAATCGACAAGGACGATAACTAGAGCAAGATCCAATCTAGACAACAGCGATGTGCTCGGATGCTGGGATTGAGGCTTGATCAGGATAACTAGAGCAGAGCTGAACGAGGCAACAGCGATGCGCCCGGATGCCAAAGCTCAGAGGTACTCCCACGCGGAACTTGCAAGGATTTGACGGAGATCAAGGTGATGCAGCCCATCGAAGCTTGAAGAACTCGTTAAAAGCTATAACTAATGCAAAAAGGGTAAATTGCGATAAAAAGTAGAGTAAGAGTAAAATTGGTTTGTTTGATATTGGATTGATTCTTTTTCCGTAGCCCTCGGGCACGTATTTATACTGCCGCATGGAGAGTTGTACAAAGACACGACACGTATCCTTCCTAAAACAAACTCCTAATTTTAAGGAAACTGACTCGCATAGGAGCCGGATAACAATATTTATTTTCCTAAACAAACACGCCTATTTTAAAGGAAAATAAACGACTCATGCAAGAGTCGGACTCAAATTACTATAATAATAATACTGATACAAAACACCAGTTTCCTTATACTTCTCTTCGATAGAAACTTTCCATCGGCAGATCCCTTCGATCCGCGCCTTCCTTCTTTGACCCCCGGTAGCCTTCTGCTGACATCAAACGCTAAGTTATGATATACTCATCGGCACCTCATGCCCATCGGCATCATCAATACTTCCCGATCGGCGACCTTGTACTGGTAACTGTCTTCATCGCCAATCGGCAATGACCCTTCATCGGCAATCGATAATGTCTCCTCATCGGTAATCGGCAATATCTCCTCATCGGCAATCAGCATCAGCAAGACTTCACCGATTAACCTTTGTCGGCAAAGATCATCCAGCGTCCATCGGCAGCGCACTTGGTCTTCCCGCAGCACCCTCATCGACAATGTTGACTCATGATTTCCCGATGCCGATAGAAAACAGCCGTTGACTAGTCAATCCTGGTTAAATTTTCATGACTGTTTGTTAAGTGGGTTGTGAGTTATAAAAATAAGAAGTGTCATAAGTCCCTGTTTTGGCTGCATACATAGTGTTTAGTAAATAAATATTATCATGTGCTAAATGATGTTTTCTGTTGGTATGGTGAATACAAAAGTTGTAGATAATATTATTATCTAGCTTGTGTTAACTTTTGGTGGCCATATCTCTTTTAGTTTGAGGGATATGAATTTTCTAAGTTGGAAGTTGAATCTGCCCATCTCTCTGGACAGATCTGTGTATAAGTGCTTTTTGACTAATTTAAAATGTGAACCATGAATTGCTAAAGTGTAATGAATTGTATAAATTTTCATAAGCTTTCTAGATTGTCTTGATTCATATTTTTAGGAGTTGTAGATCTTGAGTTATAGCTATTTTAAGAAGGGGTGCCAAATCTGTACTCTTTTGCACAGAGTTGCTTTCTTCTTTTAATTCGAGTTGTTTAACTATTAAATCATCTTTGCATATTTAAAAGGAAGTTGTATATAACTTAATTAGCTTTCCAAATATGTAAGAATAATGTTTGTTGGATTAGTATAACTCCCGTTATGACTAAAACCGTGACTGCTATATTGTTGTGCCAACGTTGCTTATATAAGTTAGTTCGCTTAACTTGTTCTTGCTAGTTAATTATGCTAAGTAAACTTAGTGGATGAATGATTGTCATGAGTTGACTTCAATCTAATAGTATATCATGCTTGGTGTGCTTTTTATCGTCTATGTTAAGTTGGGTGATAATTAGCTAACTAGTTGAATAACTTTAAATGTGTATGTATGTGTTGCCTGATATTGTGCTTGTCTTGAATGGTTGGATACATGTCTTGTGTTACCATTTCCTCGCATTCATGCACATGCATCGGCAATTCATTTAGGTACGATAAGTACATGCGTGAAGGATGTGACGGTTGGAGCTAACCCGAAGATGGTGTTGATGGACGAAGTCAGAAGACGGAAGTATCTTCGAAGGTGCTCGCAAAGCGAGTGACCTCTAACGAACACTGACCTAGTGCTGGTCCCAGGCAAGCCCCGGAGTATCCTAACTCCTTATTTTATGATATAAATTTACTATGTTATACTATGTTGTTGCATTAAGTATAGGAGTTAAATGAACCTATTTGATGCATATCACCCTCCTTGCTATTGCTATCCATATATCCATGTTAACCTGATAGTATAGCAACGATAGATGCTTAGCATTGCTAAATTAATATGGAACATCGGTGACCCCCAGTCACGTAATGCCCTACGTGGCACACCGATGGGTTGAATAATATCATGAAATGGAAAGGCAACCGGGAAGGTTGATAAATTGTCCGGCCGTAGGATACCGACAACATCTAGGTGAGTTGTGCGCCCTAGGCTGGTAGTTTACGGACGTGTCTGCTTTTGTGGGCCGATCGGGTGGTGTCCCTCTTGTCATGTTGAACGCATGTCTCAACCCTTAGCTGGCAACATAACTCGTTCGGGCCGCAAAACCTACCTACTGGCCGAACTAAGGACGAATATAACCACAATCCGGTGCGGGGTGATTATGACACGGAGTGTAAGGCTAAGGCCAGCTAGCGGATCCCTAGGCTGGACGTACGGGGTGCCGGGCGGTCCTCGGTTTTTTTCAGGGGTTATGGGAAGCGTTCTTGGTTTGAAAGGTAGACTTGGCGACTACCACGTCCCTTGGTCCAGGCACTGCGAGGTTTGGGTGAGGAATAAACCCTCGAGCTGGATAGGAATTCGATTCGAATCGCGGTCTCTCCCCGTTAGTGAGAACTTGACAATTGCTATACTGGCGTGGGAACAAATAATCTACTTGAATGGTTACGATGAAAATGATATGATGGACCCGAAGGATGAACTGGTTAATCTTGCTTGTTAATCAAGTGTATTGCTTAGTACAGGTGCTAATTTAGATATCAGGTAATGCTTACTAAAATATGGAAAAGCTCCAATGAGGTACTTACCAGATACAGTAATGCTTTTATACAAAAGAGAGTCCAAGCTACTCTACCACCACAAAGCCTGCATAATCCTTGGTGTCATTTATTTTAGTTTATGACGGGTAAGTCTAGCTGAGTACATTCGAGTACTTAGGGTTTATCCCACCTTGTTGCAGGTGAAGGTCTCATGCTGCTGAAGGTGTGGCTAACCAACGGTGGGCACTGTGATTCTATATTATCTCTTCTCTCTATGGTGTCGATGGAGGATGACAATAAAGCTAGAAAATGTATTTCAAATTATATTATTACAAATGTTTCAAAGCTATGTTCTCTTACTAAAAGGTTTTGGAACTCAGACTTGTATTATTTATTGTACTTTCAAATGTAATTTTATTCCGCTGCAAACTCTGAGCTTAATGATTAGTATTTACTTGATTTAGCGATTCTCGGGTGTGACGTTAATTGACCGAGGTCTTTCGGGACACTCGACGGACTACCGAGATTATGAAAGCCTAAGGACGAAGGTTGTCGCACTGGCGATGATTTTTGGACTTAAGTTTTTGTAATTTGGGCTGTTCTGTTACAGCTAGTATCAGAGCATAGATTAAGTATAATATTGTCATTAACTCGGCCTTCAAAAAAAAATTTGTTTTTAAAATGCTATTTTGACTAAAACTTTAGCTATAAACAAGTTTGTCAAAACTAATTTGCAAACCTATGATAGCGACATCCTCCAGTTAAGCCCAACGTAGGACTCTAGGTGGCTTATTTAAGTACTAACTTGGGGAATGCATCATATTTGTATTTACCTGTCCATACAGGTTGGAATAGTATGGGGACCATTCACTTGAATGGTGTTGTATGGATCAAATTTTGCCGCTACGCCTAAGGTAAGGTGAGTTGTAAGAGTATGATCGGATACACTGCCGATCTAGGGGAATGCTTATATGAGGACTAGACCATAATCTTGTTTTACACACAATTATGAGAAGGCATCCATGTGTGGGTGTTGTCATCTGTTATGACGATGCCGTTATTAGAACGAAGAACTGGCTACAGGTGCTTCATATGTATACTCGGGGGTGTACGTATGAGAGTACTGGATTTAATTTCAGCAATGCATAATATTCATACTGTTGGGATGGGCTGAAATGAAATCTACTGCAGGTACACTAACCACGAATACGTATAAACTAGTTAACGACTAGATATATATATCAATAGTGTGTGTTATGCCACCGACATAGAACATGATTGCCGCCTAAGGCTGACAATCTTGTGAGAACGAATTGGACGAGCATGCATAATCATGATTGTTGCATCTTGTATGACTATGCTCTTCTCATCCTTTCTTCTAATGTTAATGAAGGACCGAGAACGGCGACCAGAGGGGGGGTGAATGGGAGCCAAATAAAAATTTCTTTGGGAAACTTCTATTACTTGACCCTTGTCCCAAAAGCACACCCAAAAATCGAGCTCGGAAGAAACGATGCGCACATGACATAACAAGTAGGTGGACACCTTAGGAAGACTCCTAGAGGTGCAGTGGACCGATCAGAGAAGGTCGGTGAAAGATCGAAACCACGAACTCAAAACGCGACCCGAAAGAGCTGCTCTCAACCTCTAGAGAGAAGAGGCAAGAGCACACCTAAAAACCACTTGTGAGAACTGGTATCAAAAGTGCTTCATCATATTCCCTACGTGAATACGAATCCAACACAACAAACGAAACTTGATTCGGAGTCCGGACGAGAGAGATACAAGCAAAACAGTTTTGCAGCTTTCGCGGACTGTCCAGGAGAGAACCGCGGACTGTCCACCCTTGCTGAAAAATGAACTGCGGACAGTCCGCAAATTGGTCCTGGATAGTCCGCCGTTATGCCGAAAAACGCCCAACAGAAAGTCCAGAATCAGTGTTGTTCGGCGGATTTGAACTGCGGACATTCCGCGAAAAACCCCGGACAGTCCCCCGGCAAAACTTAGAAAAATACCTCGAGAAGCACCGTTTCTGCCCCGACTCCCGGACTGTGTGGGAATTAACCCCGGACTGTCCGTGGTTGGCTGGACAGACGCGATTTCGGGGCAATTTTGAATCGCCTCTCCCCAAATCTTCCCAAATCACTACCAAATGTTCACCAATAGCAACCAAACTTTGTAGGCATGATCCTAGTGCTATGGAGGAGCTATCCCGAAGAAATCATCACTCAATTTGGTGTTAGTAAACGGGAACAAAAGGATTTCGGGGAAAACTCCAAAAACGAAGAACACAAAATAGAAATTACCCGATCTATGTGCTCAAGTGGTTTGGGGCAAAGCCCTTTGGTGCAAATCTTCTACTCGTGATCCCGCAGAACATGGTTCAAACGGAATCGCAAAACTCCCTCTCAATCAAGAGAAATCATCGCAAGAACTTAGAGGATTAAGAGGAGCAAAAACGCGATTAGCGAAGAACACAAGTAAAGGAGACACAATCATGAAATTAAAGCCGCCATGGCTTACGGAGGGTAAGGCCTCCGATTCCCAACAAAATCAAAGTGCAAATCCTTACACTAGGGACCTCATGAACTAGAGAGATAAAATAGAGAGAGAGAGAGGTGGTGCAAATGACTAGGGTTCAAGAGGTGGGATGAGGGACACCCCTTCATCCCCTATTTAATAGGCTTTGGCTATTTCCCAAAGACCCCCTTAGATACAAGACCGAATTACCTAACCCTAAGACATTGTAATCCAAGTCGGTAACTCGTAGCCACTCGTTTGAATAGACGGCCCCGCTTCCTGCTGGGAGTTGCCGTCACCTCGACGGAACCACCAGGATTCCGCCATGTCCATCGCTGCTTCCTCGGCAGCTCCGCCTAGGTTTTGAGGCCCAAACCCAAGAAACCCGCCACCGGTAGCTTTGGGCTCAACTACCGAACCCAGAGTTTTGAGGACCAAACTCGGAAACCGTCCTCGGATGGTTTTGAGGCCCAAACCACCAAACCACTCGACTCGAGCCACCTCGTCCTCGCCCGGTCGGACTCCGAGTCCCCTGAGCCTCTGCTCGACTCGTGCGTCCACCGTCTTGACTCAGTCGACTTGGTCAACCTCCATGTCTTGTCGCACTCGCCGGTGCCAAGCACTAGCCACCACAGCTAGTCCGCCGACGCCCATGGTCCCTCGGTCCGAGCCCCGCTTCCGCCCTTCACCGCTCTTAGTCCATCGGCACGACAAGCTTCTACTCAACCTTCTCCACGCCATTGACCATTGTCACTAGGCATAGCACCTGCACACCACAAGCCGATAGACAGACACACATTTGCTTTCGCAAAGAGGTTAGAAGTAAGCCACTCAAACTGAAACGCTCAAGTGTTGGGCAATCACTCATCACAAAACTGAACTACATGGGTACTTATCCACCATGTGTTCGCAATCTCCCCCTTGATGAGTGCATTGTCAACACAAGTGCATTTCAGATTTGAGCCACAAGGAAAAGCTCTCCAAATGACCAAAAAGCTAAGAAAGCCAAAAACGGGGTCACTTGAGAGAAGCAAACGAGTCCAAAACTTTGCCGAAAACCCTTTGCAACAAGTCGAGCATTATAGACGTGAACGTTTCCATCCATATTTTTTTTCTTTTTTTAGATCCATCTGCACTCAATAGGTTTAACCCCATAAGGCAGGTCAACCAAGTTCCAAACTTTATTGTCTCCCATGGAATCTATCTCGGATCTCATGGCCCTTTGCCATTCCTCGGAATCTGGGTCCATCATTGCTTCCACGTATGTCGCAGGTTCGTCATCGTCTAACAATAACACTTCCCCACGTGCCTCATGGATTCTTGCTGACCTTCGTGGATGTGTTGGTGTTTCTCTTGCCACATGTATCTCAACTTGTTCTGCTACATTAGCATCACTCATAGATGTTGGGAATATGCCCTAGAGGTAATCATAGAGATGATTGTATTTCCTTGTATCCATGACATATTATGAGTTCAATGAATATCCAATAAAGACAACTTCTATCGATAAGAAATTATGTGAATTGTTTGTGAAACTCTTTTACTTGTATGGTTATTCTAAAGTTGTCCCTGATCGAAGTTTGTACTAGAATGTACATGAATATTGGATCAGCACATTATTAGTTGATGACTATGTTTCACAAGTCATGGACATGGAGATGTCAAACTAATAATGTGGGAACATGTAGGACATGGTGCTGGACAGTCCCGGCATGAGATTGTCTCTATACACATCATGTACGTTATGTCCTTAGACCTGAGATTGTCGTATGCACTCAAGATGTGAAACAACCTACCTTGGGACTACCAAACGCTACTCCGTAACTGGGTAGTTATAAAGGTGACTTTCGGGTTTGCCAGGAAACATGCTGTGAGACATAGTCAATCAAGATTTAATTTTCCACTCTCCGTGAGAGAGAGAGAGATATCACTGGATCACTCAAATGATTAGATCATGAAATGCATGGCCGTGCTTGGGTTAAGTGTTAACCCACGAGTTGGACCAAATATCATAAGACAAAGGAATAACATGTATATTGTATTGTGGTGGTCCGTTTGATATGATCGTAGCATATGCATAGGAGTTGACACGCCTTGCTAGAGGCCGCTATCAACTATTGGTCGAGTACGAGTACTTGAGCCATGTCTATGTGTGCGTGAACCCATAGGGTCTCACGCTTAAGGGACTGGAGCCTAATTCGGGTTGGACCCGAATTAGACTAGGTTTAGGGTTGCTAATGGGCCTCCAACGTGGGAGCTCATTACGACGCCTGTATAAGCAAGGGGAGGCGCGGGGTGAGTTAGACTTACGTCCTTTGGGAGCCACCGTCGCCCTCCCCACGCTCGCGCCTAGTACTCCTCGCGGACCTAGCAGTCCAGAGGGGTGACGCTTCTTCACTGCCCCTGCACGTGTGGGATTCCTCAGAGGTGCTGCATCTGGAGCACAAAGACGAACCGCGAGAAGGAGACGTTGAGACGGACGACCTCGCAACTGCAGGACACTGCTGCGACGTGCACGACTACATCAAGTCGCTTTCACTGCACTTGCGCGTCTAGTGGTAACCCCGTGATCTATAACTAGCACTAGTTCCTGGTTTATGGGGTAGAAAAATTTTGTTTTCTGGCTAGCGTAGCAACCTCATAACCCTACAATAGAGTTTTCCCTTATTGGCTCATCTTGAACTTTTTCAAGATACACCTTTTGTCCACTCTTCTCTTTATTGAGAAACTCTTTCTCTAAGAAGACACCGTTTCGAGCAACAAACACTTTGCCATCTGATCGGTTGTAGAAGTAATACACTAATGTTTCCTTTGGATATCCTACGAAAAAACATTTGTCCGACTTGGGTGTTAGTTTATCCGACATAAGTCGTTTGACATAAACTTCAAAACCCCAAATATTTAGAAAAGACAAACTAGGACTCTTACCAGTCCATATCTCATATGGTGTCTTAACTACGGACTTAGACGATATCCTATTCAATGTGGAAGCAGCTGTTTCTAGAGCATATCCCCAAAACGAGAGTGGTAGGTCCAACTGGCTCATCATAGACCAAACCATGTCCAACAAATTCCGATTACGTTGCTCGGACACGCCGTTTCTCTGAGGCGTTCCAGGTGGCGTAAGCTGTGGAACAATTCCGCAACTCTTTAGATGATTGTTGACACCGTTTTTTTGGCACGTGTCAATATGATCTAAGGATTGTGCTGATCGGCAAAAGGCTAGTTGTCGTTCCTTATCGGCATTGGGATATTACCAGTCAGATTGCCGATAAAGGCAAGAATGTTGCTGATGTAGACAGGGACTTATTGCCGATTGAGGCAGGAATACACTGTTGATGAAGCCAAGGGGATGTTGCCGGTAGAGACATGAATGTTGCCGACAGAAAGAACATTGCCGATAAGAACCAAAGCTCATTACCGATGTGATGAAAACAGGCAAGATGTTGCCGATGAGGGCAAGGAAGCGTTGCCGATAAGAGCCAAAGTCTGTTGCTGATAGAGAGAATATTGCTAATAAAGATGGAAAGCGGCCGATGAATGGTAGATGCTGCCGATGGAAGCAGGATGACATGACTAACGTGAGCATACAGTTGCCAATGGTGCTAAAAAGGAAGTTGTGGATCGGAAGGATATGTCGATGGAAAGTTTTATCGGAGAGAAGACAAGGAAACTGGTGATCTTAAACCAGTATTGTTATAGAAGTTTGAGTCCAACTCTTGCACGAGTCGTTTGTTTCCTTAAAAATAGAGGTGTTTGTTTAGGAAAATATTATTATTATTTTGGGTTCGACTCCTGCGCGAGTCAGTTATTTCCTTTAAAATAGGAGTTTGTTTTGTTTAGGAAAGGTACGAGTCATATCGGTCTACAACTCCTATTTCCGGAGTATAAATATGTACCTAGGGGTCATGAGAAAAAGGATATATCCAAGCATATCAAATAAATCAATTACCTTTTTATCTACTTTACCAGTAATTTACCTTTACCGCATTAGGTTTAATTATCTACGAGTTCTTCAAGTTTCGACGGGCTGCATCTCATCGACCTCCGTCAACCCTTGCAAGTTCTGTGTTTTGAGCAATCAGAGCTTTGACGTCCGGGCGCATCGCTGTCGTCTCGTTCTGCTATTGTTCTAGTTATCCTAATCAAGTTTGAGCCTTGACATCTGGGCGCATCGCCGTTGTCTCGTTCAGATCTTGTTCTAGTTATCGTCCTTGTCGATTAACTGGTCAAATCGACTAGCACGCCTTTGGATATCGAATTCGGGTATAAGCCCGAGGTGTTTGTAGATCCTGACGCTTTTTGTGTCAACACCTCTTTTGGCACACCCAGTGGGACCAATTATACATCTATCATGGGTGATAATACCGACATCAATCCAAGGAACGTCATTGAAGTCTCCGAAGCCAATCTGAAAGATGATCAGAAGTTAGCTATGGAGCGGGCTATGGAGGAGTACAAGCAGTTATATTTGAAGTCCTACAGCCTAAATAGAATCGGCGAAGCAGTCCAGAAGCAAGATCTGTCGTTGCCACGGAAGGTCACTTTCGACGCCGATCCTGGTAAATTACAAGAGATGGTTAATTCTGTTGTAAATCATGCTTTAGTTAACCATTCCAATGTGCTGTCCAATACTATATACAATGCTGTCAAGCAAACTTTCCAGGAAAGACAAGCACCACATTATGTTGGTCCGGCGTATCATCAACTCGGATCGGCATTTGTTACGATCCCATCGGCGGTTCCAAGGGTGTCTTCGCCGCAAATGAACCGATCTGCAAGATTGAGCCCAACAAATATTACTCAATTGAGATCACATCGCCAAGATTGAGCCCAACAAATATTACTCAATTGAATACAAATCTGGTGGCGTCAACAAACTCTGGACTTGCGACCCAGAATCATCCAACTTCTGCCAGCTGGTGGGGATATCGTATGCCTCCAAGTCCATCTGCTGAATCCAAATTGGTCAAAGATAACAATGCAGGGTGGAAGGTTCCCGTGGCATCGGCAACACCTGCACAACCGATGATTCCAGTGATGCATTATGCTACGTCCTCTCCAACGGTGCAGTTGCCATCAGGGAATCTTCAGATGGTACACGAAGTGCCCTACACGAGGCCATCGGCAAATTCTTGGCCGATGCAGCAAGACATTGCGATTGGGAACCAGCCCGAATCGGCAATGGCTCCTCAAGCTGTGGTACCTGCAAGTCAAGGCGATCATTCAAGGGTACAAGAGCAACAAGCGTCAACTGGTTATCAGCCATCGGCAAGTCATATGCCGATGACATCTAATGTAAGTTGGATCGGTCAATTGCCGATTCAGCAACAAGTAATACAACCTGGATACCAAGTGGCAAGAGCTCCACAGTATTATCCGCCAGCGAGTATGTAGAGTAAGATATCGGCACCCCGGCCGATAAGTGGTATTTCGCTGCATTACCCTCAGGCAAACGCGCACAGTGAGACATCGGCATACCAGCCGATAAATCGGACTTTACCATAGCACGTTCCAGTGGGCGTTCAAGACGGTCCATCGGCAAACCAGCCGATGCATAATATTCAGCGAATTGCTGCTGCGCCTGCGCCAATTGTTCCGGCTTATTTGCCATAGAGACATGAGGAAGCCTATCAGCCTGCTCAGCCTGTTAACATCCAGCCAATGCATCGGCAGGATCAGGATGCATATTGGGCCGATAAGATTGCCGAAGTAATGAAGAACAATTCGGCATCAAACCTAAGGTTAATACCTACTCTTATCGGACGTCATACCCTCTGGCATATGATTTGATTCCTCTCCCAAATCGGTACAAGGTGCCTGATTTCACAAAGTTTTCTGGCCAAGATGACACTTCAACGATGGAGCATATCAACCGCTTCATCATTCAATGTGGAGAAGTGGCCAGCAGAGATGAACTGAGGGTGAGATTGTTCTCATCGTCATTGTCTGGATCGGCATTCACATGGTTTATTTCATTGCCTCCAAACTCTGTGATTACTTGGGCCGATCTAGAAAAGCAATTTCACAAGTATTTCTTCGCGGGCGTGCATGAAAAGAAGCTTACCGATTTGGTCAAGTTGAGGCAGCGTAATGACGAATCATTGGAAAGCTTTGTCCAGAGGCTGCGAGACGTGAAGAACAAGTGCTACAACTTGGTACTTGATGATTGGCAATTGGCGGATTTGGCTTTCCAGGGGTTGTTACCGCACATCAGGGACAAATACGCGTCGCAAGAGTTTGAAAGCTTGAGCCATCTTGTGCAAAGGTTTGCCGATCAAGACACCAAGGTTTTCAAGCCTAGAGAAAATTAGGATAAAGAGGTATCTTTGACTAAGAAAACGGAAGATTCTGAGTCACATGAGGAGCTAAGTATCGGCGCTGCTGAATGGGTAAAAGATAAGAAGCCGATATCTTGTTCGTTTGGCCAGAAAGAAGCTAAGAGGTTCACATTTGATATCACCAAGGCCGATAGGATGTTTGATCTATTGCTTCAAGAAGGGAAGATTAAGCTGGCACCTAACTAGGTAATTCCATCGGCCGAAGAGCTTAGAAGGATCAGGTATTGCAAGTGGCACAATGCAACTTCACACAGTACCAATGATTGCAAAGTTTTTAGGCAGCAGTTGCAGTCAGAAATTGAGTCTGGGCGAATTAAGTTTGAGAATTCCAAAGCCCAGAAGCCAATGAAGATTGACCAGCACCCGTTTCCAAATAACATGGTGGAAACTAGTGGAAAGACTAAAGTGCTGACATCGGAAGCTACCAAGAAAAGTGCATCGGTAGATCCTGAACATCAGATAGTCGTGCATGAAGTGAAGGAAAGAGGGTTTTCCGATGACAGAAAGGGCAAGAGAGTTACCGATGAGGGCAGCAACGCCAAGGGACATAAGCATACACCATATGGCGTTGTAATCACGCACAGGAGGCCACAGCAAGATTATAGGCGATCCGAGGAGGAGCAATATCGCCAACAGGAGGAAGAGAGGCGCCAGGAGTGGCATCGGCATAAAAATCATTGGAGTTGCCCCTTCTTTGTTTATTGCTGGGAAGAAGGCATCAAGCTACCCACTACCGATAATTTCCCTGAATGCAATGGGTACTACCCTGCCGATCAGTCAAAAAAGAAACCCCGTTTTGACGATCGGGCATCAAGTTATGGTAGGCTGATCAGAGAAAAGGAATCAGTGCATAATCGACTGGGGGGCAAGCTCAGTGCACATGACAGGCTTGGCAGACATGTTGATCAGGAGGAGCTTGAGGAGATGGCCAATGCCAGAATGCCCGATGAGGAAATTTTCTCCAGGGATCCAAACATAAGAGGTAGTGCAGATACAAGCAGTGAGAAGCAGTATCAGCCTGTTTGGAAGACTAAGCTTCCTCAATGGTGTCCTAAGGGTCTGAAGAAGACTCAGAAAAGAAGGATCTAGCGCGAACGCCAAGAAGATTTGTTTCATGATGAAAATCCTTCCAGAAGGAAATCTTTAGTTAAGCAGTGAAGGCCAAAGCACAAAGATGAGAATCTATCGGCAGATGTCAATATGTTGTGATAGTGTAACTAGAGTCGATGGCCTTGGGCGTTTTGGCCTGGGAGCAGTGCCTGATGAGCCCTGGCGTTTCAACTGTTATGCTTGGGGGGCATCGGCAGGCTGAGCATGAAGAGTTTGTGCACTGGGAACAGCTGCCGATGAGTTTGTTGGTTACAAAAGGAAATGTTCGATACAAGTCGAAGGATTGAGTGACTCTGCAATGCTTACGTGCAATAGTGAAGGAAGTGGTGCAGATATTTTGGAGGAGATACAGTAGAAGAAATTTCGGTGCATAAGATATCTTATACTCCGAAATTGGGGGGCATGTGTTGACACCGTTTTTTGGCACGTGTCAATACGATCTAAGGATTGTGCCGATTGGCAAAAGGCTAGTTGCTGTTCCTTATCGGCATTGGGATATTACCAGTCAGATTGCCGATAAAGGCAAGAATGTTGTTGATGCAGACATGGACTTATTGCCGATTGAGGCAGGAAGACACTGTTGATGAAGGCAAGGGGATGTTGCCGATAGAGACATGAATGTTGCCGAAAGAAAGAACATTGCCGATAAGAACCAAAGCTCATTACCGATGTGATGAAAACAACAATGTTGCTGATGGAGGCAAGATGTTGCCGATGAGGGCAAGGAAGCGTTGTCGATAAGAGCCAAAGTCTGTTGCTGATAGAGAGAATATTGCTAATAAAGACGGAAAGCTGCCGATGAATGGTAGATGCTGCCGATGGAAGCAGGATGACATGGCTAACGTGAGCATACAGTTGTCGATGGCGCTAAAAAGGAAGTTGTGGATCGGAAGGATATGTCAATGGAAAGTTTTTTCAGAGAGAAGACAAGGAAATTGGTGATCTTATACCAGTATTGTTATAGAAGTTTGAGTCCGACTCTTGCACGAGTCGTTTGTTTCCTTAAAAATAGATGTGTTTGTTTAGGAAAATATTATTATTATTTGGGTCTGACTCCTGCGCGAGTCAGTTATTTCCTTTAAAATAGGAGTTTGTTTCATTTAGGAAAGGTACGAGTCATGTCGGTCTACAACTCCTATTGCCGGAGTATAAATATGTACCTAGGGGTCGTGAGAAAAAGGATATATCCAAGCATATGAAATAAATAAATTACCATTTTATCTACTTTACCAGTAATTTACCTTTACCGCATTAGGTTTAATTATCTACGAGTTCTTCAAGTTTCGACGGGCTGCATCTCATCGACCTCCGTCAACCCTTGCAAGTTTCGTGTTTTGAGCAATCAGAGCTTTGACGTCCGGGCGCATCGCTGTCGTCTCGTTCTGCTATTGTTCTAGTTATCCTGATCAAGTTTGAGCCTTGACATCTGGGCGCATCGCCATTGTCTCGTTCAGATCTTGTTCTACTTATTGTCCTTGTCGACTAACTGATCAAATCAACTGGCACGCCTTTGGATATCGAATTCAGGTAAGCCCGAGGTGTTCGCAGATCCTGACGCTTTTTGTGTCAACAATGATTGCTAATCTTGTGGCTCAAATATTCTCCTCCATGATCAGATCGCAAGGCTTTAATTTTCTTGCCATGTTGATTCTCTACTTCATTCTGAAATTCTTTGAACTTTTCAAATATTTCAGACTTATATTTGATTAAGTAGACATATCCATATCTACTAAAATCATCAATGAAGGTTATGAAGTATTGAAATCTGCCTCTAGCTATCGTACTCATTGGTCCACATACATCGGTATGTACAAGTTCCAATAAGTCTATCGCCCTCTCAGGAAAACCTGTGAAAGGTGACTTGGTCATCTTTCCCAACAAGCAAGCCTCGCATGTCTCATATGATTCAAAATCAAATGAAGTTAGAAGCCCATCAGAATGGAGCCTCTTCATGCGGTTCTCACTTATATGACCTAAACGACAATGCCACATATAAGTAGGACTTAACTCATTCAGCCGAGGCCTTTTAGCATTAACATTACAGATAGGTGCATCATCAAGATTTAAAATAAATAACTCATTCATAATGGATGCAAAAGCCACAAACATGTCATTCTTTGAGATCACACAACAATTGTCTTTACTCGCAAATGAATAACCATCCTTCATCAAACATGAAGGTGACACAGTGTTTCGACTTAAACTAGGAACAAAATAACATTTATTCAATTCCATGATAAATCCTGACGGGAGGTGAAGTTGCATCGTCCCAACGTTCAACGCAACAACTCTTGGATTATTGCCCACGCGAAAATCAACTTCTCCTCTTTTCACGCTTCTACCTCTTATCATTCCCTCCATCGTATTGCAAATATGAGCAACCGATCTGGTATCAAATACCCAAGAATTAATATAAGAATCAACGAGAAAAATGTTTGTAACATAAACAACAAGTGTACAAGCAGCGGGAGTACCTTTACCACCACCATCCTTCAAGGATTCCAAGTACAACTTGCAGTTCCTTTTCCAGTAACCTTTCTCATTACAATGAAAGCATTTAGCTTCAGCTGGTCCAGCAGCCTTGGGCGCAGGAGGAGGGTTTGGCTTAGAGATCTCATCTTTAGCCTTCGCCTTCTTCTTCCTCCAAGCCCTCTTCTTAAAGTTAGCCTTGTTTTGGACCGCCATCACATGGATACCGCCAGCACCTTTCTTGATATCAGCTTATGCTGTCTTAAGCATGATTCAAGCCCTTCTCTGCCCCATGTATATGGTAGTTCGAAATGAAGTTCCCATAGCTAGGCAGAGGAGACGCAAGTATGAAATCAGTGGCCAACTCTAGGCCCATTGGGAAGCCTAGCTTCTCCAATCTCTGAATGTGACCAACCATCTTGATCACATGTGGACCAACTATTGAGCCTTCTGCTAGCTTGGTTTCGACAAAAGCCTTGGAAACATTGAACCTTTCAGTCCTGGCTTGAGTCTGGAACATATCATTAAGCACCACGATCATATCGTACGTTGCATGATTATTGTCAAATTGCATCTGGAGATCTGGCTCCATGCTATTGACGGTAATTACGAGCTATTTTATCACCATCAAAACACCGTCAACATCCTCACATTCAAAGGAAAATAAGAATAACATGAACATAATTCACCCAATAACTAGTTCCATATGTCCCATGACTATTTGAGTGCATGTAATGACAAATGGGGACTTTTGGGAGCTAGTGGGCCCACTTAGGGGGTCGGCCGACCACCCTGTGGGGCCACTAGACCTCCCAAGCCCCCCATGAACCAAGTAACACTCTCCAAAGCACTTTCTACCCCTTAGATCCAAGTGTGCTACCTCTCAACGGTTCTGGATCAAAGCACCTGGATCCATGGGCCCAACATGACATATTTCCATCTGTGGCAAATGTGCAAAATCCATACACCATAATGATGGGCATTACCTCTAGAAGCTACCTGCAAAAGATGAGCTCATTTGGCCACAAAATACGTTCGACCGACCGTACTTTGGGCCCAAACTTGGACAGCAGGATCCAAACCTATCAAGGAGGTTCCACGCCGAAGGGGAGGCCCATGGCTCTATAGGGTGTCGGCCAATCCAAAGTATGGGCCCAGAGACCATCCACAGGCCCCCTGACCAGTGGGGTCAGCTTCTAGAAGAAATGGGCGTGGCCCACCTTTCATGGGGTGGTCGGCTGACCACACCCAGGTGCCCAAAAGGTGCCTCTAGCCCTCCACCGACTTCCTGCATGCCACCATGCATCCACTTGATCTCCACCGTTGATCCAAGACGGTTACAATGACTGTTGGATCCAACAGTGACTGATGGAGGCGGCGCGGATCGCTGACATGGCACCAGAGTAGCCCCTGCTCCACCCCTAGCTATAAATACCCCCTAGGCTCTCACTCTCACTCATGCCTCATTGGAGAAACTACTCCTTAGTATCTTAGTAGAGCTCTGTAGTAGTGCTATGCTAGTTGGAGGAGAGTGAGGAGAGCCTGGGGGAGAGCCGGGCCTGTCTGGCGTCTTCTCCAAGTTGTTCCTCAGCAGAAGCGATTCTCTTGTAAGTTCAGCACATGTAAGTGATACATCTGAGTTCTTTATAGCAATTAATACTCTACTTCTGGCATAGCTGTTATACATCTTTTCGCGCTTGTTCATCGCTTTGCTCTGAGTGAAGTGCTTTAATCTTATGCAAGGGTTAAAGTAGTAAGAATAGTGTAGACGTGGTGTCCAAACTAGATCTTACCTTTGTGAACCGCTTATCGCATGGATTGTTTGTGGATGCTAGTAGGAAGTGACAGTCATATCTAGTCTTTGTATTCCACCATGTGTGTAAGATAAGTTCTTAAAAGGTAGGGCCTCAATACAACATGATGGCACGGTCCGGTTAGTGTTTTGCCCTCTTTTTGATCTATCCCATGGCCTCCTGCAAGAGAAAGGCTGATAAAGCCAGTATAACCAGCTATACCTTATTAGATATCTTTGCTATATAAAACCTCTCAACCCAGTTATCATAGTCTCCCTTGATCCATCATAGGACATATCTTTAATCCTAGTTAGATCACTATCGTTCCCTGAGGAAAATACGATACCTGGAATACTCCCGGTGAAGTGCTACATCATTATAATCTGTGCGCTTGCGGATTTATCAATTAGTCATAAGAAATACCAACAAGCATTTTTGGCGTCGTTGCCGGGGAACAGTAGCTTTTAACTAGTACCCTTTGGTCCTATTTTATCTTTTGTTTGATTTCATCTTTTCACTCCACGTACACATATGGATCAAACCCCACTTTTCGAATATGGTGCTCCAACAGGCGCTAGCTTGGAGCCACCTAAATCATCTCAGGCCCTTTTGGACATTCCTTATGAGCTTCGCCCAAGCCTCATAAGGATGGTTCAGAACAAACCTTTTTCTGGGGACGAAGACGAAAATCCCTACACTCATCTACGAGACTTTGAACAATTGTGTTCATGTGTCCACATCCATGGGATGAAGCGAGGTACCCTTAAGTGGAAGCTATTTCCATTTTCTTTGATGGGAATAGACAAACAATGGTACCTTCGCCACGTAGATGACGCAAACGGAGAATGGGAAAAGTTACAATCCAAATTCTTCTTAGCTTTCTTTCCCACTCCTCGAGTTGTTCGTCTTCGAAAAGAGGTCATCAACGTCTCACAAAAGGAGAAAGAACCTCTTGGTGTGGCATGGGCCTGTCTCTTAGATCTAGTATCATCCGGCCTTGATCTTGCTATAACCGAGCCAACATTGTTACAAAAATTTTATGGCGGTCTTAGCAAAGATTCTGCACAAATTCTTGACATGACTTCTAGGGGAGCCTTCCTGTGTTTACCCGTTAGTGAAGGGAAGAATCTTCTCATGAAGATTCTTGAAAACACCCCCTACATTAACGTTTATAATGAAAGACTCATAGAAGGAGAAAAAACCATTCCCTAGATTAGAAGTCTCGATAGCCAAATCACCACCACTCCCATCCAAAGATTCTGCCATCGATCCTGAACCACAAATACCACAAATCTCGAAGGAAGAAGAAATTCAACATTTAAACCATTCCTTTGAGTTCGAGGCCAACCTCTCATCTGATCTTGTTGGTTTTGGGAATGCCCACAATTATCCTATCCAAAAGAGACCTTCTAAGAAACATCTTTCTAGACCTCTCCTGAAGTAATCTCTTCGAAAACCTCCCAAAACAACATCATCTTGCGCCTCGACGTCCCACATGGCACATCAGGAAAAGCTTGGGATATTTGATGAAGAAATGTCAAGTGAGCTTATTGAAGAAGAACTAAAGTGGTTGGAAGCAAAATCTTTCCTCTCCTTCTCTATGCCCACATCTGACTTATTGGACGAACTTATCCTTGATCCTGATGATCCCCCATGTGTTCCTTCATTCAAGTCTTATGATGACCCACTTAATGACTCTGGGAACTCATTAAGACACCCGAGGTATGGAAGTCATGAGGGCCATAAATCTGACCAAGAGGAGCATAATCAACAGTTAGAACATTCATCTACCGTTGTAAGTCAAGAATGGTTGGATGAGGCCGAATCTCCAAAGGAAGTCGATAAAATGCCCACACATGTGAGGAGAATATCCTATCAAGTGTTGGGCATTGATGGTGAAATTTGCTATGATCCTAGCCTCGGGATCAACATCCTTCCTCATTTCCATGTTCCAACATCTATAAAGGATCATCTATCCCAATCACAAATACACCTTAGACTCCCCAATGGTCAAATCCTTGATTGTTTAGGAGTCCTTCATGATGTTCTTGTGGTGGTTGATGATCTTAAGATCTTCCTAGATTTCCACATCTTTGACCTTCCTGGACTTTCCTTTCATCTCACCTTTATTGGAAGGCCAATCATGAGAATCTTGGAGAACACAACAGGAAATGAGAAGCTTGATCATAGAATAGGTGAAGATTATCTACCCGTTTGGTCTTCCTGACCTCTCATCAAAGGGTTAGAGTCCAAACCAGTTCTTGATCCGAGGGGTGAGCTAATGTCAATCTCGCCAATAGCCATGACTCATTCAAGCCTTGAGAATGACTTGAAATGTCATGAGAAAGGAAGTGCTCACCCACTCCGTGAAAGGAAGAATGATATCAATGAGCGTGGAAGTTATTCCCCGATCTTGCAATCAAATCCATGCTCAAATGAGAAATCTCCCAAATCAATTCTTTCCTCTAACATGACTACACACATGATCTAGAACCCCTTCATTCTTCTTGTTTCTAAAATATTTGCAAGGTTGGTTGTAGATGTGTTTGTCTACCACAAATTTTGCAAATCACATAGTGGTTTTGGTCTTGAGGATAGGTTCGAAAATGTTGGAGTTGAAGGGGAAACCGCTTCACCAACATGAGTTACAACTTGAAGGTTTCCCAAAGACAAGCTTGTGTATTGAAATTAAGCAATTTTGGGAGCTAACCTAAGCCTTTCTCTTTTCTATTAAAGTTTGCTTAAAAAAATATAAAACAAAATAAAAATATTTTTCTTTTAGTTTCCCAAAATTCTAAAAAGAATAAAATGACTTTGTAAAAAGAGATTAAGGGAATGTTTGTGAAATTTTTCCTTCGGGTATTTTTGTCACTAACCATTGCAGGTTTGAACAAAAAGAATGATCAAGCAAAACACAAGGTATGTCCAACCAAACATCTTTTAATAATGAAGCACATTCAAAAGAAAATTTCACATCCTAGACTTGGATTTTCACATTGTAAAATATTGCAAAATCCAAGTATGGGGGGAGTGGATTTCTCTAAGAAATTCATGACATGCTTCATTCTTAATTTTGTTTGGATGTATCTACCTTGCTTTCTCTTTATACCTTGGTCATCTTGCTAAGTCACAGAAATAATAAAAACTAAAAAGAAAAAAAAACTAATGCTCATCTGATTCACCATCCATGCTCTTGTCTCTTCTTAAATGAATCTCTCTATGCCTACATGCTTCCTAGTTCTGTTATGAGTATGCTTTGGTTTGGGAGTAGTGATAATACTCCTATAAGATCTTTAAATTAAGCATGGTGCTTAAGTTAAATAGCCTTCCTTAATCAAATTAGACATGGTGTCAAGTTTGATTAATGAACCTAAAGTAAACTTGTATGGAATTTGGTTGTGCTCTTGGACTAACCAATGCATGATAACTTCAAAATTCTGGTGGTTAAATCATGAGATCTTTCATAAGAGACAAATCAAGGGTTGAGGTAGTATTGAAATAATCTTACACATCTTTGCCTTAACCTTGCTTGGTGAACAATGAGGGAGCATCTCTTTCTATGCTAAAATGTTAAAGCCAACTTTTCTATAGCATAGAAGATGTCCCTTATTTCCATGACAACAATGCCCTTGCTTCAAATTATTTGTGAATCCCTTCGGGTATGTGTTGTCCACTAATCCTTCGTAGGAGAGAAGCAATGAATGGAGAAAAAGGGTCTGAGTACAACGCGACGATTCCCAAAAGAAAGACCATTCGTCATCATCAATGTCATGACACAAGGAATCGTCACGCTTCGAGATTACGGATGCAACACCTTTAAAGGTAAATGGTCAGTAAAGTTTACATGAGCATGAAATTCCTGAGCAAGAAACTGATATGATAGATTTTGTTCTTAATCTCAATTAGAACTAAAATCTTGATATGATAGATTTTGTTCTTAATCTCAATTAGAACTAAAATCTACATGTTTTAACTATTTTGTTCAAATTTCGAAAAAGACCTTAGAAATGGCCTAGACTTAGCCTTGACTCCCCCTCGTGAAGGGTCAGCCCATTTGGCCTCTAAAGTGGTTCGGTTGAACCTGTCTTTAGGCCAAACATCCTGAAATTTCACGAGCTCTATGACACCCTGTGTCAAGCTTGCTTTAGGATCATCTTTAGGCACCAAGCATAAGCATTTCATTGCATTCATGTTTCCATATGCTATCATTTCATGTGTGTGTTTTTAATGTTTTTGAAAACTAGAAATGGATAGGTGTTTGGTGTTCTAATTCTTGATCAACCTGTTTAGCTAAGTTTGCTATGCTTAGAGTAAAGTATGGTTTGCTTTATGATTAATTACCCTACTTAATTAAGCTTAGTTATCTGTTAAAGAATTAAAGTAATTCTTTTCTTAAATAGCTTAAATAAGTTTTTAATCCTCAACCCTTGAACTAATAGTTTTCAGAATTTATGACCTACATGAAAAGGTAGAGAATAATATTATGAACAACTTTGGTTTAAGTGTCAAAGCTTAGTTTGGAGTTTTTGAAACTGTTTTGAAGCAAATTCAGTTTGAATCAAATAAAAGAAAATGGAAAAAGGGAATCAGAACTGAAACATGCCGAGTTACCCCTTTGGCCCACTCGGCCTCGCCCGTCGGCCCAGCTCGCGCCCGCGATGCCGCTGGCTCGCGGGCCTACGCCGGCACGCGCAACGCACGTGCCCGCGCGCACACCCGCGTGCGCTCCCGCGCACGCGCTCCGCACGCGCGATGCATGCCCGCCGCACGCCTGCCCACACCCGCCCGACCGCCCGACCGCGTAGCTTGCCGCGTGGCCGCCGATGCCTGACCACGGATGTCGAACACGCCACGCCGCTCGCTGTCACTCTGCGCCGCGCCGTCAGCACTGCCGCTGCCGCTCTGCGCCGTGCCGCAGATGCCCTGCGTCACCGCGCTGCCCGCCTTCAAGCCGTGCCGTCGCGTCGCATTGACGCCGCTGCAGCGCCTGCCGCCGACCAGCTCCACACCTCGCCCCGATCGTGTCTGAGCGCGAAGCCGCGCTAATGGCGCTAGAACCGAGCCTGCCCCACGCTGCCGCCGCTGACGCCCCTGCTTCGCCGCCGCAGACCTGCCAGCCCCGCTGTCGCGCGCCTCGCCGTTGCCTCGCCGCCGCAGTGCTGCGTCTGATCAGCACCCCGCCTCATCACTCTCGCACTCGAGCGCAAATCCGCGCTAATGGCGCGTCGACCAAGTGCCCCTCTGCCCGCACGCTGCCCCTGCTCTGCCGCGCGCCGCGGGCACACCTCCCCCGCTGTCGACCGCCGCGTCGTCGTGTCACGGCCCCCACCGTTCTCACCGGTCGTCCATGACCGCGTCATCGGGAGCGCCTACACCTCCTACCCCTCTCCCACTTGAAATCACTCATCCGCACTCGCTCTCTTGCTCGCATTTCTCTGCCCTCGCCGCGCCGAGAGCTCAGAGCAAAGCAAGCGCCCCCATTTCAAATCCGCCACCATCAGAGCGCCTCTGCTCGATCCACCTCGCCCACTAGTTCACCTTCGAGTTGCACATGACCTGCTCGCCCAAGCTTAGCCAACCGAACCCCACCATTGTCGGACCACCGTCGCCGTTCCTCGGCTCGGAATTTCCACCAAAACGACCATTCGCCGTTCACCCCTCTTCGACTCGACTCCGACGCCTCCATCTCCGTAGAAGCTTCATCGGAGGTAGTAGATGTGAGAACACCCTCCCTCTAGCTCTAGCTCGCTCTAAAACGACACAGCGCCGATGGCCGTGCGCCATTGCTGCCGCCGTGGAGCTTGCACGTGCTCGGACCTCCTCGGAGCTCCTCCGGTCCAACCAACACTTGCGCTGCACTCCCTACACCACCGCGGTGCTCACGCAACCGTTAGTCTAGCTTAGCACCGTCGGTAATGGCTTGACCGCGTCACGCCGCCAGTCACTTTCACGACCACGCTGGTTCAACCAACACCCCCAGTCGATGTGCGTTGCCACCCCGAGCCCAGCGCATCCAACCTCACCGCCGGCGAGCTCGCCGTCGGCGAGAAATCGCTGGTCAGCGCCGGTGCCCTGCTCTGCACTCGTTGACAAGTGGACCCCATGTTGACCAAGGGTCCCGCCTGTCAGTCGCCCCGCGCGCCTCTGCGTGCACTGGGCCGAGCCCAGTACCGTTCCTCCACGGGCCGAAATCAGAAATGCTTTTCTTTTCCTATTTTCAATAAATATGAAATGCTTGTTTGATTTATATCTGGAGTTTGGTAAATCCTAAAATGGTGAAATCGATTGTGTTAGACTCTATAAATGATGATATTTCTGTTAAAAATATAAAAGAATTTTTTGGAGAACGTCTTCAATATTAATGTTTAAATAATCCTTTTCTACATTTATCAAAGTTAATTGTGTTCCTGCATGAAATGATCGAATAAAAATGTGAGGTTTTTATGCTAGTTCTGTTATCCGGTGTAGAAGCTAGGAAAAATATAACATGTCATGTTCCTGTGTAAGTTTTTATGGTTATCTAATAAAATGTGTTTCTGCTGTTTTCTTAGATTAATTCCTGTGGTAAATCTGTGCATGCATAAATCATGAAACTTCTTGTGTAGCCTCTGTGTATCATGATCTGTCTAGGAAAAATATAAAATGTGGTATGTTTTATGACAGAAAAGATACTTGTAGTTCAAGCGTCCTTTTCTAGGGTTTACTTGAAACATCCATATAGAAAATAATCTGGTAGTGTTGATTATAGAACTTTCTTGATAAATATGTTTCTAAGTATAGGTTCTGCTAAAAGTAAGTTATAGCATGTTTCACCCTGTTAGCTAGTAGCTCTAGTTCTAAGTGTTTTTTCTGCATTTAATTTCATCTTTTTGTATCTGCTAGCTGGTAGCTTTTCTGTAGTTAATTTTTCTGCAGTAGCATCCAGTAGGCTTGCTCTGTCCCCTGTAATTTTGGTAGATTTTTCTGAGCAGTTTATAATAGGGTTCCTGTGTAAAATGGAATTAGAATAAACACTTAGAGCACTTCTAAAAGCCATCTTTGAGTGTTTAATTCCTGTTTATGCATCATCCCTGCACCACCAAGTTTACTTATATGCATTACAAACATTTAGGACAAGTGGAGGAACACCAGGAGCCACCCCCAGAGACAGAAGTCCAGGAGGTGCAGGAGCTGAACAAGGAGTACCACGAGCTCGACACTAACCTCCCGGAGTGCCCTGGCCACCAGCCCTCCACCTTCACTCAAGGCAAGCCCCGGAGCATCCTTAAGCCTCCCAATATTTACAATTAATCTACTTGAGTATTTTATACTGTGATGCATCAGGTGCTAGGAGTTGATTGAATCCCAATTGATGCATTACCTTCCTTGATATTTGAATTACTTACCCGCTTAGCCTGCTTAGAATAAATGGTTACATTTATATTTATGTTCGTGTTATCCCATGGGGGTAATAATGCCACGGTTGGCTATATTTTGCTATCGTGGGAAAGAACCAATGGTAGTAATGAATGCGGTCAACTGGAAGGCAAGTGCACCAAGTGGTCAAGACTTGGGGGCAGTCCGTCCGTTGGATCCTATAGGTTTGTATACAATGGTGGCCCTCTTACATCTTTGAATGCGCCCTTTCACATAGGGGCCATTGCGAGTATCGACCCCGAAGCCGAGTAAACACTGTCCGGGCCGACTCTCAGCCTGCAGCGAGCACCCTCTAGTTTGGAGATACGACATGCCCCGTGGTGGTCAACTGATTTCTCCAATTGGGTGGACTACTCTGAGATTGCGGCGGTACTACCTGGACCTTGTTGAGCGATAACCCAATGCATCGACCCGACGGGGAAAGTGTGGGCGTGTGTTAAAGGTAATCTTGCCAGCTGGTTGTATATCGATTCGAGTCGCCGCCTCCCACCGGATAGTGGGGGATTATGCTGAGCTTCACCACGGTACAACTCCATGTGACATCGTTAATGGTTCTACTAAAATATTGATGAAGGAATTGGATATATGTTATTATATTGTTTGAATAGTTCAAGTGAGTGCTCTAGTATAGGTGCAAACCTAGAGATAATGATAGGATGGAAAATGACTGCTCTCTAATCTTTAGTTTCATATTGTTCACGTTTCCGCAAAAGCAAGTTTACCCAGATCCACATAAATAGCCATGCATACCCTTGGAGTCTTTATTTTCAGTTAGACGGGTAAGTCTAGCTGAGTACATTCCCGTACTCAGGGTTTATCCCGTTTGTTGCAGATGGCCAAGTATACGTTGGCTATTGTAAGCATTGGCTCTATCCTGTCGAAGGAGAAGAGGAGTAGGCTTTGGGCAAGGTCTTCTACGATCTCATCTTTTGCTGTTGTCGGACATGACCTCGTGGGCACCCTTATCTTTTAATGATATTAGTGTGGAGTAAAACTTTGGGTGCCAGTTTCAAACAATGTTTTATTTGTCCACAGGTGTCGTGGCGTAAGTACTACTTTTATTTGGAGCAAAGTGTTGTCATAACTTTATTCGTACTTCAAGTATTTTCGGTTTAATTGTGGCTCGTTCGAATGTGCATACCTGAGTTTGCGCGATCTTGGTTGGATATACGATTGTTAGAAATCCTTCGAGATTTCCGGACTACCGGGATTATATGGGCTCAAGTGCTTTAAGTGGCAGTTAAATTGGCTACTTTGGTACTTGATCTCTTATAATTTGGACGGTTCTGCCACAAGCTGACTCACCTGACCCAAACAAGTTCGAAACTTGGCTCAGTCATTCAAAATCTTTCAAAAAGCGTTCGGCCGATCTGGTTTCGAACTAGTTCAAACACCCCGCTGCACAGGAGTGTCGGGCCAACATTCTCCTTCAGTTTTCATCGCGACCTGAGCGAAAACGAAGGCCCTGAACGTTGTTTCTCTTCTTCTTAACCTCTCTTTCTCCTTCTTCCTCCTCTTACCTTGTTCTTCTCTTGTAGAAATTCCATTTCCTCTTGTTTCCCTTCTCACCTTCCTTGACCTTACCATGGTTCCACCAAGAAGAATATCAAAAGAGCTATATGGAAAAGTTCTACATGTTGTTGCTAAAAAGAGCATGACAAAATCTTGTCACCCCTTATGCTAAGACCATAGATCTTTCTCTGTCCACCTTCTCCTCTGGCACTTAGGCTTGTTAGTATATCACTCATGAATCAACGAACGTATACCTAAGATGTCAATGGAAAATAAACTCTTGGTTCTGCTGGTATCTTACCCCAGCAGAACCCCTACATTTGATCTTTCTTTGTCCTGTGTCATAGTATGCGCTGAAAAAAGTATGGGGGGGAGGTCAGTCGACACTCCAACATGTTGTACACATCCATAACATGTTCCAAAAAAAGTTGGACCAAAATGGCCACTTTTGTGGATCGGCCGATCCACTTTGGAGGCCAAAATTCAGAAAAGACAGAGCAAAGCAATATTCAGAGGTAAGAGATCTAAATGCAGAGTTTGAAGTGGCCAAACGGCCCCAGGGGGTGGTCGGCCGACCGTCCTTACAGGGCCCGGGCCCACCAGCTAGCATTCGTTCAACTTCAAACGTCTATTCTGACTGGTTTGCCATGTCTCTCCCCCTTTCCTCTATGCTTTTCTTTTGTTTGCTCATTTTCTCTTTTAATAAAAAAAATTCTTCATGAAAGTAATCACTTACTTAATTTCCATTCTAAAAAAAATAATAATCATAAAATAAAATAAAATTTTATTTCATCATAGAATGAATTGCTTAGTTTATTTCCCTTTTAATATTGAATAAAAACAAGAAGATCGCATTTGAAACTAAAATTTTAAAAGTGACATGATCTATGACGTTCTGAGGGTAAAAGCGTCATAAAGATGAATTCTTGCTTTTGCTTATGCTAGTGGGAAAATATATGGATAGGGAACCATATTGACTAAGTTGTTGATTAATGTGATATAGTTCTCGGCTCATGATTCATACCCTATCTATTTAAGGTTCTTGAAGATTAACTTTTGAAAACGTCATAAAACCATAATGTCACTACTGCTCTATAGTGAGAAAATTCCTACCAAAACCATATATGCTATTTCAGGATTTAAGCTTTCTACATAAGCTGCTTACTTTGTGTTGAGTTCGGTCAAGTTTTGTGACCCTTGTTGAGAGATTTATCATACTCCTAAGATCAAGATCACGTACATGCCACATACACATGCTGCTTCTACACTGGAAGTACGCAGAAACATGCCTTACATTTTCCACATAGTTCATGCTCCATGCTCTAATAGAAAATACTCTCTCTAGTATGTGCTAGTAAATGAGACATAGACTATGCAAAATTATAAAAAAATAATTTATATATATATCAAAAAAAAATGATGAGCACATCAAAGCTCATAGAAAAATAAAATGATAGCTATGTCTCAAAATAATAAGTTAGGAAAGATAGATCTTATAAAGGAGTTTTGATCATTCTCCATGTTTCCACACACTTGCACATCTTGATCTAAGAGTATGACATTTCTCTCCTTGGATCCGGAATTTGACTTTACAATACATACAAGGTAAGTATGCTACATTGTTTATCCCTACCTAAGCTCCACATAAGCCTTTTAGAAGTAGGAAGATAAAAAGAAGGCAACTCATGCCTTGGTAAGGATTCATACATCTTGAGTGACTTAGAGTACTATAAGAGGAGTAAGTTGACTTATGAGCTTTCTTTTGAAAAATTAATGAAAAACTCCAAGTACTAAAATATGATTTGGGAAAGATGACTTTGCCTTGAGAGTTGTTCCATTTCTCAACTTCTCAAGGATATATGTTAGCAGATACCACATATCCCATTGGTATGACAAAATGTCTTGAATGAATCTTTATGTTTGCTTTATACTTTGAATAGCATAGTCTTGTTATATTTTAACCTTTACTCGAGGACGAGCAAAGAGGTAAGTATGGGGCATCTTGTTGACGGTAAATACGAGCTATTTTATCACCATCAAAACACCATCAACATCCTCATATTCAAAGGAAAACAAGAATAACATGACCATAATTCACCCAATAACTAGTTTCACATGTCCCATGACTATTTGAGTGCAGGTAATGACAAATGTTGACTTTTGGGAGCTAGTGGGCCCACTTAGGGGGTCGACCGAACACCCTGTGGGCCACTAGACCTCCCAAGCCCCCCATGAACCAAGTAACACTCTCCAAAGCACTTTCTACCCCTTAGATCCAAGTGTGCTACCTCTCAACGGTTCTGGATCAAAGCACGAGGATCCATGGGCCCAACATGACATATTTCCAAGTGTGCAAAATCCATACACCATCATGATGGGCATTACCTCTAGAAGCTACCTACAAAAGATAAGCTCATTTGGCCACAAAAGATGTTCGGTCGACCGTACTTTGGGCCCAAACTTGGACAACAGGATCCAAACCTATCAAGGAGGTCACACGCCGAAGTGGAGGCCCATGGCTCTCTATAGGGGGTCGGCCGATCCAAAGTATGGGCCCAGAGACCATCCACAGGCCCCCTGACCAGTGGGGTCAGCTTTCTAGAAGAAATGGGCATGGCCCACCTGTCATGGGTTGGTTGGCCAACCACACCTAGGTGCCCAAAAGCTGACTCGAGCCCTCCACCGATTTCCTGCATGCCTCCATGCTTCCACTTGATCTCCAACGTTGATCTAAGACGGTTACAATGATCGTTGGATCCTATGGTGGCTGATGGAGGTGGCGCGGATCGCTGACGTGGCACCAGAGTAGCCCCTACTCCACCTCTAGCTATAAATACCCCCTAGGCCCTCACTCTCACTCATGCCTCATTGGAGAAACTACTCCTTAGTATCTTAGCAGAGCTCTGTAGTAGTGCTATGCTAGTTGAAGGAGAGTGAGGAGAGCCTGGAGGAGAGCCGGGCTTGTCTGGCGTCTTCTCCGAGTTGTTCCTTAGCGGATGCGATTCTCTTGTAAGTTCAGCACTTGTAAGTGATACATTTGAGTTCTTTATAGCAATTAATACTATACTTCTGGCATAGCTTTTATACATCTTTTCGCGCTTGTTCATCACTTTGCTCTGAGTGAAGTGCTTTAATCTTGTGCAAGGGTTAAAGCAGTAAGAATAGTGTAGACGTGGTGTCTAAACTAGATCTTACCTTTGTAAACCGCTTATCGCACGGATTGTTTGTGGATGCTAGTAGGAAGTGACAGCCCTTTCTAGTCTTTGTATTCCACCATGTGTGTAAGATAAGTTCTTAAAAGGTAGGGCCTCAAGACAACATGATGGCGTGGTACGGTTAGAGTTTTTCCCTCTTTCTGATCTATCCCATCGCCTCCTACAAGAGAAGGGCTGATAAAGCCAGTATAACCAGCTATACCTTGTTAGATATCTTTGCTATATAAAACCACTCAACCTAGTTATCATAGTCTCCCTTGATCCATCATAGGACATATCTTTAATCCTAGTTAGATCACTATCATTCCCTGAGGAAAATACGATACCTGGAATACTCCCGGTGAAGTGCTACATCGGTCTAATCCGTGCGCTTGCGGATTTATCCCATAGTCATAAGAAATACCAACACATGCAAGCGCGCATAAGGCAACCCACTTCAAGATCAGCATCACATGCTTTCTTGTAAGCAGTTTTCTCTGCAGCGGGTGCATTATCAGCAGGCTCATTTGGTAATGGGGTGTCTAGAACATCTTCTTTTTTCTCAGCCCTAAGAACAATTCTCAGGTTGTGGATCCAATCCGGATAGTTTCTTCCATTCTCAAGAATTGAACGCAAAGTAAATGGTTGATTACTGGGAGCCATCTACAACAAAAGTAATGCAAAATACTAAGACTATATATCCAAGACAGAGTAAATAAAATATACTCCCACTCAAATCAATATCCCTCTGTTGAAACTTAGTGTTACAAGACCCACAACTAACAAGTCGACTAGTGAGCTTTAGCATCACCGCTAGAAGACATGGTAGATCGGTAAGCAACTCCTTGCTAATCATATCACATATGACTCTTGTTGTTAGATGTCATCTTCATGCTTGTGTTACCAACAACTAATGCTCCAAGGTCCCTAACCATTAGGGTGACCTTGTTCAAGTAATCAAACCTTCCGCAGTAAGTATCCGATACAAACCTGTCTAGTCAAGGAAAACCTGTGGCACCCTAATTTCATAGACCCACCACTGATCGTACAAGACACATGACAGTGCAAGGTTTGGGGAAGCATTATGACTTAAACATTGTTGAGGGATCGTTCTACTTCACTACCGCATATGTAGACAAAAACATAATCGCACGTGAAAGTAGAACATAGTAAGAACAGCATAAACACATATTTGACTTGGTATAGCCAATTGTACCTTTGGAGATCTCCATCTCCACCAATCTGTTCATCATGGTGATCGCCATCTCCATGATTGAAGTATGCCATCCTCCATGATGAGTCCACTAAGACTATCTATCACTACTAAAAATAGTGAAATAAAATTACATAGTCGTAGGATCATCACAGATTGGCACGCAGGCCGTTACATATGAATGGACAATATCTGTGGCTCCAGCCATACTGTCTTAACCATGACGTGCAAGCCATGAATTAATTACATACATGCAGCATATACACATAAGAGCTATACCAATCATAAATACCTGCAAAACAGAGTTAACCGATTTCGACGTCTAAACTTAAAACACCGAAAACTCAATTTGTTTGGGCCGAATTTTGCAAATCTAATTTTCGCGGAAAACCACCAAAGGTTGTCGTTGACGAATGCGAAATTTTTCGGCGCACGATTTTCGTTTAAAGTTTTTCTCAATCCGAGGTCGTATGCAAAAGTTATGGCCATTTTACCGAACAACACTTTTCTGCAAATTTCCCTCCAATGGCGGATCCAATCCGCTGTCGCCTCCGCATCTCATGCACTTGGAACTTGACCTAGGTCCGATTCGATCAATCTTATTAATCTCCAACTCACTGTAATTGGGTTTACATGTATCACTTAACTCGGATGGCAGAATCCCGACCAGTACAAGTAGATCGTTACAATACCAACGTGGCAAGATCACGAACCATGATCAGAGATTGATCCAAAACCATGCATATCTCCATATGCACACACCCGAATGTATAAGGAGGCAACTAACAGCTCTGATACCACTGTAGGGTTATGAGGTTGCTACGCTAGCCGTAAAACAAAATTATTCTACCCCATAAACCAGGAACTAGTGCTAGTTATAAATCACGGGCTTAGCACTAGACGTGTAGGTGCAGCGGAAGCAACTTGACGTAGTCGTTCGCGTCGTAGCAGTGTCGTGCAGTTGCGAGGTCGTCCGTCTCAACGTTTCCCACCTGCAGTTCGTCCTTGTGCTCCAAGTGCAGCACCTCCGAGGAATCTCACACGTGCAAGGAGGAAGCGTCATGCCTCTGGACTGCTAGGTCCGCGAGGAGTACTAGGCGCGAGCGTGGGAAGGGCAACGACGGCTGCCAAAGGCGTGAGTGCTTATCGCCCCATGCCCAACCCTTGCTTATATAGGTGTCCTAATGAGCTCCCACGTTGGAGGCCCATTAGTAACCCTAAACCTAGTCTAATTCGGGTCCAACCCGAATTAGGATTCAAACCCCTTAAGCGTGCGACCCTATGGGCTCACGCATACATAGACATGGCCCATGTACTCTTACTCGACCAATAGTTGATAGCGTCCTCTAGCAAGGCATGTCAACTCCTATGCATACGCTACGATCATATCAAACGAACCACCACAATACAATATACATGATATTCCTTTGCCTCATGATATTTGGTACAACTCGTGGGTTAACACTTAACCCAAGCACATCCATGCATTTCATTATCTAATCATTTGAGTGATCCAGTGATATCTCTCTCATAAGGAGAGTGGAAAATTCCATCTTGATTGAGTATGTCTCACAGCATGTTTCCTGACAAACCCAAAAGCCACCTTTATAACTACCTAGTCACGGAGTAGCGTTTGGTAGTCCTAGGTATGTCGTTTCACATCTTTAGTACATACGACAATCTCAGGTCTAAGGACATAACGTACATGATGTGTATAGATACAATCTCATGTTGGGTCAGTCCAGCCCCATGTTGTACATGTGCCCACATTATTAGCTTGACATTGCATGTCCATGACTTGTGAAACATAGTCATCAACTAATAATGTGCCGATCTAATATTCATGTGCATTCTTGCACGAACTCCGATCAGGGACAACTTTTATAATAACCATACAAGTAAAAGAGTTTCACAAGCAATTCACATAATTGCTAATCTATACAAGTTGTCTTCAATGGATATTCATAACATGTCATGGATACAAGGAATACATAATCTCTATGATTACCTCTAGGGCATACTCCTAACACATGTACCACCCACCGGTTCGGGTACGTGCACCGAATGTTCAGAGGCGCAATACTAGGCCAAGAGGCCCAATGCCTCAAGGTGCTAGGCCTCAGGAGGCGAGACCACACGGTGGTCGTGCCCGACGGGGTACCGGTCATGACCCATACGACTACGGGCCTCGTGGCGGTTGCTTCACTCCTCCCTTCTCTAGCGGACCATGTTTTCCGTATCGTGGTGATCCCTACCCTCCCATGGGACAGGAGATGTTTGGTTTTTATCCTAACCCATTCTTTAGGCAAATGGGACAACACCGGTATCCTTCACAGTTTACTAACCCCAGTGTTTCAACGTTTGCTCACCCTATGTCTTTTTATTGATGTAGGAAGGAGGACTAGAGGAGACTTGGCTTGTGGATTCCAGATGCTCATACCATATGACCGGAAGTGCCAAGTGGTTCTCCAGCCTCGACCCCGTGCGCCACACCGAGTATATCACATTCGGGGACAAGAGTAGAGGTAAGGTTGTCTCCCGAGGGTCAATCCGAGTCAATTTGTCTTTTTTTCTCAAGGATATTGCTTTGGTTGCGAATTTGCATTTTAACCTTCTCTCGGTTTCGCAACTCCTCGGTGACGGTTTCGAAGTGAGTTTTAAGCCTAATCTTTCTCGGATTTTGGACTTTTGGGGTGAGCTTGTTTGTCGGATCTTGCCTTTTGGGAAGGTTTTTCATGCAGATTTTTCTATCTCTTCCGGACCTTCTCGTTGTCTTCGTGCTGGTTCTTCTTCCGATCTTTGGAAGTGGCATAGGAGATTGGGACATCTTAGCTTTGACTTGCTTGCAAGGCTTAGCTTGATGGACCTTATTCAAGGATTGCCAAAGCTGAAGTTCAAAAAGGACTTGGTTTGCCATCCTTGCAGGCATGGAAAGATGGTTGTCGCTTCCCATCCTCCGGTGACTGAGATCATGACCAAACAACTTGGCGAGCTCTTACATATGGACATAGTTGGTCTAGCTCGGGTTAGGTCGGAGGGAGGGAAGTGGTATGTTGTTGTAGTTGTTGATGACTACTCGAGACACTCTTGGGTGTTCTTTTTGGAGAGTAAGGATGAGGCTTTTCCACTTGTGCATGATCTGATTTTGAGGTTACAAAATCAGCTACCTAAGAATGCCATGAGAGCTATCCGTAGTGACAATGGCACAGAATTCAAGAATGCTCATTTTAAGACCTTTCGCTCTTCTTTGGGTTCGGATAACCAATTTTCCTCTCCTCACACTCCCCAGCAGAACGGTGTTGTTGAGCGCAAAAATTGGACCCTTGTTGAGATGGCTAGGACGATGCTCGATGATCATAGGACTCCTAGGAGGTATTGGGCCGTAGCGATCAGTTCTGCTTGCTATGTTTCCAATTGCAATTTTCTCTGAGCTTTCAAGAAAAAGACCTCTTATGAGTTGCGATTTGGGAGACCACCCAAGGTAAGTCACCTACGTGTGTGTGGGTGCAAGTGCTTCATCCTCCAAAAGGGAGGTAAGTTGGATAAGTTTGAGTCTCGGTCTTCTGATGGTATCTTTCTCGGTTATTCTATACACTCTCGTGCTTATCGTGCTCTTAACCTTGAGACTAACCGAGTGATGGAGATTTGTGAGATTACATTCGATGAAACTATGACTTGTAGTTCCACTGCTTTTGAGCTTGCAGGTGAGGATGAGTTGCACTCTAGCATCTTTGTGGAGGAGGAGCAGGACGATGCAGATTGGGGTGATCCCGAGCCGACTCCACCGGCTGCCCCCGTCGACCCTGCGACATCAACTTCGGCTCACGACCCCGACCCGTCTACTTCTTCTACATGGGGACCGTTCGAGAAGCTTCCTCAGTCGGTGCCCGTTGCACCTGAGGGAGCTCCAGTTGCTGTCGAGGGGAGGGCTACTTCTTCCAGGCAAGCTCCCCGCTACATCCAACAGCAGCACCCACCGGAGAACATCATCGGCGACATTGTCTGTCAAGTCATGTGGTCCAGGTCCTATCTCTCTCACTTTGCTCATTCGGCTTTTGTCGCTTCTTTTGAGCCCCGAGATGTTGGACACGTTTTGACGGATCCAGATTGGGTAAATGTCATGCATGAAGAGTTAGAAAACTTTGAACGAAACCGCGTTTGGGTCTTAGTACCACCACCGCCTAGTTGCCACCCTATAGGTACCAAATGGGTTTTCAAAAATAAACAAAGTGAGGATGGGGTCGTAGTGCGTAACAAGGCTAGGTTGGTAGCACAAGGCTTTTGTCAAAAGGAGGGGATAGATTATGAGGAAACCTTTGCTCCCGTAGCTCGTTTAGAGCCAATTAGAATTCTTCTAGCTTTTGCGGCTTCTAAGGGTTTTAAACTTTTTCAAATGGACGTTAAAAGTGCTTTCTTAAACGGTTACATAGAGGAGGAAGTGTATGTTAGACAACCTCCTGGTTTTGAAAATCCCAAGTTTCCAAACCTCACAAAGCTTTGTATGGTTTGAAACTAGCCCCTAGAGCTTGGTATGATAGATTGCGAACCTTCTTGCTTGCTAAGGGTTTTAAAATTGGATCGGTAGACAATACGCTTTTTCTCCTCAAGCAAGGCAAAGGCACTCTCCTAGTCCAGATTTACGTGGATGATATCATCTTTAGTGGTTATTCTCATGCTCTTGTTTCCATGTTTGCAGATCTTATGATCAGGGAATTTGAGATGAGCATGATGGGAGAGTTGACGTTATTCCTCGGGTTGCAAATCAAGCAAACTCGGGAAGGGACATTTGTGCACCAAGGCAAGTACACGAAGGATATTATGAAGAAGTTTGACATGGGTGAGGCAAAGCTTCTTTCGACACCCATCTCAATTACGACTGCCTTGGATGCAGACGAGGAAGGAGAAGCGGTGGATCAGACGGAGTACCGAAGCATTATCGGGTCACTCCTGTACTTGATAGCGGCTCAGTTGGACATCCAGTTCGCCGTCTACTTGTGTGCGTGCTTTCAGGCATCACCGCGCACTTCGCACAAGCAGGCGGTGAAATGCATCATGAGGTATTTACGCTTCACTCCCGAATTTGGTCTTTGGTTTTCTGCATCCTCCTCTCTTGTGCTTTGCGGTTATTCTGATGCCGATTTCGTCGGGTGTCATCTTGATCGGAAGTTCACTTCTAGGACTTGCCAATTTCTTGGGTCTTCTCTTGTGTCTTAGTCTTCTCGTAAACAGTCTAGCGTGGCTCAGTCGACCTGCGAAGCTGAATACGTAGCCGCCGCTAGCTATTGTTCGCAATTGATTTGGATGATTGCAACTTTGAAGGATTTTGGTCTTGTGCTTACTAAGGTGCCTCTACTTTGCGATAGCACGAGTGTCATTAGTGTTGCCAAAAATCTCGTGCTTCACTCTAAGACCAAGCACATTGACGTTCGCTTTCACTTCTTGAGAGATCACTACGAGAAGGGCGACATTGACCTCCGGCATGTCGAGACCCACAACCAGCTTGCGGATATTCTCACAAAACCTTTGGATCAAGCTGCGTTTTCTCGGCTTCAGGTGAGTTGGGTGTTTGCTTCCCCTTTTAGTTGAGGGAAGACCTTTGTGTATCATAGTTCTTCTTTTGGTTCTTATTTGACCTTTCTTTTATTTTCCTTCTTTTTTGGTATCTTCTTAGTTTCTAATTGCTGTGATTGCATGTTGCATCTCATTTTCATTTGTGATATAGTTCATTTTGAGCTTCATATCTATAGCCGACATAATGAATCTATGCTCTGTTTGAGGGGCTTTATGTGTCTATAGTGTTGCTTAACTTAGACTCTCTTTGATCTCTTGATATGCAATAGAGCTAAGTTAGAAAAGCTTTAAAACTGAATTTAATTCCCTATGTCACCTCTGAAATGACACTAGCATGGGCGCTGGCGCACTAGCTGTGGTGGCTAGTGCTTGGCACCGGCGAAGTGCGACAAGACATGGAGGTAGATCGAGTTGACCAAGTCAAGACGGCGAACGAGCGAGTCGAGCGGAGGCTCATGGGACTCGGCGTCCGATTGGTGAGGATAAGGTAGCTCGAGTCGAGCGGTTTGGTGGTTTGGGTCGCAAAACCACCGGAGGACGGTTTTCGAGTTTGGGCCTCAAAACTCGGGGTTCGGTAGTTGAGCCGAAAGCTACGGGTGGCGGGTTTCACAGGTTTGGGTCTCAAAACCCGGGTGGAGCTTCCGAGGAAGCGGGGATGGCACAAGGCGGAATCCTGGAGGTTGCGTCGAGGCGACGACAACTCCTGGCAGGAAGCAGGGCCGTCCATTCAAATCGAGGGAGATATTTTCCGGAGCTTGGACTGCAATGCTTAGGCTAGGTAGTTGATTACTCATGTATCTAGGGGGGCTTTGGGAAATAGTCAAAGCCCGTTAAGTAGGGGATGAAGGGGTATCCCTCATCCCACCTCTTGAACATCTTTCATTTGCACTAGCACTCTCTCTCTAACCTCTCTCTCTAGTTCATGAGGGCTCTAGGTTGATCTCTCCAACCTTTGGAAGAAGTCGCAAATCATTTAGTGGGAATCAGAGGCCTCACCCTCCGTAGGCCATGGAGCCTTTGATTTCATGATTGTGTCTCTCCTTTGCTTATGTTCTTCGCGATTTGGTTTTTGCTCTCTCTATCTTTTCTTTGTTCCCGAGATGAGAACTTTTGATTGAGAGAAGCTTTACGAAATCCGTTTGAACCAAGTTGTTCGTACTCTTGAGGATCATCTTTGCACCAAAGGAATTTTCCTAAAACCTCACGAGCATACAGATCGGGCGCTTTCTTTGCGGTGTTCTTCGTTTCTTATCTCTTTGCGAACACATGGTTGATATGTGCCCATTTAGTTCAGCTTTGATGATGAGTGATTGCTCAACATGTGAGTATTTCAGTTTGAGTGGTTTCACTAACCCTCTTGCGAAAGAAAATGTGTGTCTGTCTATCGGCTTGTGGTGTGCAAGTGCTCTGCCCGGAGACAGTAGTCATAGCCGTGGAGAAGGTCGAGTAGAGGTTTGTCATGCCGATGGACTAAGAGCGGTGAAGGGCGGAAGTGGGGCTCGGACTGAGGGACCATGGGCGCCGAAGGACTAGCTATGGTGGCTAGTGCTTGGCACCGGCGAATGCGACAAGACATAGAGGTAGACCGAGTCGACTAAGTCAAGACAGTGGACGAGCGGGTCCAGCGGACGCTCATGGGACTCGGAGTCCGATCGGGCAAGGTCAAGACAGGAATGGGTCGGCCCGGACCTGGCCTGGATCTGGCCCTGTGGCCTCAAGGCCAATTTGCAAGGCCATGGGTCGACCCAAATCTGAAAATGTCTTTGGCCTTGCTGCCCCAATGGGTACTGTGTGGCCGGCCCAAAAAAGTATAAAATGCTTGTAATCATACATTTAAATAGATAATTGGATAAACTTTCTTTGTAATTCCACAATATTTTTGGAGTACAACAAAAATATTATCACTAGTATAGTGTTTCTTCGGTAAGACATCACGATTTTTGCCTAATTTCCTGTATAGAGCAACGGCAAATCACACAAACTGACAAACATGAACAAGAGCTGCATTGCCATGGCTACAAAAGGGCAGCAGCACTTCAAGCAAGGTTCTGACACTAAACATGCGGAGCTAACAATAATCATCTAAACATGCGGAGCTAACAGTAAGGGCCTGTTTGGTAGAGCTGTGCTCCCTGATTCACTGGTGAAGTGATTCTGTGGCTGAAAATGATTCTCTTCCGTCGTTTAGCCTAAACTCTCAAAATCAGCATGGAGAATCACTTCACAGAATCAGGTGAAGCTACTTTTTTCAGCTCTCAACCTCTTAGTTCATTTCATAGAATCACTTCACAGAATCAGCAGAGAATCACTTCTCGCTGGAAAATACGTTTGGCAACCAGAAAGTGATTCTGCCTGAGAATCAGCTCCGTGGAGTGCTGCCAAACGCCCCCTAAACATGTGGAGTTGACAGTGACAATGAAACACATGCACCAAAGATGTCTTCAGTCTTGGCAAGACTCCCTTCAATGAGATTATGAATCTTCATCTGCAGATAACAAACACCACCTCCATTAGTCTACAATTTGTGTAATAATTAATCACTTTAATGAAAAATAAAAAATTTATTAATCTACTAAAACCATTCCACATCAACCATCTACATTCATAATAGTGTACCTTGAAAAGAGAGAAGTACATGAATAGCAATCAACAATCATGAATATATAACAGTTGAATTTCTCTAAAATCAACAGTTTTGTTGACTAAATTCCTCTAAAATAAGGTACTACTTGAGCAGCATATGTTCCTGCTATGTTCAGAACCATCGGTCACCAAAGGGGCATGCTAATTGCTTCTGCACTGCTAGTATGTTCAGAACTTTGTAAGCCTTCGACCGGCTAATCATCAAAGCAATATTCTAATACATGTGCTCTCCAACTGCACATGGTGCTGCATGGCTGTCACTATTGATTGCTTAAACCGTCCCTACTGACAATCACAAGCTGTTGCCCATCTCATCTCTAAATGAACAGGGGCACGGCCGTGTATCCTGCATTTGGTTTAGTCCCTGCAAAATGACTAACGTGTTGGCATGCTACTGACTAATTTACAACACTCTCTGATTGATTGAGCACTCATAAGACTGATGGCCTCAGCGATAACTAGCATGCCGGACTCTCTGTAAACAACCTGCATATAAGGTTCCAATTTTTTTCCTGGTTTCCTACAACTCATGCGTCTGCTAGCAACTACTGCTGCCACCCAAATATACGGATTCAAGGATTCACCGGAACAGTATGATCGAACCAAATTCGCATTCTAGCAATTGGCACTGTGAGTGCAGCAGCGGTTCGATAAAAAAAAAAAGCGCATTGTAACACCAATAGTTGTTCGTTCTTCAGCTTTATTCTAGTCTAGTTGTAAGTTGTTTTGTTTTTCTTTTTGTTTCTACCATTTAACGAAAATATGTGGCAAATGTTTTGCCATCTCTTCTAAAAACACAAACAACATTATGATACATACAAATGAAGAAATATGTTTGGCATCTTTCTTCATTTGTATATATATCAAAATGCGTTGGCAAATAGAAACTGACAGATAGTTGGAGCTAGGTGAAGCTCCACCAAACATACTCTAAATCATGCTAGGATGGACAACACGCAACACGCTAACTGTGTAATCTGTAAGGGCCAATTTGATGTTTTTTTTAAGTGTCAACCGGGGAAATCCCCACCTGAATTCATACCGTGTTTTAGGGACGTTTGCAGTCTTCTGAATCTTGCAGAATGCTTTCGCAGTGAGCCCTGCCGTTTGATGGAGACCAATAGCATTCCAAAACAAACTGGCAATAGTTCCTTGTACATGGGAATAAGACCAAATAGAAACTTCAGGGCCATACCGGGAGACAAATGCATCTGGGGTACATATAAAAATCTCACCTTTATTCTCTCGACGACTGCATCCTCATCAAGGTGTGGTCACAGATACCGCACAACCTGCAATCAACTATAGCCCGGCCCCGTCGCCTATAGCCACCACGCCCGCAGCCTAGCACACAAGGAAAGGAAAAAAGCAAATGATATGAGAGATGAGTGCGCACATGAGCAGATCCACCTTCACTGGAGGAGAGACGCAGGTCCAGAGGAGGAGCACCCACCTCACCGGCGCCGACCTGGTGGCCCGAAACCCTAACAAATCGCCGGCGCCGCCTTCTCGAGGAATGCGGATGTAGAAAGAGAACAGAGACGGCAAGAGGCGAGGAGTCACGGACACGAGAGCTAAGTTACATGGGTCGACCCATGTGACCCGATGGTTCAACAGGTACCCGCTCTGGTGGCCCATTTTTATTTTGAGGCCAACCCGCATGGCCCAATGGCCTCACTTTTGCGGGTCAGGTCAACGACCCAGTGGGTCGACCCGGCCCATTTTCATTTTGAGGGCGAGGACAAGGTGGCTCGATTCTAGAGTTTTGTGGTTTGGGCTGCAAAACCACTGGTGGACGGTTTTCGAGTTTGGGACTCAAAACTACCGGTGGCGGGTCTCGCGGGTTTAGACCTCAAAACCTAGGCGGAGCTTCTGAGGAAGCGTGGCACGTGGCGGAATCCTGGAGGTTGCGTCGAGGCGACGATAACTCCTGGCAGGAAGCGGGGCCGTCCATTCAAACGAGTGGCTGAGAGTTACCCGACTTGGATTATCAAAGAAAAGACATTGTACACCATAGTTGAGGACGTGTGTCTTTTCCTCATCAAACAGGTCATCTCAAGTGTAGAGAAATATCATGATTATGACAGTGAATTAGGCAAGCCCGAGTACGAAACTCTAACAGAGGTTTATAGCCTAAAACTTACTTAGAACGACTTTTAGAGGACATGTCCAAACTCTTGATGTATATACACATGTAACTTTATGTGTGTGAATGTGATACTCATGTATATAATGTGCCATACTTGTAACTTTACTGCGAGCATAGAACTTTGAAGTAATACATGTATGTATGAGATATTTAAATTACATGTTGCTATATTTAAACACCATCCAATATGGTTTAGTAGTTTCAATAATATATATATATATATATATATATATATATATATATATTAGATAATACAATAATATATATATATATATATATATATATTAAAAATATAGAGTTTGAAAAGCATTTTCACAAGTGAACCGCCCTAGGCGGTTCACTAAGAGAACCGCTTGTGTAAATGTGTTTCTACAGGCGGTACTTTAAAAAACACTTCTTTTCCCGTATTTCCAAATTATTACAAATATCAATTAACTGAGCTTTTGGATTCTTGGAGTTATCGTGTCATTAATCTAGGGTTTACTCTTTTAACCGTGGGTATTCTTTGTGGAGCAGTATGGGCTAATGAGGCATGGGGATCCTATTGGAATTGGGATCCTAAGGAAACTTGGACATTTATTACCTAGACCATATTTGCAATATATTTACATAGTAGAACAAATCCAAATTGGAAGGGTACGAATTCCGCACTTGTAGCTTCGATAGGATTTCTTATAATTTGGATCTGCCAAGCAACCGCCTGTAGAAATCGTCCATTTTTACTGGCCGCCAGCGCAGGCGGGGCTGGGAAACGCCTGTGAAAATGGGTTCCCAACCGCCTGTATGAGCCGGTTTTGTACTAGTGGAAGGAAATTGCCGAGAAAAAATAAATCTCGGCCACAGGGACGCGTAGAACATAGAATAAAACCCTATTTTTTCTCGTGTAGGGCTCTGATTCCAATTGTTAGGAAATAAAGCAATAAAGATCGAACACGTGACATGGATTTATACGTGGAAACCCTCTGTGGGAAAATCATAGGCGTCAACTAGTGATCTTCACTATATGACGAGAGTTTACACAACGTTGGGGATACAATGAGTTGTCTCTCTTAACTCTTCTCGTGTGACTTACAAGATGTATTTATAGGGTGGACTGACTATAGTAAAATACAAAACCAACTTCACTAAATAATATAATCTGAACGTATCTAAGAAGACATAGAGGGTAAAAAGAGACGTGTCATACACCCCTCTCTCCCTCAATGTTGGATAAATAAATCTTTAATGGCTAAAGTACGGTGTTCATCGGCAAAGATATATATATATATATATATATATATATATATATATATTCATAACAGTACTAGGCAAATTCAGCAGTCGGTGATTTCTATCAGCAAACAACCATAACAAAGTTGTCCCTGAGCAAACTTCGCCAGATAAAAACGATCTTGTACATACAGTATTGTAAAACAATTATACATATAGCTGTTATGTGTGAACTTCTTATTTTTGCCTCAAATGAAAATACCATACATTTGGATATATGTATTATATGCAACTTTTTTAAATATGCAAAAAATGAAATTCTACATACAAAAGGAAGCTATATAATATAAAAAATAGTTTTGCAGCCTTTAGAATAATTACCACTAATGATCCCTATAAATACATATACGCTTATGTTCTTCATTGCACTCCTTGTGTCGCCAACGAATTTAAGAAGCCATCTGCCATCTCCGCTGGTTTCCCACTCGCTAGGAATCTCATGCAGATTGGAGGGTCCACATTGAAGAAGCCTAATAATGATGATGGTAGATACCATATTCCATCTCCGCATACTAAGCCTGCTGCAACTGCTGATGACAATAATCCTGCACTTTGTCGATTTAGCTTTGTCCAGATTATTAACAATATTGAACCTGTAGCAAAATCAATGGTGAAGGTAGGTCCAACGAGGAACGGTAGTGCTATTGCTGTCATACAAGGGATGTAATGTTGTACTTTCCAATCTTTTCTCTGAGACACCAATCTAATTGTTTCGAGAGCTATTGTTATGAATACGGTGATGAAACAAAATGTGAAACAATGTTTAGGTAGCTCCTTTACTCCTCCGGTACTAAGTAGGGCAATGGCACGATACACCGCTGCGCTGGGGCATGGGTATGCTGAATTCTTTGTTCCAAGGGGGGCAGATTTTTTGGCATGTGCTTTGAAGAAAAGAAAGATGAGTGGGTTGATAATAGAAGCAATCAATATACCATAAATATGCCCAACAACTACAACTCTTGGAGAAGTTAGTGTCATGTAACCTGTCTTGAGGTCTTGCATTGCTTGACAAGAAACATTAAGAGATATCATTGCTAGACCGCAAGCTGCAAGGCCAGCAATAACTGCACCAGGTTTGGCGATCCATGCTGCTATAATGAAAAGTACGACCTTGCAATAAGTTGGCGAAACTGACCAATCTGTGAGTCCTGTCACATATGTATTGCTGAAGAAGAAAACTGGAAAAACCGTGATGAATAATGTGGCTACATGATAGAACTTAATTTGATGGAAGACCCAAGGGTAAATAACAGAACACATTATCCCAAATGCAATGTATCCAACCAATCCTCCAATAATAGGGATCTGATTACCAAGAAAAATCTCAAGCCTTTTACGATCATCATAGTTAAGACTTGGTTGTTTCAAGATGTATTTAGACATTCCTGAATCACTTTCTTGCCTTTTGTTGTAGAAGTCAGTTAACATTACGGTCATGAGTGTAATGAAGTTATAAATTCCCTCGGTGACAACCATAGTTAATCCCATGAAAACCTACCATAAAAATAGTTAGTATTGATTTCCATAAAATTATTACCAAATGAAAATTACTATTAATACAATTGGATACAATGTATAATGTGTGTATTTATAAATACATACACATAGGTTATACAATGTTAAAATATGTCTTGATTTTACCTAGCTTACACAAAAAGTCTAGGTTTGATATATATGTAAGAAAGTGACATGTATGGAAAATGTACTCAATTTCTCAAGTTTTATTGTCTTAGTCCTACTATAAGTATTCTTTTGATTGCATTAGTTTCATGTTGAAAATACAATGTTAATTGTGTGAATCTAGGAAATATGGCAAACTATATATACATGTGTGTAAATGTGAAGTGATCTTTATTATTTATCAATTTAACATAGTAAAAAAGTTCCAAGCAAAATGTACTAGGTAACCATACTGAGCCCCACCTACTACTCCATGCCAAACTATACATCTTAATCTAGATGTACTCAATTTTATTTTTTGTGAAGTCCCAATGGTAACTAAGACACATATGTGTAATCGAAGCTACTAAACTCCACAACCACATCACTTAAAATGAGGGTTGGTGAAGGACCCATTGGAAATTAGTGTGAATCCCAACATTCAGTTGTTCTAGTTTCTAGGAAACATTTTTCAATGAATATTGAATTGTTTTTCCGTAGATGTTTTTTTATCTATTCTAGGATTACTAGAATGTTGGATCTATTTCTATAGATTTATCATGGAAGCATGCATGAATATATGCTGATTTCTATTAGGACTCCTCCTATTGCAATGAATAATTAACCATGATATCTGGTTCACTTGTGATAAATATGTTAATTTCAATCAACACTCATCATTATGTAGCAATGACAACTCAACAACAATAAACATGAAAATTGAGATATGAATTCCATGTCTATGATATCTAGCTTGAGATAAATATTGATTTCTAGGGTTTTCTAATACATGAATGGATGCTTAGGTTATTTGGGGAGGAACGTGTCCACCCTAGTTCAAGTCCACAACTTGGCATAGATGCTTGTATTTTTCATAGATTTATTGAATAATCTATTAATGTTGTTCTTTTGGTAGTGTAGGTTAAGTGCTCATCAATGTTGATGCATGTATGGTGATTTCATGAACTTTGAGATTTTCTAGCTCAGTCATTCAAAGGTACTCATATTCATAGGGTTGGCACAAGTGAGTGTAAATTTGCATAAGGATATCTATGCCTATATTGTTTATTCACAAAAAACAAAGGTTAATGATATAACAAAACATAAAAGGACAACAATTTCTCGATTGAGTTCATTGAAAACTAGCCGATTCCTTTAGAATACATCAAGGACAAGTTGACAAAGCTAGTGCTAGTAGAGCAAAAGTTGTTTATGAGGGCAACTGCACGTGAATCACAACAGGACAACATAGGGAATATAGACGGGTGCTTCAATCTTTTCTACAAATTAGTCTAGTTTATTTTAGTTGACTATGTGGCCCTTCATATCATATTTGCCATGGAATATGATTCTTCATAAAAAATTATCAAACATGATTAGCTCTCCATTGTAAATACTTTGATGATTGAACGTAGAGTTCCAACATACAAACCTTTGTTAACTAAGCACAAAACAAGGGGATCAATTACCACTTCTACAAAATCAATTTTAGTAGACTTTGGCCTTTATTTTTGAAAGTGAGCGTTTTGGCCTAACACCTCATGAAATCATGTGCACAATAGGCAATGTCGACCTTTGAAAAAACTAATTTCTTTAGGTAGAAAATTTAAGAGGCCTACCTCTTAAAATAAGATCACTTTAGAGATTGCCTTCCTAAGAAGCCCACAACTAGGAGAGTGGCTAAGAACATTTACTAAATCCTAAATATAAAACACTATTCATAGGCCTCTTTTTAAATAGTTGCCTAGTATCCCTCAAATAGTTTCCTCTCTGTGCTAATATTATCTCACCTCAATGCCTCTTCTATGTCCCTTTTCCTATATATTACCACCAAGGAAGCAAACTAATAGTTTTGTCATATTATCAAGAGCCATGACAACTCTATGAAGTCCATGCCCGAGTGTTCCCACTCATTCTAATTTCCCAATATAATTGATTTAGGCGATAACTCTCCACTTCCCACCTAGGCAAGCTTATAGAGTTCATTTGGTGACCTCCAATCCATCATGTTTTCTCCCTCTCTCCTTGTCCGCAAATTTGAAGAACCTTACATTAGAAGAATTTCTAATTTCGATCCCACCCATACCAATTTGTATGTGCTCAGACAAGGGAATGATGGTGTGCATACTTAAGTCATAGGATAATATTGGCATTGATGCATTGACACATATAGGAAACAATCATAGCCTACTATGATTGATGGAGCTAGGCTTTTTATGCACATCATGTGTGAGGTGTTCAAAGACTACCTCCACAACAGTGTGCCACGATACACAACCAATCTGCAGTTTATACTAGTCCACAAGTACAACAACTTCAATAATGAGATCACATAGTTTGACATTAGTGCCAGTATACACAAGTACATCCCCAACCTTTACTATTAAGTAAGGTGGTCACAACTGCACACAAGGTGATAATGACATTGTTGTTCCTTGTTCGTGTCCAATATCATAAGGTGGGAAAATAGTTTAGAGTGGTGCAAATCCACCATCTTAGGAAATTCTTGATTTTCACTAACTATTAATTAGAGGAGGTCATACTTTTGGCCATTCTATAAAATAATTTAGTAGTAGTGCACCAAGTGTTCTTTATCCTAGTAGTAGATGCACTCCCACAAGATTTTGTGTAAACCCATTTAGTAGCAAAGATAATTAACCACATTCACTTAGTTTTTTATATTGGTGATTGTTTACTTTAGATATATTGCGCTATTAGGACATTGAGTGTTTGGGAAAACCACATGACTAGTGAAATATAATTTATAGAAAATTCATAGTTTCTCTCTTTAGATTTTAGGGGATATGGTTGACATCCAAGCACATTGTCTTGAAGCTAACTTGGCTTGGTTGTTAGCTTTATTAGATAAAATTATGAAAAACCAACTAGAATGGTGGCTTTGATGACCATGATGCAAGAATATTGTTCCTTTGTTAATGTGGTTAGAGCTACCATGTGAATCTACAACTCGTTTATATGGATATTTCAAAATAGGCCATCAAAATGAATGTTAATATTAAAAGTGCTGCTATGAAAGTCAAAACTCATGAAAATGGATCGTATTGTGCTATAACTTTAACCAATGTGGAAAACATATCAAGTTAGTTAAATTAGATATCCATAAGATTGACCTCTTGTATTCTACATATGAAATGACTATAGATGAAAAAGACACAACCCCGGGTAAGACATCCATAATATTGAAATGTATTTATGTCAGACAACGTAAATTCTTCATTTATAAACAAGTTTTGTTGGATAATGAAGAAAAGGTCTCAAATCCAAACTTGAGCGATTTAACACTAAAAGGGGGCCTATGTTATGCATGCATCAATCTACCTTTGTGTTAATTTATATTTGTATGTTTGGTGTCTTGCCTCTTTTGATATAACCCTTCACATTGAAGTGGACTTTGATAAAACCTATACTAGAAACATGCAATGACTTCATTACGAAAATGAATAATGATGCCATGCAAGAGGTGGAGCATCTCAATAAAAAAGTAGTCACTATGAGAGCAACTACACAAAGAAATCATGTCTAGCCTACTCAAGGTAATCATGATCGCATGCTAATGAATGATGAGAACACAAGAATTAGCATGCTTCAAGGGCCACTAGAAAGCCACGAGTTCTGCCTAAGAAACAAATTCAAGAAGGAAGACAAGAAGGAGAGGAATATGAATCCAACAATTTAAAGCTTTCATCAAATATACCAATCCAAATTACAGAAGCAAGATCACTAAAACAAGTACATATTCAATATGGTGAATAATAAAACATGGTCACCAACAAACTTGGGTTAAAGCATTATGGATGTAACAAACCTATTTGGGTGTGCATGGTGTAAAACATACAAGGAATACATAAGTAGGGGCTGATTAAGTTGGTTTAGGTCAAAGCCAAGTTTTTTAATTTAGATCATCTACCCAAATTTTACACCATATAGATTGAGAGGTAATGGAAGATTTCAATTAGTATAATGCATTATTGAAATCTATTACTCTATGCTTGATTGTGGTTGCATGTTTTCATGTACATTGTTCCCAAGTTATATGATGTTTCCCTGTTTTTTCTGTAAAAACAAAGTTCATACATTTATATGTGATTCAAACAATAAATCCACACCTGTAGGGATACATGATGAGTGAGAAATCATGGCTCACATATTTGGCCCTAGGTACCTCATGACATATTTGGCCTTAGGTACCTCATGACCTAGAATGCAAGAAAGAAAACAACCACATAAACTGACCATAGGGCATTGTTGCTAAAACCAGCAGAAAAATCCACGTTCCCAATAGTTCGTACGTTTTCTATGTGACACATCAAATTCATCGTCGGTAAAAAACAACGATGCTTGCGATGCTTGGCTTGTTGGGTATAACACTTTTGCATGTAAATTTATCTAGATAGATTAGATGGTTTTCTTCAATAGTTGGTTTCCATTACCTGACATGTTGTCCATCATCAGACCTTTGTGCCTTCTAGTACCATCGGTGTCCCTTATAACTCTACCACTCTCCCACAGGTAGTGTTTCATGGCTCAACATGAGTTTGTGATATCATTGCTTGCAACATCATCCGTGTCAGTCACACCTATCACTACAATGTCCCTAGAAGATTATTGAATGAGTTAATACTTTCAAAATTTTTTTTTCATGTTATATGCTTTTGCTTCTTACATTCCTCAAATTTTCCTTCCAACATAGCGGCATGTTCGGGGAACACCTAACTGGTGCACTTAGATGCATAGTTTATATTTGTTTAAAATATAAGTACCTTCACCACATACATTATATGTGTGAAGCTTTATCCCCGATGATAGCCAATGCCACAACCCTACACGGACCCAAATTCCAAATATATATTTTTTTAATCCTTGTATTGTAAGATTTATTTCAATTGAACAGAGCATCCAAGTAATGAAATCATAGGCTATTCACACAACAAATACTTTCCACCCTACAATAGGATCTTGAGACAATGAGCCTCTCTTCTATGTTTGGGGGCTAGACCATTCAGTTAAGGTTCTTCATGAAAATAATTTATTGAGTCAAGACATTTTTTTGTCAAACTCATGAGACTTCTAGATATATGATGAATCATTTTTTATATAGATATAATGAGTATGGAAATTGGTACTATTGATCTAAGTTAGGAATTATGACGAGTTTGTAGATCCCCAAGGGGATGGTATCCTATCGGTCAAATTAATTACTGCAGCTTCCAAATCACGAGGGGTCACTAATCTACCTACAAGTTATATTAGAAGATCTTCCACCTAACTTTGTAAAGTTGGACTAAGGCTCATGAGATACAACCACTATTACCATCTATGGAGTAGAAGAAGACAAGAAGACTATGTCTTACCGCCATCTACTTCTATGAACTACACTAAGTCTTGGGGGCAGCTAAAGAGTACATTGTCTAGGAGATTCTCATAAGGCAAAAGCTGACCCACAATATAGTTGTGGATTGCGCCATCATGGGAGTGTCACATCTACTTTATGTTTAAGCCATAGCTAGGTAGACATACATGGAAATCGACTGGGTTAGGACTATTGTAACTAAATAGGAAATATATCTTTAACCAATTTGGGGAACACTCTACAAAACACTAGCCTAGAGACTCAATAAGGAGGGATGTTGAGGCCCTAATCATTATCTAGTAGGACCCTACTCAAAACCAACCCATATCATTCAGTGCATAATCAATACAAACAACCTCGCACACTGATTCTTTTCTCGAATACATAGGAGAGCTGCATATCATTGAATTATGAAGACAAAAAAGGATCAGAGACTTACCAATATAAGCTTTCATGTCTCGAGTGCTACCCCTCGACATGTGATACATTTGATTCATTGTAAATGGTTAAAAAACATGTCTGGGCTATAATTTGTCTTGGTATATCTTTTGTAAGGTGCTTCTATAAGTGGAACATATGTAAGAAAACTCCTAAATAGATTCCATTTTTCTAATACCATCTTTGTTTTTGTCTATTGGATGACAAAAGTCAAAAACAAAGGAAAAAATATGCTTCCATGTCAAGGGAGCAAGCAAACTTTCCAAAATGGAGAGATGCAAACATTTGAAGGGGGGAGATGGAAGCATAGGTAAAGTTGTAGATCAAGGACCAAGGTAGTAGGGTCATATACCTATGGTACAATATGGGAGAAGTGACAATTCATTATTCAAAGGACATTTGGTAAGAAACAAGTTTGATTCCAAAGAATACAAGAGAGCTATTGTACCAAATGTGCCCCAATGCCATGTATTTTGTGATCTTTGTGATTCAAATGAAAACATAATCAATGGGACTAACAATGTTTACTAGTATACAAGGACTTGTCACATTTATACATGGTGACAAACATGATATTTCAATTGGGGAAGATTTTGGATCTACCATCTCATAAGAAAAAATGAATCTACATATTAATGAGAATAAAAAAGTAAATAAATGTCCAAGAAATCTAAAAAAGGAAGATATTGAACCCAGAAAAAAAAACAAGAATTAATTGGATTTATGTTATGAACATGGGGATGGAAAATCATTAGTATTATCCTGTAGAGCATTCACAATCTTTCCAACATTTCTGAATCATCAAAATCGTAGTTTAGAAAAACAAGTTATAGTTGCATTATAGATGTCCCAAGCTTGTTAAAATTGTCCAATGCCTCAAGAAATGAAGGATTTTTTACATAATCTTTATAGTTATTTCAAAACTCTTCCATACAATATAAAATCAATAAAATGGACAAAACAATGAAAACTTTTCCATATGGAGTAAGGAGTTATGGACAAAATACGAAAAACTCATCATGCGAAAATATTACCTCACTGCATAATTGGTAATAAATTTAAAATGAGCAAGCTAGACCTATCAATAAAAAACCCAATAAAACTGAAGCAAAGCTCTGATGCATAATTTTAATGGGTCAAACTTTACAATCCAGTGTTCAATGAAAAGTCATTGTTGGGACATGCCTAGATGTACTCATAGGTTGATCTAATGGAGACATCTGTATCATCATATCATTTGATGACTGTAGAAAACACATACTTGATGATTGTTAACATGGTTTTAGCTATTTATCCCTCAAAACCATGTGTGAGTTTAGCGGTAATATAAGAGGCTTGTACTAATGCTTGATTTATTAATTTGCTAGGCCTTAACTTGTGATATGGAATGAGCTTGCTTTAGTGTTCTTATAATCTTGGCATGCTAGTGTCTTGGACTTATAGTAACTCTATATTCTTTTATACCTGGTGTGGAACAACAAAAACACCATGTTTCAAAACAATTGACCCCTTTGTGGAGAATATTCATAATGGTAGGATATTTTAGTGACCAAGAGAGTCAATGGAAAGTGGCGAGCCCATATGGCTCTTATTACTTGTCCTGATTGGCCGAATACTATGTTGTAAGCTCAACTAGGCCATTGGAGGATGGACTAGTGACATGGAGCATATCTTTGTGGAGCTTGAACGTGAATGGGAAGGTTCTCTACGACAACCAATACCATAATGTACTTTGCCATGTCTTTGGAGATTGCAATTCCTCACTTTATATTTAACTTAACACACTTATAGCTTTGGTTATGTAACACCCTAGCCCATTAGAAGCCTATAGTAGTTGAGTTGTAGTTGGTGGGTTCACTACCACTTCAAAGTTATGGAAGGAGAGGGAAACTTATAATCTTTTTCATTCAAAACATACCACCTCCATGTCAACCTTCCACACAAAGCAAGGATGAAAGTACAAGGGAGGTGCTATACATATGCAGTCCTGTTTGATGTGCGGAGTTATGCCATATAAGTAGATTTTGGACACAGGGTGTTACAAATGGTATAATAGAATCCACCCTTGATGCATGTGGTCATGGAGGGGTGTGCCAAGGGGTGTTGTCTATTGCGGTGAGCTATTGAGGGCATTAGCTTTTATAAGGGTTGAATGTAATGCCCTTATAATCCTTATCATTCCACACATAGAACTTGCAGGTTAACTCTTTTATATGAAGCAATGACAAAACTTTAACAGAGGTTCTACACACACACACACACACACACATATATATATATGAATGCCCATTACACGTGGGGAGCTAGGCCACATAATCAGATTTTGGACATGTGGTGTTACAGGTTGTGTGCCTATACCGTTTACTTGTGTAGCCTATGCTAGTTGAAAGGGCTGGCTGTCGTTGCAAAACTTTGTGCCTCAGTAAACATTGCTAGTTATTTTTTTAGTTCATCTAGTATCGGTTCACCTCCTCTCCCTCTTGGACCAAACCTTCATACATTTGCTAAGGCCATCATTCCTCTCAGCGATAGTGACTAAGTTACCTCAGTCCATCACTCAATATCAATACCCACCCTTGGCTCACACTTCTTCCTAACTTCTTAGAACTCGACAACTACAAATTGTAAACCTAAAGCTAATGCCATTCTCTTATCCTTTTCATTCTGACATAGTCATGACAAATCACGCATTTGGAGAATGACATCAAATTGGATTTTCAATTTAGATTTTATTTTAAAACTGTGATGTTCATGAACAATGTCATGGAGATAAATTGGGGTATATAAGTGATAGATTAGGAGCTCAAGGAAATTTGCTATTATCCACTGACATAAATGTTGGCATCAAATTTAATGTGCCATACAAGTGTTGTTAACATGCCTACGACTAAGTACCCATAAACACATTTATCCTTTTTCGTTGGTGACATATGAACCTGTCTGATGAAGCGAAACTCACTTTGCACACTTTCACATATTTATCACATCCACTCTTATTTAGTTACTTCAACATTTTCTCTATTGTAAGTTATATTGTAACGTCCAAGCATATTAAATTCTGTAATTTTATATTTAAAACATTCATAACCTTAAGCATTCTTATGGCTACTGTAGTTACAACATTCCTATTGTTTTTTTTTTTTGACAATCAACCTTAGTTTGACTCATTTATTGATTTCATTACCTAAAACTGGTTGAATGAAAATTAGCGTAGTATAAAATTAATGGTCTCATGACCCTTGTATTTGAAGTCCCATTTTGCACTTGTATTAAGCAGACCCTATAATAACGATATTGCCAATGTACCCAAATGAAAAGAAGCCCATACTCAATTGTTTCTTTGTGATAGAATAGCTCCCATGACCAAAAAAGATAAAAATGATGTTTGATTTATTAAATATTTTGATATTATTCTCGTGAATAATCATTTGTGTGTTTTATAGAAAATATTATGTTTGGACTAGAATGAATGAAGTTGTCGATTGCTTGTATTGAAATCTAAATGATGTCATGTTAATGAAAATAATTTAAACAATTGTGGGTGCCAAACAAAAAGAAAAGCTAGATCTAGGAAGAGGTAGTGAAATTTTATAATTATAATATCAGAAATTGCACCGATATGCTACAATTGTCTCACAATCTAATTATAATTTGTTATATTAACCCTATAGCTGTGGACTTGTGGATTCATAATCCCACCTACCATAGTTAATGAAAAAAACAATGGACACTTAAGATATTAATCACCTAGCAAACGCTTGAATTTCTTCCCCCTAGCATAAAAATAAATGAACTATAAATAGTTGTATGATAGTTCAGATGATGTTGAACCAGTTTATGTATAGAACATTAGTGTTTCTTAGAAATAAGAATTTTAACCATGGCCAATGCTGGTATTGTTACAACATAGATACATATAAAATTGGACCAGTATAGTTTGATAAACAAAACTGAGCTTTGTGTGTTTGATGAACAAAGCATGCATTAAAATAAATTAACATATATATATATATATATATATATATGCATTATTTAAGGGTACCTTGTATCCATTAATTCCATCCAAAGATGATGGATTTTTGGTGTAATACCATTGCCCTCTTTTACTTTCAAGGTAAGGATATATGATTCCTCCAGAGATGACTCCCCCAAAAAGCAACCCGAAGTTTACAACATGTGGAACAATCATACCAAGACCAACCCATGATGCAGAAAAATCGAAATAGAATCTGTAAATATACAACAATGTTAGTACTTTTTAGAATGTTCTTGTAAATATTTATGATACATCGATAATAAAAGGAAACATTTTTGTATGCTCACATGTAGTTAATTCCATGTTTGTTACCGCACAACTCAGGGGATATAGCCCAAAATAGGGTCTATATGTATATATGTTTGTGTTCACCAATCCATTGGCGATGGAATGTAAATTGAATATGTCAGATGTGTGGTGTATATAAAAAGATTACGACTCCATCCAATAATAATTAAGTTTGTAAGGTTTAAAATTGTCCCAAGGAAATTAACATTCTACTATGTTGAAATAATGTAATGACCAGGAATGGCCACAAAAGATATTTATGTTACCGAAATGAACCCTAGTAAACAGAATATATTTCATTCTTTCTTTGACTACCTAGTCACTGGATAGGTCAAAAGAGATTAAATTATAATCGATTCCATACCCTATTGGACCCAAGGTACCAACTATGGGTACCACTAATGTTTTAGTCAAAGGGGTATCTTCAATGGTAGTTAAAAGGAACTCTCCCAAAGTTTTATCTTGAGAATTGATTGTATTGATGTAAACTTTATGTCAGTAGCAAATTTGAAAATTATGATTGACTCTTGATGAATGTTAGGTTAATCTAGATCAGTGTAAGTTTATTTAGTTGCTTTATTCTTTTGTATTTTATAAGCATCAAATCTGCCTTTCATGTTGGACCTAGTACCCATTATTAACTTGTCAAGAAACAGTATGCAAATATTTATTTTAATTGTTAAATCATATATGTATATCCATGCTTGGTGGTAAATTTATTATCACGGACACATACATTTGCCTAACCTCTTGAATTAACCCAAGCCAATATACTATTAGAGCAACTCCAACAGTTTGACAATTTTGGTTTGGCAAAACATGAAATTTGTCAACTCTGAAATAGATATGTCAAAGCAAAAAATATGCAATCTCCAACAGTTCCCTATAATGACTTGGCAAAAAACGGAAAAAAAGAAGGAAAATAAAGGCGTCGGCCACTGTTCCACCGTGAAAAAAAGGAAGGAAAAAAAAGGAAGAAAAAAAGGGAGCCGCTAAATGTTCATCCGTGAAAAAAAGAAGGAAAAAAAATGCCTCCCCCTTTTCACGGTCTCCCAATTGCCAAGTGCGGGCTCTTATTTGTAACTTTGACAAAAATGTCAAGCCTAAATGCTAAACTGTTGGTCACCAGTTTTTTAGGCAAAATAAGATATGCCAAGTTTAAATGCCAAACTGTTGAAGTTGCTCTTAGAAACAAACAAAATCCCGCCCATGGATATTGCATGGATTATAGTCACAAAAATATATTTTTTGGATTAAAAATCTAACTTTTATTCAGTGCCCGAACATTGTAGTGCCCCGATTTAAACAGTGCCTTTCTATATAATAAAAAAGAAATTTCATATTATAAAAATCATATTTACTCTTGTCAAAATTATGTAGCTACTTTTTCTTGTGGGTAATACTTAAAAGAGATGAAAATTGAGAAGCATATTAGATGCCAATGTAATTGATTACAACTATTTTGTTATTGTAGAGTTAGAAAATAATATAACAACATAACTTTCATAAAAAATAATATTGGAATCAATGCTACAAAACTGAAGTAACATCATGTTTAAAATATTGTTCCTTGTTTGACGAATTAATGTTTTTGTCCAGGTAAATCGATAATATAAAGGTGTATGTGGGAAACAGTGATCATATATTTTAGGTTAGACTAAGATCGAACACAAAGGGCACATGTGTTCCCATTTAGACACTATCATCAGCATGATTAACGATGATTGGTTAATGGAAATTAACATTATAGTGGTGATTGGTTAATGGGAAATAACATTATAACAGCCACCAAACTTATGCAATTACTATTTTGTGTATTTGAGTACATTTTTTAATTAATGCTTGAATGCACTATATATAATACAAGATTAAGGGAGTACTCATCTATATAATCAGAGAAGGAAAGCTCTGAGGCGAAGGCACATAGTTTTGCAAATTATGGTCCACGGTTATCTTTCTACAGAGCTACCATTTGTGCACGTGAGAACATTATCTTTTTTCTGGAAAAGATGGAGTTTCTGAGAAATGATAATTATTTGTGATATTTTGCACACGATCACCAATAAAAATTATGGACGAAATAAGCTAAATAAATTCCCCACCTACGCTGATAAAGTTCTAGCCCAAACGTTGGGAAGACCTGAAATCCACAACTATCACCTCCAGTATAGAACCATTGGAATGCCGACCAAGAAATGCTTCCGAGAAATGCTTTCAGTAAAGCACGAACCTGCAACCTGAACTAATTTTAGTGCAAATACCGTAAAGAACAATTAAATTATCTTACTTACATTTTCAGTCAGAGAGGCTAAACATTACTTTGCTACATATGCCCCTTGAGGGGTATGGAAACTATTTATAAGGTGAGCCACAACTGAGCCTGTTGGAAATAGCAATTTGTAATCAAGGATTATGACCTACAGTGAGAAGCAAAACAGTAAGTAACTTGCCATTATGTAAAAAACTATATTTCAAACTTCGATGATTAGAAATTAATAATTATTCTTATTGAAAATGCTTAAATGTTGAAAATAAAATTCGGTTGATAAAATTACAATGTAATTCTATGTATGTTTGCTAGGATTCTTGTATTGGCTATATTAATAAGCCTCTACAAATATGGACCAGACAAGGCCCATGATTTGATGATACTATTGACTTCTAAGTTCCATTTAACTGGCTGTTAGTAACTTCACGATGCTGATCATCAAAACCTAAACGCCTTTATCCAAACCACAGAGCAAATGCTCCAGCCGCTTGCTGTTTAACATGCTTGCTAGACATCGAATCTCCTTCTATGCAGATGATGCTGGGTTTTCTTGCGGCCAAATAGGATTGACCTGCAAGTCATCGACACAATCCTAGATTTATTTGGTCATACCTTAGGTTTGCGTAGTAACCTAATGAAGAGCTCAATCTCCCCCATCCACTGCTCTACAGATGATCTGCAGCTTACAACGGAAATTCTGACTTGTGCTGTCAAGGATTTCCCTTGCACATATCTTGGGCTACTCTTTCTACTCACACAAACTCACCAAGGACGTGCTTCTACCTCTAGTTCGTTCATAAAGGGGCTGCCTCTTTCTACTCACACAAACTCACAAAGGATGTAGTGGAGGGAGTACCTTGCAGGCAGAAGTACCTAATCAGTTTAGATGGAAGTTAACTCAGTCAGATACCTAAACCGGAAAATCAGCGTATACAACATTGTTTGTTGCGACCATCAAAAATTTGCACCAAGAAAAAGATTTGGAAGGGTCGGTGCAAGTTCCTCATTTGGTTGACTATCACCAATCGATGTTGGACAGTAGACCGACTTGCTAAAAGGGGCTCGCCCGACTTGGAGGCTTGTCCTTTTTGTAACCAGGAGGAAGAAACCATACATCATATCCTGGTGGCCTGTATCTTCACCAGGCAGATCTGGTTTTCAATTCTCCAAGCCCTAAATCTACCTGCTCTAGTGCCGTCAATGTCAGGCACCAAATTTTGTAGGCGATGGAGAAGAGTTATTCAACTTATTCCAAAAGATTTACAAAATGGTTTCAACTCTTTAGTTATCCGGGTAGGATGGGAAACATGGAAACACAAGAACTTTTGTATTTTCGAGCATGCTAGGTCTAGCATTCAAGATCTGCAAGTCAGGGTTTTAGTTGTTGCCTCATTTTTTTGTTCTGTAAGAGTTTGCTTGGTGTTCCTGCCGGCCCTCTGTTTCTTTCCCCTTAATGAAATGACACGCAGTTCTCCTGCATTTTTCGACTAAAACAAGCTAAACGCTAAGTAGCTAGACATAACCTCATCTCTGGATTGTTACCTCAGGTAGTTGATGGCGATATAATTAATTTACAATATTCTAATGACACTTAACTGTTTTTAGAGGATCACAATGAAAGGTAAATAATCTGAAATCATTACTTTTTGTTATGAGTGTATGACTAGTATGAAAATCAATTATGACAAATGAGTTTCGCGTACTAACTGGCTTTGAAGAGGATAGGGCAAATGTGGTTGCCAAAATCTGTTAATTGCTTCAAGCGAGGGAGTTTCCCCTTAAAATATTTATTTCTCACCTTATTTCTCATAATTCAAAAGAGAAGATTTGCAACCTGTGATTGATAATGTACGGGGAGGGAGTATCTAAAAAAAATAGGTATGGGCCTTTGTTTGTGACCAATGAGCAACAAGGCAAATTCATTAATGAGGTTTGGGATGGGAGGTTTTAAAACATTCTTTCAGAAGAACTGTCTCATAAAGATTAGGGTTTGGAGGTGGTAGAGAGTGTAAGTCTCCTAAATGAACATGATTAGATTAAGGTTTTGTTGTGGTACATTCAAATCAGTGGACTATAGCATTGCCCATCATATTATCTGATGAGCATATATAGTCCAGATAATATTTACTTCAGTCCCGGTTAGAGATCAGACGGTTAGAGACAGTTATGGTTAGTTACTGTGGTACATTCAAATTAGTCATATATGGTTAGAGATCAGACGGTTAGAGACCATAGCATTGCCCATCAGATTATCTGGAGCTTTAGCTGCAATGGAAATTTTTTGGTCCAATCTCTATATGCTGTGATTAATCATAGAGATGTTATACCTGTTTATGTACTTGCTGTTTGGAAACCAATAACATGTTGCTATATATAGATAATTTGGCCAAACGCGTAGAGAAGTCAGATCAGGGATCAATTTTTTTTTCTATAAGGAAAAAGAGACAATTTTTCATTTTTTCTTTGATTGATGTGCACCTAAGAGAGTTTGGACAATTGTTTTTTGCGGTGTTACATCGAAATGAGGGTTGTGATTTTGAGCTTATGGTTTCATTTTTTACTAGGATGGACTGTAGATCAGGATGCTAAGAAGATGAGTGCTAATGTTAATTCAAGCCGTCTCGTAAGATTGGATGGAATCGTTTGTGCAACATGTGGATAACTACGTAGATCAAGCAATGAAAGGACTCGAAAGCCTCACGGACCATGGAGGACTCGGTGGAAATGGGAGATGGACTCTTGGCTGGTATAGAACTCTACCATTGTGTCTAGTAATTCTATTCTTTATGGTCCTGTTTGGCCCACTGAAATTTCTGTTTTTTCGGCTAGTTTTGGGTGGAGTCCACTAGAATCTCAACCAAGAAAAATATCTTTATTGTCATTCTAACTCTTGCATCTAAACACGGTTTCGGTTAGAGCTAGTTCATGGTTAGTCTTGAGCTAGAAACTAACTCTAGCCTCTAGCTAAGCTAGATTATCCAAACAGGAAAGCGCACGGGGAGGGGATCTTTTCTCCTAAAAAATAATCAACTTAGTAGAAATATAGAAGTGATCAATGAAAAATGGAGGATGTACCTTTACGATGGGTATCATTGTCATTATTCCCACCATAGCAGTGAAGAATATTAATAACCCGTATCTTCCCATAGGTACGTTCTCAATAATGTCTTCTCTGTCTGGATTCTCACTAAGAGATTTTGCTAAGTCAGAAGTCATTGCAACAAGGTATGTTGCAAAGCCACCTAGAAAGAAAGACCAACTTAAAATTTGATCGCTTAATTTTAGTGGCAAAAATAATTGGTATGCAGACTAGTTGACAAAAAACAGCGTGCATACTACCATTCTTAGCTTGACACGGCTGACTCTTACAAACTGATATACAAATGGAATATTATTTACACACACATATATATAAGAACACCATGGAGGTCACTATAATGTTACAATGTTCCATATATACTTACTTGAGACTGCCACATTGACGCATGTAATGACACTAGTTTGGAGGAAGACATTTTCCTGCCGGGTGAATGGGGCCGCAGCTATACCGCAGCGCCGCAGCAGGGACACGAGGCCCCTGAGGGTGACGAAGCAGAGGATATTTGAAGGCATGTTGAATGCTCCTACGAGTCCGACGAGCATGTAGATTCGTATGGAGACCATAGAGAATATGAACGCATACACCACCGCAACGGCCATGGATCGCAGTGTCACAATGCCCCAGAACCCAGGAATTGGTTGACCCTCGAATGCCCTCTCCACAGAGGGTGCCGACTCTCCAATTGTGGCATCCATGATCAGGCCTGACTGCTTGCTCGAGCCGTCGAGCGCAAGCTCCCCTTGTGATATCTATCGCTAGACTTTCTGATTACTAGTATAGGAAGAAGTTAATTTGATAAGGAGGGGATGCATGGGGTTGGAAGAGTCTAGAGGTTGAGAGGTAGTATAGCCAGGCCAAGAGTAAAAATAGAATTTCTAACTGATGCTGGTTGGAGATACCTGGTAGGTCTGCGTATGTCAACACGCGTGGAAGAGTTCAAATACACAGCAGAGTGACGAGAGGCTGATAAATTACATGTCCCCTTTTTATTTTAATTATTAGCATAAATAGAAAGCTTTATTAAGCCTGTGTTCACTAGTGCAAGAATGAATTGTATTTCCGGTTGGGAAACCCCTTCGGTCCTGGTTTTCCAATCCGGACAAAGAATCAAAGGCGCATCCTTTAATTCGGGTTAGTGAACGAGAACTGAAGGTGGACCTTTAGTACCAGTTTCTAATATCAACCTTGACTAAATATGTGTCCTGACGTTGCTATGGGGTAAATATATTTAGTCCTGGTTTTACTAATGAGGACTAAAGTTTTCTTTTTTTTGTTTATTTTCAATGCATGATTTATTTTTGTCTTAAAATAGGATTTCGAATATGCATTCTATGCTGCGTAAAAGTTTGGGCTCAAGAATATTAGTAACACAATTAAAGTATGAAAACTATATATATAATCACATGCATGCATGGATGGATATATGTGCTCCACTGCTATATTTTGACCCTATTGCCACAAGATATCATGTGCAACGCCCCAAAATCTATTGTAATAGGGGTGCGTTTTACAATATTTGTCGAATAGGTGGTAACAGGGTGTCTATGTCGCCACAAAAATAGTGCATTGCAATATTTACCTTCGCTGTTGCAAGAGGTGAGACCTATAGCAACCTTGTTGTGAAAAGTGTTGTTATAGATTCAAAATATTACCACAATGACACTACGTAGTAATAGTATTACCATGATGACACTACGTAGTAATAGTACTAATTAGTGTTGAAACTGTTTGTACCTGGTTTTAGTCTCGGATAGTACTTCGCTGATGAAGTACACCGGGTGCTAGACTTTCAGCGCATGTCCCTCCTCCCTTTCGACGACGATGACAGCGCTCACCACCTGGGTGGTGGTGGCAATGTATAGGAGGAGGGCTTCGCGTTCTGCCGGCGGGACGAGTATGGGCGCGCTCGTGTGCATGCACTCAGTTTTTGGGGACCTCATCGGGAGGACCGTCATGCATATGTGGACGACATTGTGGTAAAATCCAAACGTGCATGAGGAGCTCTGAAAGCTTCTCGAGGCTGGATTCATCAAAGAGGTATTTCACCCCAAATGGTTATCCAATCCAGTTCTAGTTATGAAGAAGAGCGGGAAGTGGAGAATCTGTGTTGATTACACGAGTCTGAACAAGGCGTGTGGTAATGACCCATACGCCCTGCCCCGCATTGATCAGATCGTCGATTTCAACTTAGGGTATGAAACGCTTTCTTTCCTCGATGCATATTCCGGTTACCATCAAATCCAAATGAAGGAGTCCAACCAGCTCGCGACATCCTTCATCACGCCGTTTGGCTCTTTTTTCTATGTCACTATGTGGTTCGGCCTCAGAAACGCGAGAGCCACGTACCAGCGGTGCATGCGCTCAATTTTTGGGGACCTCATCAGGAGGACCGTCCATGCATATGTGGACGACATTGTGGTAAAATCCAAACGTGCGGAAACCATGATTACCGATCTCGAGACGGAATTCGATGCCGTGAAGCTCAAGCACGTCCAACTCAATCCTGAGAAGTGAGTTTTCGGGGTGCCGTGCGGCATGCTCCTGGGTTTCATTGTTTCCGAGCGTGGCATCGAGGTCAACCCCGATAAAATCTCCGCCATCGCCAATATGGGGGCGATTCGCAACGTGAAGGGGGTGCAGCGAGTCCTATTAAGCCTTTGCTGGCTCGGATAAGCTATCTGAAACAATCCGGGTTGACTGGCAATGAGTTGGTTGCTAGTTGTTTTCGTCGCCGGGTTCAACCTCTTATGCAGAGGGGTCATCTTGGCTTCGAGTACACTGGCTCCTCTGATTGTTCTCGGATAATTGTTGATTCCGAGTTATCTGAGGTAGATATCTTTGACCACTTGGGGAGGGTCTTGAGTGGTGTCTCTGCTATGCCTCCCCGTGTTCTTGAATATAACGTTGATCATCCTCCTCCTCAGGTTAGTGGTTTTTGGTTTGTCTGAATTCTTTTCTTCTGTTGTCCTTTTTACTAATATCATGCTTGTGCCTTGTTAGGAATATGGTCGCTCTTTTAAGCTTGATGTGCCTATTGAGTCTGCTGCTCCTGTACCTGTTAGAGTTGTTGCCGAGGTTACTTTAGCCTCAAGTTCTTCTTCTAGGTTGATTTCTGGACTTTGACACTAGTGGGTATGTACCATATGCCCCTGATCCTCGGATTGCTCAAGTCTTGTTGAATTCTAGGAAAAGGAAAGCTGAGTCTTCCGCTTAACCTGCTCAAGCTCCTCCTACCACCCGTTGTCGTTCTCCTCGTCCGTTTACTCCCACGGGTAACATTATTGTAGGTGAGCATTTTTTGTTTTCAACTCAGTTGTTTTGTTTGTTATGTTTCTTTAATCTTGTCTTGTGATCTTTTCTTATCAGGTGGCCAATCTGTTCTTCTAGATGAGGGGCATTCAGAAGATGATCCTCCTTTTGTTCGTCCTCCGTGAGTTTCTTTTCGCTGGCTTTTTTAATTTCTTTCTAGAGCTTTTTCTTACTATAGAACTGTTTTAGTCGTAGGTCATCTGTTGACCAGTCTTGCCGATTCTTTCTTCCGTATTGCTTGATGGTGAGTTTTCTTTTGATATCCCCAAGCTTTCGTTTGCTCAAGTTGCTGCTTCTGAAAACAAATATCCTTCCCCAAGATTTTCTGCATAATGTTTTGATCCTAGTTGTCCTTGCCTAATATCCTTGTTCTCATTTTTCTTAGGTCCTTTTCTGATGCTCCTGCTTCATCCCATGGCGGTAGGGTTCTTTTGTCTTTTGTTTTCTTCTATTTTTTCCTGTTTTGTCTCTTGTAGGACTTTGTCCTCCTGAAGTTACAAGTGTTGCTGGTACCTCCGAGTTGGTTGGTGCCTCTCCTCCTACTGGCGCACACCTTCTTGAGATTCCTGAGGTGAATGTTTCGGGTAAAGCTCTGATCTCTTCTCTGGTTGGTCCTTTGCTTCTTCGAGGGTAGGGTGACGAGTCTCAGCTTAACCGAATGGAGCGAACCCAGAAGCATGTTTCTTCTTGGGATAAGTTGTCCACCTCTTTTAGCGCTGAGGTGGATTTCTTTTATTTTTCTTTCTTGTCTATAGTTTATCCTTAACTTTGATATTTTGTAGGATTTCTGTCAGAGTTTGGTTGCTTCGTCTTCTTCTTCTGAAGGTCAATCGATTCCTCATCTTCAGTGTGACCTTGAAAAAGTAAAACTCGAGTTGTCTCAGACTCGTGTTGTTTTGGAGCAATAAAAGCGGCTTCGTGAGGCTGCTGAGGCCTCTTTGTCTACTGTCATTGTTGACTTAAAAGAAAAACTGGCTGGTAGCTCCTTCTTGTATATTCTCTTGTTTTTGTAAGGCTTTCTTTGCTATTTGTGCTTGATCTACTATTTAATTTGTAGATGCTGATCGTGCTTGGATAGCTTGGGGCGAAGAGAGGAAGGACTTGTCTCTTCGTCTTGAATCTTCAGAGAGGAAAGCCGAAACTGTAAGTTTAGTAAATGTTGTTGTTCTTTGGCTTTATTGTTGTTTTTATTCTCTTCTTAGTCTTCTAAGTTCTTTGTTTTTTTCAGTCATTGAAGTCGGAGCAGACTTTACAGGCTCAGCTTTTGGATGTTCATGGTCAATAAAAGTCTTTGTTTGCTACTGTGAAGCCGATTATTGCTGTTGTCTACCGTGAAGGTGATGATAGTGGTGGCTTGAGGAGCTTGGTTCCTATAATGTCTCTTTGATTTCACGAGTTTGTGGAAAATGGATTTGAACGATGCATAAACAACGTTGTTTCCTTTGCTCGTGCTCTTTCTCCTGAGGTGCCTCTGGACTGAATTTTTTTAGATGCAATGGATGTCGAACTTTTGGAGAAATGGGAACAATCAAAGGCCGAAGTCAAGGAACTTTGTAGTAAGATATTTGGTCAGATGAAAGTGCTGCCTTCTTCTCCTTGAGAGAGAACATCTATTTAGGTTATGGAAAAAGAATTCCTAAATATCACTAACACCACAGTCCCGGGGACTGGACGTACAATTTCGTTATGATTTCTTTTTGGCAGGAACAGTAACACAGCTACAGTACACCCGTTGGCAGACCCCACAGGACCTCTGCCACAGTGTCACTCGGGGACTTCACCAACTATAAACGACGACTCAGCTACCTGCTCGCAGATTCGACTAGGCTCGGGGACTCCGTCCAGGACTACGCCAAGCAAGGCTCGGGGACTGCCGCCATGGCACAGGAGCAATGGCACGGAACAACAAAGCACCCGGGGACTGCAAACCGGGGACTGCGAATAAAGCAATATGACCTCGACGCAAGAACCTTCCAGCTTCTCGCATCAGGCTCGGGGACTACGGGTATTCGTAGTCGTTTTAATCAAACTTATACTCCAGTCTTCTTTCTATAATCCTGATGCAAGAGCCCTACAACCTCTTACATCTGGCTCGGGGACTGTGGGTATTCGCAGTTGTTTTTTGCAAAACTCATGCTTTACTCATTACCTACGCTTATTTATACATCTTTTATCTTTATAAATCTTGGCACCACGTGCATACTTCACCTACTACCAAGCTCGGGGACTAAGTGGGTACACTTCACCTTGTGATGAATGTACTTATTTTCTTCCCAACAAACCTTTGTTGTTTCCTGTTGTTTTTTTGCTGAGCTTAAGTGGGTACACTTCACCATGGAACAATCCGTTCAAAACGTTTTTTCTTCTTTAGCACGTCACATCCTCGTAACAAGTAGTCGCATCATCCATCGAAGGCGACCTGCTCGCACATCAAGCTACGACGCTCTCGACCAGCTCGACTTGGTCCGGAGGCTTCTCCAAGCAGTGCCCCGACTAGCTAACCTGGTCGGGACCCTGTGACGACGACTTCATGCGATGGAGACCAGATGTACACCTCCAATGACGACGTTGCTGACTCGCCAGAAGAATACAACGTGCTCAGGGACTTGTTGGGGATATTACCTCAACATATCCCCAGGGACCATATGGGTTTGCCGACCAGGAGACGGCCTAGCCCACGAGGCCTTGCGGCATGCGACCAGCTCGTCGTGCTCGCCAAGGACTCCGATGAAACCTTGCTCGCCAAGAAGGATCCCAGTAGATAGACTCGGATCCCTTACCTTAAGGGACCGATCGTAATCTGTTAGGATATGGAAACTGTAACCCTGCTCCCCAGCTATATAAGACGAGCAATGACCCCCTCCAAAACATACGCATACGATCCCCTAGATCTCATCTACGGATCTTGTAACCTAATACTCATATCAATCCAGCCACCAAAACACATGACATAGGGAACTACGACGATTTGCCGGCCCGAACCTGTCTAAATCGTCGTGTCTACGCTCTCTGTGTTACGCTTGATCGTCGTCGCCACACCTCTGCCTACTATCTACTACTGTGGGGTACCCCCTAGATAGACTGCGACGCATATTTCGTCGACAGAATTGTACCAGACTGCAATCTCTTGAAAATGTTGAGAGTCCAAGATCGGTTGATGTATCTTGACTTCCTCTACTCTTGATCTAACTAACCTATGCTATGAACTAGAGAGGCTCTAGATGAACTAAGGTTTTGTGGCTCTGGATGACTAGATCTCCAAATTACTTGAATGAATGAACCTGAATTAGTATCCTTGGGGGGCGGGGGATCTGCCCTCTATTTATAGCCTAGTGGGTGCAACGTCGTCCCTTGGATAAAACCAACTTAATGTAGGGTTGAGATCAATCCTTGGAGGTAGTGGAGGAACACTCCAGAAGCCTGTGGATCCTTCCCGCAGGGGGTGCCCGATAGGCTAGGGGGTGGGGCCGACCGACCCCACCTAGTGGCCCCTCGCAGCCCGCTTCTTTCCCATGTCTTCTGGTACCTTCCAGCGTCCTGTGTAGATTTTCCCGTCGCGAGATTATTTCGATATTTATTCTAATAATTAATTCTTTTATTGCGCTTTTCTAAAAGAGTCCCTAGAAAATAACAGAATACTAAAACTCGTAGTATTTGTTAGATAAAGCTCTATACTTCTATATTTTCCTTATGCTTGATCCATTTATCATGTTTGTAACTATATTAAATGTTGACGTTATCCATCATCAACAACTATGCAAACGATGACTATGTTAATTTCATGGACTTGATTTGTTATTTTGATTTTTCACTTTATTGTGTGTACCTAAATTTATAATACTCTAATATTATCATGCAATCCATATGTTTTTAGTACAAAAGTACGGTTATCCCGTAGCAACGCATGAGCATGATACTATTTACATATATTTGTGAGCTTGTTATGATGTGTAATCAATGACTATGTTAATTTATAAACTTTAATTTGCTTTTTGGACTTATCACTTTCATTTATATATTAAATTTAACAATATTGTTAATTATCATGCGATTTATGTGCTATTAATACAAAAATTTTGTTACCCCGTAGCAACGCAGGGTCATGATACTAGTGTATATATCCAAATGAAACGGAGGGTAATTGCCCACCTCTGTAGGTAGCTATCCTTGTGGACAACAAATACTAAAAATGCAAAAGTAAGTCACTCATGAACCAACTTTACTTACTCCATCTAGAAATGTTGATGTCTCTCTTTGCGTGCAACTGGTCCATCTCCATGCATGAGAATATCAGCATCAATCTTCCTACCAGCTAATGCCGCATCATTTAAATGCACCGGACTTTCTGTCATTTTGCATTGCATGAATGGAGCTTGAAATTTATGAATAATCAAACTTTAATTGCTAACATTTGTTTAATCATATATCCAATTTGTAATTTTTTTTACTAGAATATCTTTGGAACCAGCCATATTTTGACTCCATCAAAAATCAAATATCAATTTTAGGCCACATTCTGTCACGACTTCAGTTTGATTTGATTAGCAAAATTACAAACAAGCAATTAACTTAAAAAAGAAGGAGGATGACAACTCAATGGGACTTTGTTACCTGTGTACACCGGAGTAAGGGTCAACGTCATGACCGAGAATGCAATTCTGAATTGCAGCAGGTCCTGAACGCAATTCTGAATGGATTCAGAATGCAATGTTGCCGCCCATGTGCAATCTTGACAGTGAAGAACCAACCAAAAAAAAGTTTACACACACAACTTTTGAATGTGTTGCACCAATGATACTATTTACAAAACAAGATGTCACATAATCATATTCTTTTGAATGCTGCTCGGTTTTAAAATGCATGCTTCGTAGTTTCAAAAAATTGAATGCTTCGTAACGCACTAGTAGATATGAACGACGTCTAAAGCATTCGGACCCTCATGGAATAATGGCAGCATTCGAGCCTCACATGGAATGGCAGAATGATGGTACAACATGTCTGACAAAAAATGAAATACTTCATGACGCATTAGTGCATATGAATAATGCCTCAAGCATTCAACCCCTCATGGAATGGCAACATTTGGGCCCCACGTTGCACCAATGATATTAGCATTTGAAATTTGATTATCTAAAAATTTCAAACGTCGTGCATGTAAGATGTCATGGTACTCATCTACATGTCTTTTCCGGAAAGGGTGATGAGAAAATTGCTAGGCTGCTGTCATGGTACTACTATACCACTTCGAGAGAACAAGCACAAAATCGATTGATTGAGTACTAAGGACACGTGTCGATAATCTAATATGGAAGACAGCTGTACACCAGGGTGGGTAGTTACCAACGGTTTCAGAAAATTCACTCTAATATATATATATATATATATATATATATATATATATATATATATATATATATATAAATATAGCAAGAAGGGTTGATGTGAATCAAGTCAAGGTAAGATAATTAAAGATAACTACTAAGTATAGCAAATATTCTTTATAACTAGTGTTAGTGGTAGCCTGGTAGGTAATTTTTTGTGATTTTATCAATTTGAGTTTTGTAGAGCACCCTTAAGGAGCTCCACCAAAGTGACAGGCCCTCGGGTCTAATGTTTTGCTGAATTCAGATTTGGTGAAACTATAGGTAACTTTTTATAATAAAGCTATTTTTAAGTGAATGCAAGAACATCTCCAAAATACTCTCCATATCCTTCCTAAATGTTAGTAATATAGATTTGAGTGAAAAATAGTACTCCAAACAACTTATCTAAATGGTCATCCAAATATAGCTATTTTCTATTTTAAATTTTTCGATAGCCAAAAATAAAATATGAGAATGACTCTCTACAGTGCGCATAAGATATAAAAAAACTATTGGAGAGAGAAAAGATATAACAAACGATTCTTAATAACCAACTCTCTAAATGGTAATTTAGAGAGTGAAAATTAAAAGGGCTGTCTAAAGCCGGTGGAGCTGTCCTAGACATGCTCCCTCTTGGATTATACAGGCCTCTTAGACCTAGGTTTGTGAACCGCATGATGCATGGACGTCGTGCGCTATCAGATGGCAGGAGAGGTAGCAAATAATTCAGCAATTATACAAATAAAATAAAATATATAACATACACTGTCCAAATTATTATACAAATAATACATACTACCCCAACAATAATTGAGGTTGCTGGTGCATGTTTGGCAAGCGAAGGCTCCCAAGCCAACCATAAACAAGTGCTGTCGCCCACATCTTCCATGTTTAGGCCATCCCCGCCCCCACCTTCCCATAGTCCCCTATTCATCCATCTCAAGAACTCCTCAGATTGCGCTAGGTTTGCCGCTTGCATGCACAGCCTGAGCCCGGGTACCATCATATTCGTTTTCTCGTGCGCTCTTCTTCGTCTCCTTCCTCTCTCAACACACCAGCCTGTTTGGATCCAGGCCTCCTATTGCAACATCTCCTCCAACCCTTGAGGCCTCCTGGTCTTCTGCATTCCTGGCTCATTGGTCGCCACAGGACGTGGAGTGCTGCATCTTTTTTTTTTGCTGGTAAGAGAAATCGATCTTGCCTGCTTTTTTGTTCTGCGTTATTTTTTTCAATCTACATATACTGTGACACCTAAATGCGAAGTTTCGGTTATTAGTTGAACTCATATTGTTGCTGTTCTCTTTGCCGCGTGAGGATGAGGTCCAATAACATTGGTTTTCTAATATTCTAATAAATTAGTGACATCACTTATTTTATTTCCAATCATCGTTGTGGACACATTTATTTATGTGGCATACTCAGTTATTACAAGCATATAACTTAAAGAATATTATCCACAAAAATACTATTGAAACAATCACTCGAAGAAACAAAGAAATGTGTTCTGTAGTTTGGGATTGTGTGTAGATACGTCCATTTCAGAGTTAGGGATGAAACCAGGTTGTTTGCCTTATAAAAATAGTCATGCACCCATACCCTTATAAACATGAGTTCACCAACCACTAACAGAATAATCAACCATAAATGTGAGCACCTTGTCAAGTCGACAGAGAATCTGGGTGGACTAAATACACTTGTTTGGGAAATTTCTTTCGGCCTTGTCTCGATGAATGTGTATTTACTTGTTTATATTCTCTCTGTATTTGCAGCTCTACAAATATTGTGTTCTATATTTTTAGGCCATTTTAAGGAATGTAGAAAGATGTGTTTGCGTGAAAAGGATTTCTGTTATAAAGAGGAAGACATTTCTCCAGTTGATTGGAAATCACTAATTCTTGATGAGCGAGGAGCTCAAGGACACATTAGATTTATAGTAGAAATGACCTTTGATGCCACCGATGTCAGAAGAAAGATTTGCAATGCAAGGCCATATAATTACTGAAGACTGTTGAATTTTTTTCTTGACCAACTTGTTTTTCTTCAACTTCATTCAATCATTTGGTAATAGTTGTTTATGATGGAAATAGATAAGAATGGAAACATTCTTATGCAAAGGTATGAGGTTGGCAAATTATTGGGGCAAGGAACTTTTGCCAAGGTATACCATGCTAGGAACATAGAGACATCTCAAAGTGTTTCTATCAAGGTTATTGACAAGGACAAAATTTTAAAGGTTGGCCTAATGGAGCAGATCAAACGAGAGATATCAGTGATGAAACTGGTAAGGCACCCAAACATCGTGCAACTTTATGAAGTCATGGCTACTAAATCAAAGATATATTTTGTGCTTGAATATGTCAAGGGTGGTGAATTATTTAACAAAATTGCTAAAGGAAAGTTAAGAGAAGATGCTGCAAGGAAATACTTCCAGCAATTGGTTAGTGCAGTTGATTTTTGTCATAGCAGGGGTGTGTATCATCGGGATTTGAAGCCAGAAAACCTACTCGTTGATGAAATGGAAATCTTAAAATTTCAGATTTTGGATTGAGTGCTCTTGCTGAATCAAGACGCAAAGATGGTCTTCTACACACAACTTGTGGTACTCCAGCATATGTGGCACCCGAGGTTATTAGCCGAAAAGGATATGATGGTGCAAAGGTTGACACATGGTCTTGTGGTGTGATCCTATTCGTTCTTATGGCTGGATATCTTCCTTTCCAAGATTCAAATTTGATGGAAATGTATAGAAAGATTGGAAAAGCAGATTTCAAATGTCCACCATGGTTTCCATCTGATGTACACAAGTTAGTGTCAAGAATTCTTGATCCAAATCCAAGGACTAGAATGCCAATTACAAAAATATGTGAATGCTTTTGGTTCAAAAAGGGTATTGACAGCAAGCTAATCCAAAAGAATATCGAGATAAAGGGGGAAGTTTCAGCTCTAACTCATGTTAAACATGATGTAACAAAGGTTACCAACCTTAATGCTTTTGATATTATTTCCCTTTCCGAAGGCTTCAATCTTTCATGCTTGTTTGAAGAGTCCGAGAAAAGAAAAGAGGTAAGGTTCACATCTAGTCAATCAGCTTCAACTATTATCTCAAAGCTAGAAGATGTCGCGACCTGTTCAAAACTTACAGTAAAGAAGAAAGAAGGTGGTGTGCTAAAAATGGAAGGTGAAAATGAAGGAAGGAAAGGTGTATTGTCTATTGATGCAGAGATCTTTGAAGTTACTCCTTCTTTCCATCTTATAGAAATCAAGAAAAACAATGGAGATACGCTAGAATATGAAAATTTGTTTAAGCAGGACATGAAACCAGCGCTCAAAGACATTGTTTGGGCATGGCAAGGTGAGCGTCAGAACCAATAGACCGAGGATCGTATTTTATGATAAATTACTGAACTAGTTTGTTTCCACAATAAGCCATATGTTGGTAATGATCAAAAGTTGTATCTGCTTCAAAGTTTCTCGTATTTGACATTACCATGTGATTTGATTCATAATTTATTAAGAAACATCTTTGTTACATTGCATCTATTCTTTAATTGCTTTTTTCTATTGATAATCTATCGCTAGATTGGTGAATGTATAGTTGTTACATCAAATTGGTTTCGATAGTATGCTAGATTCTTAATTTTACATTGTAATGAGTTGTTTTTAGACATTTCTTTTTTCAAAGAACTCTCTAACCAAATGTGTTACAAAATGGAGCATCTATATTGTACTCTATTACAAGAGGAGCCAATACACGATTTCATATAACATCACATGTATATCATATGAACATCACACAATCCATAATAGAACATTAGAGCGTATATTTGGTACTCTATTATTAGAGGAGGACCAATACCTAAATTTAGAAGACATCATAGAACATCACGTGTATACCACATGAACATCAGAAAAACATCATAGAACATTACCTATGCACTATGTGAACATCACTAAATACATCATAAAAACCACATGTACATTATGTAACATCAATTGTATACTATGTGAACATAACATGTATATTATAGAAAAATAAAAAATTTCATCTCCTGATTACTATGTGAACATCGAATCTTTACTAAGGTGAACATCACGAAATTTGGGTATTAAAGGCAACAATAATGTCCAAGTACTGTACAAATTTAGCCATTAAAAATGGCAACCTGCAATTTTGAAGGTTCCATAAAATCAGTTACCTTGTGTAGCCTACTTGGCATATTTAATCATGATAGAGTATGGAATATTCTATGACTAGGTGAATTTGAGATGGCCGAAATATCTTGATGTATAAATGATGACAAGGATGATGGAATGTCTACAGTATAGATATTTTGTTAGAAGGGTGTGGAATGTGCTTGTTGGTGATCCTTAATGACTAAATCTAAACGTCAACAAAGGTCCAAAAAGGAATAACTAAGCATTAATTATACACATATATCTTCCATATTGATATAGCTCCACTCCTATTGGAAGAGCATTGTTTTATAGATCTTATACACAGATATAGTGGACACATAAATCAAAAAATAAAACAAAAGGCACAATTGTTCAAAACATAAAATAGAACTGCTCAAAGAAAAATAAAGAAAAGTCCCACAAATATTACAAATATGAGCCCAACACCAACTTGGCAAGCGCCCTAGCCTATCTAGGAATTAACCATGCAAAGTCGGTGTCGGGGAGGTGCCACGAGGGACGGGCGCAACAGGGCTGGGCCGCACCCCTAGAAGATCTTCTCTGGCTCCATTTTGTCATGGCCATTCATTAATTGCAGTGGATGTTGGTTTGATAGATTTTCATGCATATGTCACATCCTAAAAAATTTAATTTTGGGTTGTGCATAGTAAACGCTAAATAAAATAATTAATTTTAATATTTGATATAAAATTTTCCAAGATTAGTTAAGTTATAGCAAACTTAGATATATATAATTGTTTTCCAAAAGATTTTAAACTAATTTAATGGCGCTTTTGCTTGATATTATTTTACCTTGTCGTTTGACTATGTTGTGAGTATGTAAAGTTTCAAAACACGTTTTGAGTATGTCATAAATCTTCCTGGCATGTCCTCATCTTTTTTTATCATCAAATTTATTGTTCTCAACACTATCTTCTTGCTTGGAAATTTTTAGGATCATACATCGTTCGCTCTAAATCAATCATTTGAGTTCACCATCCATCAACATATCTCTAAAATCTTTTAGGGAAATATTCTAGATTTTTGCAAAAAAAATGTCCCATTTTTCTACGAGCATAATTTAATTTTTAAACACTCAAAAATATTTTCTACATGAACTCTGAATAATTTATTTGGGTTTATGAAAGGATCAAGATGCCCAAGAGGGGGGTGAATTGGGCTCTTTTTAATTTCTAAACAAGAATTAAACCTATAAAGAGCCAATTAACCCCCTAGTGCCTACCGCTTGTGTGTCCTAGCTAGAAAGCGGTAACAAGGCAATGAAAAGCGAAAAACTTTCTACACAATTCTAGTAAGATTTGAAAGACAAGTGCGGAAAGTAATGCGGTAATAAAGAGCTAGGGAAAGAGATGCTTGACACGGCGATGTTTTGCCGAGGTATCAAGAAGTCGACACTCCCCCCTAGTCCTCGTTGGAGCACCTCGCAAGGTATGGCTCCCCCTCAATCCCGCGCAAGGGATGAGTGCTCTCTACGAGCTGATTCTTCGCCACTCCGGCTCGGTGAATCGCCCACAACCGATCACAACGTCGATGGAGAAGGGCCACCGACAATCTTCCGGCGATCACCTTCCTCCGAACACCACCGGACCGTCTAGGTGATGTCGATCACCAAGAGTAACAAGCCTCGATCTTCGCTTGACTCACTCAAGCTTCACAACTAGAGGATGCACACTTGAACTCTTGGATCAACTAGAGAGAGGATGGATGGATTCGCGAATCACTCTCTCTCTAGGGCTCTTGGTCTCTTCCCAACCTTCTCAACAAACTCAGCAACTCAAATGAGCAAAGGCAAGGTGGGAGAGAAGTGGGAGGGGCTATAAATAGACCCTCTGAAAACTGCCTCGGGCTGGCATTTTAAGTTGGCGACGGACGCTCCGTCGACTAGGCGACGGACGGTCCGTCGCATGCCCAACGGCTAGTTTCTGTTCATAATTGAGGCGACGGACGGTCCGACGCCTCTGTCTAACGGCTAGTTCTGACACACTGTTCCCAGCGACGGACGCTACGTCACTGGGTGACGGACGCTCAGCCACAGCGTCCGACGCTGAAATCTGGCTACGGTTTGAAAACACCCTCTCTGGAAGGTCGACGGACAGCGTCCGACGCACCCTGAAAAACTTAGCCAGAAAACAACCTCTCTGGAAGGCCGACGGACGCTGTAGACTCTGTTGGGAATATGCCCTAGAGCTAATCATGTAGATGATTATATTCCGATTGTATCCATGATTAATAAAGTGTTCTTTGAATATCCATTATAGACAACTAGTATTGATTGACAATTATGTGAATTGTTTGTGGAACTCAATTACCTGAATGGTTATTCTAATAGTAGTCCCTGGTTGGCATTCTTGTAAGAGCACACTTGAATATTAGACCAGCACATGTATTAGTTGATGGCTATGTTTCACAAGTCATAGACATAGAGATGTCAAACTAATAATGTGGGCACATGTGAGACATGTAGGCTGGACTGACCCAACAAGAGAAAGTCTCTATTCATGTCATGTACGTTATGTCCTTAGACCTGAGATTGTGGTATGTACTCAAGATGTGAAACGATCTACTTAGAGACTATCAAACGCTACTCCGTTATTGGGTAGTTATAAAGGTGGTCCTTGGGTGGTTGGGAAATATGCTATGAGACATAGACAATCAAGATGGAATTTGCCCCTCTCTTCGTGAGAGAGATATCACTAGATCACTCATGTGATTGGATCAACAAATGCATGGCCATGCTTGGGTTAAGTGTTAACCCACGAGTTGAACCATATATCGAGTGGCGAAGGGAATAACTTGTACATGGTCATAGTGGTTCGTCTGATATGATCATAGCGTATACATAGGAGTTGACACGTCTTGCTAGAGGCCGCTATCAACTATTGGTCGAGTAAGAGTACTTGGGCCATGTCTATGTATGCGTGAGCCCATAGGGTCGCACGCTTAAGGGGTTGGAAGCCTAATTCGGGTTGGACCCGAATTAGACTAGGTTTAGGGTTTCTAATGGGCCTCCACCGTGGGAGCTCGTTAGTACGCCTATATAAGCAAGGGGTGGGCGCGGGGCGAATTGATCCACGCCTTTTGGCAGCCGCCGTCGCCTCCCCACGCTCGCGCCTTTTGCTCCTCGCGGACCTAGCAGTCCGGAGGCGCAACGCTTCCTCCCTGCACGTGTGGGATTCCTCGGAGGTGCTGCATCTAGAGCACAAGGACGAACCACGCGAAGGGGACGTTGAGACGGACGACCACGCAACTACACTGCCTGCTGCGACGCGCACGACTACATCAAGTCATCTTCCGCTGCACCTACGCGTCTAGTGGTAATCCCGTAACCTGTAACTAGCAGTAGATCCTGGTTTATGAGGTCGAAAAGTTTTGTTTTCCAGCTAGCGTAGCAACCTCGTATTCCTTCAGTGGTATCAGAGCCATTACTGCCTCGTTATTGGTTCAGATCTTGGCATATGGTGATATGCGGGTTTTATGATGAATCTCAGACTTTGGTTCATGTCTTGTTGCGATGGTATTGTATCAGCCTACTCGTACCGGTCGGAATTCTGCCATCCGAGTTAACAGATGCAAGTAAATCCAGTCAGGGCGAGTTGGAGATCAATTAGATTGATCGAATTGAAACCTAGGTCAGAAGCCGGGCGCATGTGATGCGCATCGGGAATAGATGCGATCTATGTAGATGCGATCTATGTAATCCCAGTAAATTTTTGGGCTTATGAGATTAGTCCGATGAGATTTTCATAGTGATTCCATAGATGCAATCTATGTAATCCCGCTTGGTTATTCCCGCTTGTATGATTCCATAGATGCGATCTATGTAATCCCGCTTGTTGCCTTTTGATGTATTGGCCTGCGTGCCATCTTGTGATCTTGCGACTATGTAATTAGTATAGCCTGCGGTAAGATAGTTCTTGGAGGACTTATCACAAGAAGGATGTCACATGTGGATCATGGAGATGGAGATCACCATGATGGGCAAGATCATGGAGATGGAGATCACCATGATGGGCAAGATGATGGAGATGGAGATCACCATTATTTAAAGGGCCATACCAAGTCACTATGTGTGAATGTGATTCTCATTTTATTCTACTTTTGTTGTTCGCTATTATGTTTTGTCTACATGAATATGATAGTAAAGTAGAATGATCCCTTAGCAATGTTTAAGTTGTATGCTTCCCCAAACCTTGCACTGTCACGTGTCTTGTACGATTGGTGGTGGGTCTATGAAATTAGGGTGCCACTGATTTTCCTTGACTAGACAGGTTCGTGTCGGACACTTACTAGCAGAAGGTTTGGTTACTTGAACAAGGTTATCCTAACGGTTAGGGACCTTGAAGCATGGGGAGGTTGAGCGTAGCATAGAGATGCTGCCCAACAACAAGAATCATATGTGATATGATTAGCAAAGTGTTGCTTACCGATCTACCATGTCTTCTAGCGGTGATGCTAAATCTCACTAGTTGACTTGTTAGTTGTGGGTCCTGAATCACTAAGTATCAATTGAGGGATATTGATTTTAGTGGGAGTATGTTTTATTTTGATATAACTTACTTCTTCATGGATACATTGTCTTAGTATTTTGCATTACTTTTGTTGTAGATGGCTCCCAGTAATCAACCATTTACTTTGCGATCAATTCTTGAGAAAGATAAGTTGAATGGAACAAATTATGCGGATTGGATCCGCAGCCTGAGAATTGTTCTCAGGGCTGAGAAAAAGGAAGATATTCTAGACACCCCATTACCAGATGAACCTGATGATAATGCACCCACTGCAGAGAAAACCGCTTACAAGAAAGCATGTGATGCTGATCTTGAAGTGGGTTGCCTCATGCTTGCTTGTATGGAACCTGATCTACAGATGCAGTTCGACAATAATCATTCAGCGAACGATATGATCGTGGCGCTTGAAGATATGTTCCAAACTCAAGCGCGGACTGAAAGGTTCAATGTCTCTAAGGCGCTTGCAGAAACCAAGCTGGCTGAGGGCGCACCTATAGGGCCACATGTAATCAAGATGGTTGGTTACACTCAGAGGTTGGAGAAGCTAGGCTTCGCAATTGGCCAAGAGTTGGCAACTGATTTCATTCTTGCGTCTCTTCCGCCCAGTTATGGAAACTTCATCTTGAACTACCATATGCATGGGGCGGAGAAGGGCTTGAATGAATTATGTGGCATGCTTAAAACAGCAGAAGCTGATATCAAGAAGGCAGCAGGCACTAGCCATGTGATGGCGGTCCAAAACAAGCCCAACTTTAAAAGGAAGGCTGGGTGGAAGAAGAAGGCGAAGGCTAAAGATGAGATCTCTAAGCCAAACCCTCCTCCTGCCAATGGACCAGCTGCTGAAGCAATATGCTTTCATTGTAAGGGGAAAGGTCACTGGAAGAGAAACTGCAAGCTGTACTTGGAGTCCTTAAAGAAGGATGGCGGTAGTAAAGGTACTCCCGCTGCTTGTACACTTGTCGTTTATGTTACAGATATTTTTCTCGCTGATTCTTACATTAACTCCTGGGTATTTGATACCGGATCGGTTGCTCATATTTGCAATACGATGCAGGGAATGGTAAGAAGTAGAAGCACGAGAAGAGGCGAAGTTGATTTCCGCGTGGGCAACAATGCAAGAGTTGCTGCGTTGAGCGTTGGGACGATGCAACTTCACCTCCCGTCAGGATTTATCATGGAATTGAATAATTGTTATTTCGTTCCTAGTTTAAGTCGAAACATTGTGTCACCTTCATGTTTGATGAAGGATGGTTATTCATTTGCGAGTAAAGACAATGGTTGTGTGATCTCAAAGAATGACATGTTTGTGGCTTTTGTATCCATTGTGAATGGATTGTTTATTTTAAATCTTGATGATATACCTATTTGTAATGTTAATGCTAAAAGGCCTCGGCTTAATGAGTTAAGTTCTACATATTTGTGGCATTGTCGTTTGGGTCATATAAGTGAGAATCGCATGAAGAGGCTCCATGATGATGGTCTTCTAGCTTCGTTTGATTTTGAATCATACGAGACATGTGAGGCTTGCCTACTAGGCAAGATGACCAAGGCGCCATTCAAAGGATTTCCTGAGAGGGCGTCTGACTTGTTGGAACTCGTACATACTGATGTATGTGGACCAATGGGCACGACAGCTAGAGGTGGATTTCAATACTTCATAACTTTTACTGATGACTTTAGTAGATATGGATATGTCTACCTAATGAAGCATAAGTCTGAAACATTTGAAAAGTTCAAAGAATTTCAGAATGAAGTAGAGAATCAACGTGGCAAGAAAATTAAAGCCTTGCGATCTGATCGAGGAGGCGAATATTTGAGCCATGAGTTTAGCAATCATCTAAAGAGTTGCGGAATTGTTCCACAGCTTACGCCACCTGGAACGCCTCAGAGAAACGGCGTGTCCGAGCGACGTAATCGGACTTTGTTGGACATGGTTTGGTCTATGATGAGCCAGTCAGAACTACCACTCTCATTTTGGGGATACGCTCTAGAAACAGCCGCTTTCACATTGAATAGGGTACCGTCTAAGTCCGTGGTCAAGACACCATATGAGATATGGACTGGTAAGAGTCCCAGTTTGTCTTTTCTAAAGATTTGGGGTTGTGAAGTTTATGTCAAACGACTTATGTCAGATAAACTTACACCCAAGTCGGACAAATGCTTTTTCGTGGGATATCCAAAGGAAACTTTAGGGTATTACTTGTACAACCGATCAGAGGGGAAAGTGTTTGTTGCTTGGAATGGTGTTTTCTTAGAGAAAGAGTTTCTCAACAAAGAGAAAAGTGTAGAGAAGGTGTATCTTGAAGAAGTTCAAGATGAGCTAATAGGAGATAACTCTACGAGTGATGCTAATGTAGCAGAACAAGTTGAGATACCTGTGGCAAGAGAAACACCACCACAACCACGAAGGTCAGCAAGAATCCGTGAGGCACGTGGGGAAGTGTTGTTGTTAGACGATGACGAACCTGCAACGTACGCGGAAGCAATGATGGACCCAGATTCCGAGAAATGGCAAAGTGCCATGAGATCCGAGATAGATTCCATGGGAGACAATCAAGTTTGGAACTTGGTTGACCCGCCTGATGGGGTTAAACTTATTGAGTGCAAATGGGTCTATAAAAAGAAAAAGGATATGGATGGAAACGTTCACGTCTATAAAGCTCGACTTGTTGCAAGGGGTTTTCGACAAGTTCAAGGAGTTGACTACGACGAGACATTCTCGCCGGTAGCGATGCTTAAATCTATCCGGATCATTCTAGCAATTGCTGCTTATTTCGATTATGAGATTTGGCAGATGGATGTTAAACCAGCCTTTCTAAATGGAAATTTGGAAGAGGACGTGTATATGATACAACCCGAAGGTTTTGTTGATCCTAAAAATGCTGGAAAAATATGCAAGCTACAGAAATCCATTTATGGATTAAAGCAAGCATCTCGGAGTTGGAATATTCGTTTTGATGAAGTAATCAAAGGGTTTGGCTTTCGTCAGAATGAAGAAGAACCTTGTGTTTACAAGAAGGAAAGTGGGAGCGCTGTTGTGTTTCTAATCTTGTATGTGGATGACATACTATTGATTGGGAATGACATTCCTATGTTGCAATCTGTAAAGACTTCACTGAATAATAGTTTTTCTATGAAGGATTTAGGAGAAGCAACATACATTTTGGGCATCAAAATCTATAGAGATAGATCAAAGAGGCTTATAGGATTAAGTCAAGAGACATACATTTACAAGGTGTTGAAACGGTTCAACATGGAACAATCCAAGAAAGGGTTCTTGCCTATGTCACATGGTATACGTTTCAGCGAGAAGCAATGTCCTTCGACAGCTAATGAGCGGAAACGAATGAGTAAAGTTCCATATGCTTCGGCAGTTGGTTCCATCATGTATACCATGATATGTACTCGCCCAGATGTCTCATATGCTCTAAATGTTGCGAGCAGGTACCAAGCCAATCCAGGTGAGAGTCACTGGACGCTTGTTAAAAACATTCTTAAGTACTTGAGAAGGACTAAAGATGTGTTCCTAATCTATGGAGGTAATGAGGAGCTCGTTGTAAATGGTTACACCGATGCTAGCTTTCAAACTGACATAGATGATTCACAGTCTCAATCAGGTTTTGTGTTCACAATTAATGGTGGTGCTGTAAGTTGGAAAAGTTCCAAGCAGGAGACGGTGACTGATTCTACAACAGAAGCCGAGTACATTGCAGCTTCTGTCGCTGCAAAGGAAGGTGTTTGGATGAGGAGGTTCCTCATTGAACTTGGTGTGTTTCCAAATGCGTCCGGCCCATTGAATATACATTGTGACAACAATGGGGCGATAGCGCAGGCTAGGGAGCCAAGGAATCACCAAAAGAACAAACATGTACTGCGGAAGTTTCATCTTATCCGAGAGTTCGTCGGTCGAGATGAGATCAAAATGTGCAAGATACATACGGATTTGAATGTTGCAGATCCTTTGACAAAGGCTCTTCCACAGCCTAAGCATGAGGCACACTTGAGGTCTATGGGGATTAGACATCTAAGAGATTAACTCTAGTGCAAGTGGGAGACTGTTGGGAATATGCCCTAGAGCTAATCATGTAGATGATTATATTCCGATTGTATCCATGATTAATAAAGTGTTCTTTGAATATCCATTATAGACAACTAGTATTGATTGACAATTATGTGAATTGTTTGTGGAACTCAATTACCTGAATGGTTATTCTAATAGTAGTCCCTGGTTGGCATTCTTGTAAGAGCACACTTGAATATTAGACCAGCACATGTATTAGTTGATGGCTATGTTTCACAAGTCATAGACATAGAGATGTCAAACTAATAATGTGGGCACATGTGAGACATGTAGGCTGGACTGACCCAACAAGAGAAAGTCTCTATTCATGTCATGTACGTTATGTCCTTAGACCTGAGATTGTGGTATGTACTCAAGATGTGAAACGATCTACTTAGAGACTATCAAACGCTACTCTCCGTTATTGGGTAGTTATAAAGGTGGTCCTTGGGTGGTTGGGAAACATGCTATGAGACATAGACAATCAAGATGGAATTTGCCCCTCTCTTCGTGAGAGAGATATCACTGGATCACTCATGTGATTGGATCAACAAATGCATGGCCATGCTTGGGTTAAGTGTTAACCCACGAGTTGAACCATATATCGAGTGGCGAAGGGAATAACTTGTACATGGTCATAGTCGTTCGTCTGATATGATCATAGCGTATACATAGGAGTTGACACGTCTTGCTAGAGGCCGCTATCAACTATTGGTCGAGTAAGAGTACTTGGGCCATGTCTATGTATGCGTGAGCCCATAGGGTCGCACGCTTAAGGGGTTGGAAGCCTAATTCGGGTTGGACCCGAATTAGACTAGGTTTAGGGTTTCTAATGGGCCTCCACCGTGGGAGCTCGTTAGGACGCCTATATAAGCAAGGGGTGGGCGCAAGGCGAATTGATCCACGCCTTTTGGCAGCCACCGTCGCCTCCCCACGCTCGCGCCTTTTGCTCCTCACAGACCTAGCAGTCCGGAGGCGCAACGCTTCCTCCCTGCACGTGTGGGATTCCTCGGCGGTGCTGCATCTGGAGCACAAGGACGAACCACGCGAAGGGGACGTTGAGACGGACGACCACGCAACTGCACTGCCTGCTGCGACGCGCACGACTACATCAAGTCGTCTTCCGCTGCACCTGCGCGTCTAGTGGTAATCCCGTAACCTGTAACTAGCAGTAGATCCTGGTTTATGAGGTCGAAAAGTTTTGTTTTCCGGCTAGCGTAGCAACCTCGTATTCCTTCAGACTCAACCACCCAGCGTCCGGCGCCTTTGTCCGACGCGTCGGACAGCGTCCGGCACCCCTGCCAGGAGCGTCCGTCGCCCAGAAAATGATTTTGACAACTACGTTTTTCGTCGCGATGAAAATGGAAGTTGTTCTAGGCTATCTTACGGTCACCATAGGCTTGCTTAGAGCTAAGGAAGTCAAGTGTGCACCACACCTAAACATGAAGCTTTCCTAAGTCAAGCTACTAGTCTCAACCCCTCTTAATAGTACGGTAAAAGGTATAAAGAGAAGCCCTATCTAATTCTAGGTGCCCTTCATCTCCTTATGGCACTTAGCCTATCATTCTAGGGTCTTCATCATGTCTCCTTAACAACTTAAACGATATCCATCTTTGGGGCTAAGTGATGACCTTTAGAGCCCATTCTCCTTGATCACCATGGCTAGGCTACGCATAGCCTCTGCAAAACACACGTTAGCCATAATAATCTCTAATTGTCGTTAATCACCGAAACCAACTAGGGCCATGAATCTTCAATCTCCCCCTTTTTGGTGATTGATGACAATAGAACCTCGAGTATGGATAAGAGTTTTGGTTAAGAATCGAGGGTGACTTGGAATGATTGAGCAAGGATTAGTAAAAAGGAAATGAAGCATACTTGCTCACCCAAACCAAATCACAAAACATGGTACTCATGGATATGAATGAAAAAGCAGTACCTCATGATACTCTCAAAGGATGTATCGGAGTAAAACGTGGAAGCTCAAATATCGTTAGGCAAAGAGATATATCATGAACATGAAACAACTCACAAGATATATTAGAGAACCACAAGAGTTTGTCACATGCAACCATATATACATCAACCATCATCACATCACACATATAGACAAATGCATAAAAGATAGACATGATGAAAGAGTACGGGGAAAAAATATTCGAAGATCCAAATCCCTCCTCCTATCTCTATACTCGACCCTCTCCCCCTTTGGCGTCTAGCACCAAAAACTACGAGTCTGGGGCTGGAGAAGAAGGCGAAGTAGCGGCAGCTCGCCGATCCAGCATAATGAAGTCCTGAAGATCGACTCGTCTGACTCATCTGACACGGTCTCTGCTGGTGTAGGTGCAACTGGGGTGGCCTCTGAAGCTGTCACTGGCACCTCTGGAGCTGCGGTCTCAACTGACTGTCGCTAAGACTCTGCTGGTGCCTCTGACGGTCCTGCCTCAGTAGTAGCGGGTCTGGGGGCCCGACGAGTGAAAACTCGAGGCGAGGGGGACGTAGTCACTGCTAGTGCCACTAGGGACACTGCCGCTGCAACCTCTGCAGGCTGAGTCTGACCAGGGGAGGACACTGCCACTGTAACCTCATCTGCAAGGGATATGGCATCCGTCTGAACGGCAACTGGAGGTGTGGTGACTGTCTGTGCCGACTGCTCAGGTGCGATCTCCGACGACGCAACTGAGGACTGGTGAGTGCCTGTCGCCGGAAGATCCACTGCGGTCTCTGGAGCTGGTGTGGCCTGCGGAGGTGCTCCTGGGGAGTCTTCTCCCGTGATCTCAAGATATGAAGCTGACAGATCTCGCGAGGCCTCTGCTAGAGTGGTTCCCCGGGTAGGGGTGAATCCCGTCTGGAACTCTCCGGGTGAACCTATCCAAGAAGACACCTGGGTCCTCGGTGTCTGGTACTCTGGAGAAGCTGCTGGCTGGAACGGAGGTGTAGCTGGTGCCTGACTCTGCTGTCCACTGGACGGTAACGCTGGAGTGGGCACCAGAACTACTGGAGGTTGTGGTAGAGGAGAGGTGAACTGCTGCTGCTGAGAGACGGCGGGCAACTGAAAGTGTGGAGTGGAGGTCTGCCTGGAGCTAGAGGCCAGAAGACGCTCAAGTAAAAGAGTCTGAGTCTTCTGGATATCTGCCTGCTGTAGCTGATAGGCTTGGAACTGGCGCTGGAACTCATCCTGCCTAGCCTGTATCTGAGCCTGAGCTGCCAGCTGCTGCTCAGTGAGCCTCCGTAGGTCTGCAGCCTGTCGTCTCTACTCCTCTGCCTGACGAGACTGCTCCTCCTGCATCCTCGAGAGTATGGTGAGCAGGGTAGCCTCTGAAGAACTGGAGCCTGGAGCTGGAGCTGCTGCAGCTGTGCCTGACCCACCAGCCTCGTGGTCATGTGTCATAGGTGTATACTCGTGCACCGGCTGGTAGTCCTCGTCAGAGCTGTCGGAGTCGAGATCCTCTCTAAATACTGTCTCTGTAGCTGTATCGATCTCGGCGTCCAAGTCTGCCAGCTCTGCCTGAGCAATCTGCTCAACTGTCGCATCGGTGACCTCGGCTGACTGTGGTGGCACTCCGGCCTGTCTCGTGCCTGGTCTGTAAGCTCTGCTGGGGCGAGGTAGCTGCCCATGGGCCACAAGCTGGCTCATCGAATAGACAGGAAACTCTGTGGCTGACCTCGTGAGGGTGACTCTCATAACCCCTGACCCAGTCTTGGCAACTACCAAGTAAGAGATCCAATGTGCGAACTGTAGCTGCCAATGACCTCTGAACCCAGCAGCTATGATGTCCTCGAGCTCGCTCACTATCAGATCCCATAGATCGAACTGCTCTTTCCGGACAATGTGAGCTAGGAGCCAAAGCTGAAGTCGAGTGATAGTATCCCTGGCTCCAATCCTGGGTAGAATAGTCCGTCTGAGAACCTCGTGGAGGATCCAAGCCAAAGGAGTGAGGTCACGTGGCGTCCGGCTCGAACCCTCAGTGAACGGCTACTGAAAGCACGGACTGACAAAGTCTGTGGATGGCACTATGCCATCGTGAGGTCGGCGAGGGGCCTCCTGATCCCCATAGCAGAGACTGTGGATCCTGGTAGGTGAAGATCCGAGGTGAAAGAGCTCTCGGAACCTGGCAGCTGTAACCCTGAAGTCACGTCCCTGATAGGCGAAGTGGAGGAACTCGTGATCAGGTGAGATCCACAGGGAGGCGTAGAACTAATAGACCCACTCTTTCTGATATGCCCCTGAGCGACCCATCAGATCTGTCAATCCCTGGATGTACTGGAGATGCTGCAGGATCTCTGGACCGCCGATCCCCTCAATCTGAGTAGCTGGGCACACCCTGTGGGCCCTGAGAGGAGCATCGGTGTCAACATACGCTCGGTAGAAGTCCTCGTGCACTGTGGTATAGAACTCTCGTCTGGCACGGGGGTCCCTCTGAGGTGGGAACCAAGACTGGAAATCGACAAACCGAAGCAGCTGGACTTGCTTCGCTATAAGTGTCCTGACCTGGTGCCTCATTGGGTCTGGGAGTCTGGGTCCTGGAGGGCTAGGTGGTGCACCTGAGCATCGGGAACGAGTGACTCGACGGCTCATCAGCTTTCCAATAGTAGAATGGCCCGCGGCCTCTGTCGGCTCAGTCGCTGGGACTGGCTCTGTAGCTGGTGCCTCTGTAGCCTCGATGGGCTCTGACTCTGGAGGTGGAGGGGACTCACGACGCGCTCCACGGCGAGGTGAGAGCCTCAAACCGGCGCGACGTCCTCCTCGCTCAGCTCTCTCGGCTGCCTCTGCTACTGCAAGAGCGGCTACCGAATCCGGATCCATTGCGGGCCTCTTGCGCTTCCGGGAGATGACCTTCTGCTTGCCCTTCCCGCGGTCAGTGGGTGGACGCGGTGGAGGTGGAGGGTCACCACCACTGCCGGGAACGGGACCTACATTCTTCGTCCTTGCCATACCTCAAACTCTAGCAATCAAAACACTGACAGGGATCCGCAACAAACCAACCAGAACCCCACTGCCAACCAAAGACTGTCCCTGAAATAACTGACAATCCAAACAGCTGAAGAGAGTGGCACGCCGGCCCTGGACTGTCCTCGCGAGGCTTTGCCTCGATCCTTACTCGCGTGCTTTGCCCCGAGTTATCTGTCACTGCCCACAGTCTGAGTCTCTGATCAACTGACAAACTGATCCTGCTCGTCGGAAATAGATAGAGATATAAACCATAAGCATATAACTAGAGGTACGGATCTAGAGAAGCATGATATAAGGTAAGAATAGAATCAATTGATATTCACTGCCATACCTCGAGCCTCTGACCAAAAAGGGATTAGAAAAGAGATTTCCCCGATCCGTCAACCGCCAACCACAATCCGCAAACCGTACTCTAATCAAGGCAGGGAGAGGGGTTAAGGGGTTTGGCAAGGTGATTTGCCAAAGAGAGTAAGAGTCAGTGAAAACGAATTTCACCTTGGCACCTTCTTGAAGAAGAACCCCTTGGCAAAGAGTGACCACCACGGCTTGAAGTACTCAGAGGAGCGGCAAAGCTAGGGCAAGGAGCACTTGGCGCGGCGGCGGAGCAGAGGATGGGCTCTGGCGCGGAATGCAGTGAAGGCACGGCGTCGATGGTGGAAGGTGCGCAGGGCAGGGATGGCGGTGCTTGGTGGAGAAACGCGGTGGCGCAGGAGTAGGGATCCGTGGCGGCGCAGGAGGAGGCGTGGCGGCGCTGGCAAGGGCCACGACGGCGCAGGGAGAACGGCGGTGGGAAAAGCGGCGGTTAGGGTTAGAAACTCGGCGCGGCGGCGGACTGACCAGATCTGGCGAGACAGAGAGGAGATCGGGAGTTTTCAAAAAAAATTCGCCGAATGGTTTGCGACGGACGGTCCGACGCATAGGCGACGGACGCTCCGTCGGCATGCGACGGACGGTCCGACGCATAGGCGACGGACGCTCCGTCGGCATGCGACGGACGGTCCGACGCATAGGCGACGGACGCTCCGTCGACATGCGACGGACGCTCGGGGAGCGTCCGACGGCATCGTCCGTCGGGCTTCCAGAGCCGATTTGAAACGCCCAGTCGCATTGACCACGGCGGACGCTCCGCGACGGACGCTTTGGAGAGCGTCCGTCGCCCTTTTTGCGGGCAAGGTTAATCTCCGGACGATCGCGACGGACGCTGAGGCAATTGACACCGAGCGTCCGTCGGCAGCGTCCGACGCCTAAAAAGTGGAATTTTTCAAATTTTCTTTTTGCGTCTTTCTCCCAACCAAGTTCCAATCCAAATAAGATCCAAATAACACTTGATTGGACTTGATATGAGAACCATCTCTCAAACACTCATTTTCAATTATTTTGCCATAGGCTTAAATTTAGTTTTTGGCTCAAAATATTCGAATGGAACGGCCAAGGAGACATCATATGGCCATAATAGGGGTAAATGAGTTACTTGAGCTTGGAATGCTCCCCCTAAGTGGACTAACATAGAGGATGCTCAAGAAACTTAAACGGAAAAAGAAAGGGCAAACAACACACATGCATATGCTTATGCAATACGAAAAGAGAATCTAGGGTGCTTGCAAGTTTAAACCGCGGTTAAGCTTTGTCACACGCTTTGAGGGCGGTTATCTTAACCGCGTTAGCCAAACCTATGAGCATTACCATATTAAACATGTTATATTACAAATGAATGCAAGGTTCACACAAGATCATCTTTTAGTAAAATTAGAGTGATCAAGCACATTTAACTCGCTTCTCAACCTACAAAAGGTTGTTTCATCGAGTGGTTTAGTGAAGATATCCGCCAATTGCTCTTCGCTCTTAACTCCAACTAGTGTTATATCTTTCCTAGCCACATGATCTCTAAGAAAGTGATGGCGAATATCAATGTGCTTGGTGCGAGAGTGTTGAACCGGGTTGTTTGCAAGCTTTATGGCACTTTTATTATCACAGAAAAGTGGAACTTCTTTTAAAAACACGCCGTAATCAAAGAGTGTTTGGGTCATATATAAGATTTGTGCACAACTTGCTCCCATGGCAATGTATTCTGCTTCGGCGGTTGACAATGCCACACTATTTTGCTTCTTTGAGGACCAAGAAACAAGTGATCTTCCTAGCATGTGGCACCCACCGGAGGTACTCTTCCTATCAACCTTACACCCGGCGTAATCCGAATCGGAATAGCCAACTAGTTGGAAGGGAGCTCCTTTGGGATACCAAAGACCCATGCTAGGGGTGTGCCTTAAGTACCTAAGGATTCTTTTAACCGCACAAAGATGCGACTCCTTAGGGGTTGCTTGAAATCTAGCACACATACACACACTAAACATGATATCCGGCCTAGAAGCGGTGAGGTAAAGTAAACTACCGATCATAGAACGATATAGAGTTTGGTCGATCGGTTTACCTCCCTCATCGAGATCGAGATGCCCATTGGTAGGCATTGGGGTCTTGATTGGCTTGCAATCCTCCATCTTGAATTTCTTGAGCACATCATAAGTGTACTTCTCTTGAGATATGAAGGTGCCCTCCCTCAATTGCTTCACTTGGAAGCCTAGGAAGAAGGTTAGCTCGCCAATCATCGACATCTCGAACTCCTTGGACATCAATGCGCCAAATTCCTTGCTATGACCTTGGTTTGTTGACCCAAATATAATGTCATCGACATATACTTGGCAAACAAAGATCTCTCCTTCTAGCACCTTGGTGAAGAGTGTGGTATCCACTTTCCCGATCTTGAAGCCTTTCTTGAGTAGGAAGTCCCTTAGCCTCTCATACCAAGCTCTTGGAGCTTGCTTCAATCCATAGAGTGCCTTGGACAAACTATACACATGATTAGGACAATTTGGGTCTTCAAACCCGGGAGGTTGTGAGACAAAAACAAGTTCATTAATGAAACCATTAAGAAAGGCACTCTTCACATCCATTTGAAAGAGTTTCATTTTATGGTGTGAAGCATATGCCAAAAGGATACGAATGGCTTCTAGTCTTGCAACCGGTGCAAAGGTCTCCCCAAAATCCAAGCCTTCAACTTGGGAGAACCCCTTTGCCACCAATCTTGCCTTGTTTCTCACAACCACGCCTTGATCATCTTGCTTGTTCCTAAACACCCACTTGGTGCCAATGATTCTTGATCCTTTGGGCTTTTCTACTAGTGTCCACACTTCGTTCCGGGTGAAGTTGTTCAACTCTTCGTGCATGGCATTCACCCAATCTGGATCCGCAAGTGCATCCTCCACACTAGAAGGCTCAACAAAGGAAACAAAAGAGTGATGTTCAACATAAGAAGCAAGTTTAGATCGAGTTGTTACCCCCTTGATGGACTCCCTATGATGAGGTCTTGAGGATGTGCTTGAAGCATAGGTGTAGATCTTCTATTTATCTCTTGGGGAGGAGGTTGCGGTGCTTCAACATTGCTTGCTTCGGCCTCGGCTTGATCTTGAGGGATGTGAGTGTCTTCTTGAGCTTCCCTCACTTGATCTTCTTCATCAACTTGAGGCGTGTGGGGTGGAGAAGGATCTTGATTCGCTTCATCTTCAACTTCTTCCACCTCTTGTGGGTTGATAGCACCAATTGGCATGTTCTTCATTGCCTCCCTCAAGGGTTCATCACCTACATCATCAAGATTTTCATGCTCTTTTTGAGAGCCATTAGTTTCATCAAACTCCAAGTCATACGTTTCTTCAACTAAGCCGGTGGCTTTGTTAAATACACGGTATGCCTTGGATTTAAGTGAATACCCAACTAAGAAACCAATGTCACATCTTCTTTGGAACTTGCCCAAGTGTTGGCGTTTCTTGTAGATGTACACTTTGCAACCAAACACTCGGAAAAAGGATATATCCGGTTTCTTTCCATTCACAAGCTCATAGGGGGTCTTCTTGAGAAGCCTTTGGACAAATAGCCGGTTGGCCGCATAGCATGCGGTGTTGATTGCTTCGGCCCAAAACTTCTCAGGGGTGTTGTATTCATCAAGCATTGATCTTTCAAGTGTGATAAGTGTCCGGTTATTCCTCTCTACTACACCATTTTGTTGAGGAGTATATGTGGCGGATACTTCATGCTTGATTCCAACTTCATCACAATAGTCTTCAATCTTGGTGTTTACAAACTCGGTCCCATTGTCACTTCTTATCTTCTTTATCTTCACATCAAACTCATTTTGGGCTCTAGTTGCAAACTTCTTGAATATTGATTGAGTTTCTCCCTTGTCTTGAAGAAAGAACACCCAAGTGTATCTAGAGTAGTCATCAACTACCACCAAGCAAAAGAGATTGCCGCCAAGGCTAGCATAGGTGGTAGGTCCAAATAGATCCATGTGGAGTAGCTCTAGAACTCTTGAGGTTGACATGAAAGCTTTGGTTGGATGAGTGTTTGCTACTTGCTTGCCGGCTTGACATGCACTACAAAGTTTATCTTTCTCAAACACCACATCCTTCACACCTCTAACCAATTCCTTCTTGACAAGCTTCTTCAAAGTTGACATTCCCACATGTGCTAATCTTCTATGCCATAGCCAACCCAAAGAACTCTTGGAGAAAAGACATGTTTGCAAACTAGCTTCATTTGAGGTGAAGTCCACTAGGTAGAGATTGTTGTGCCGAAACCCTTTGAATATCAATGATGAATCTTCAATCTTGGACACAACTACCTCATTTGGAGTGAAGAGACATTGAAAACCAAGATCACATAGTTGTCCCACCGATAGCAAGTTGAAGCTCAATGATTGTACTAGCAAGACATTTGATATTGATTGATCATTTGAGATTGCCACTTTGCCTAGACCTTGCACTTTGCCTTTTGAATTGTCCCCAAAGGTAATCTTGTCTTGCCCTTCACAATCTTCCTCAAGTGTGGTGAACATCCGGGAGTCACCGGTCATATGTTGAGTGCATCCACTATCAATCACCCAATGACTTCCACCGGTCTTGTAGTTCACCTACACACAAGCAACTTGGAGTTAAGCTTGTTGTTTGGGAGCCCACACTTGGCGAGGTCCCATAGCCTTGTCCACCAACTCCTTAGCAACCCATAGCACTTTGGGCTTGTTCATCATCTTTGGACCGAGAAATATAACTTGAGGTCTACCCTTGGAGTCCTTGTTGATGATGAAGTGTGCATCATGAGCGAAAGGCCTTATGTGCTTGGGCAAGGTCTTGGGAGGTGGAGTCTTGCATTGGAATTGAATGTGACCCTCTTGACCACATCCAAAGCACTTCTTGGGTTTGGGCTTTGGTGTGTCATAGTTGCTTTTCATGGCCTTGTTCTTGTAATAGTTCTTGGCTTCTATCTTGACCTTGGCCTTCATGATTTGGTTCTCCTTGAACCCAATGCCGGTCTTGTCGGTCTTCATGATTGTGTTCATTAAGAGCTCACTTTGAAGATTGTGGCCCTTGGTGAACTTCTCCAATCCACTTGTAAACTTGACCTTCTCAACCTTGAGCTTGGCATTTTCCTCTTTGAGAGACTTGATCAAGGTCATTGCATCTTTGTCATCTTGTTTGGCCGACTTGATAGTGAGTGGCTTGCTTGCCTTGAGGTTGATTAGCTCTTCCTTGAGCTTGGAGTTTTCTTGCCTCATCTTCACATAGTCATCATGCTTGTCGGCCTCAACTACCTTCTTGCCCTTGCACTTAGCATTTTGCTCACTAGCAACTTCATCAAGCAAGTCCTCACAAGAAGTAGCTATATCACACTTAACAACCGGGTTAATAGCAACATGTGTAGCAAGATCATTTGAAAGCAATTCATTAGCTATCACAAGTGTGCCATGTTCATTTTTGACTTGGTTGTAGTCATCTTTTAGCAAGTTGTACCTTGATTGGAGCTCTTGTGTTGACCTTTCAAGCTTATCATGTTTCTCATTTACTTGCTTGAGTGAGGCTTTGAGCTCCCTAGTGCTAGATGAGAGATATTTGTTCTCAAGCTTCAATTCATCATTAGCACTAGTCAAGTCATCAAGCTTAGCATGCAAGTTACCATTTGCTTTCTCTAGTGATTCACTTTTGCCTTTATACTTCCTAATGAGCTTAGTGTATTTATTGCAAATTTCAATTAGCTCATCATAGGAAGGTGCCTCAAACTCATCATCACTATCATCACTAGAGCTAGCCTCATCATCACTATCCTCTTTTTGTACCTTTTTGTCACCTTTAGCCATGAGGCATAGGTGTGTAGAGGATGAGCCCGGAGATGACGGAGGGGGTGGTGGTGGAGTAGATGAACCAATCACCAAAGCGGCCACCTTTTCTTCTTCACTTTCATCTCCGGATGAGTCACTTGAGTCTTCAATGTCGGTGCGCCAATCACCAACAATGTAGGCTTTGCCATTCTTCTTCTTCTTGTGGAAGTTGAAGTTCTTCTTCTTCTTGAATGGCTTGTCATCCTTCTTCTCCTCATCACTTGACTCAACCTTGTTGCCCTTGTTGTACTTGAACTTGTTGTTAGCTTTCTTGTTCTTGTACTTGTCTTTCTTTTCTTCGGGGCAAGCATGAGCCAAGTGTCCAAGTTTGCCACAATTGTAGCAATCCATCTTGGAGAGGGGCTTTCTTGAAGAGCTTGTAAAGAATTTCTTCTTCTTTGAGTCAAACTTGACTCCATTCTTGCTTAGCTTCTTCAACATCTTGGTTGTTTTCTTCACCATGAGAGCGAGATCATCATCATCATCATCACTTGTGCTCTCATACATGACTTGCATCTTGTGCTTCTCCGACGAGGATGCCTTGAGAGCCAAGTCCTTCTTTTCCTCCTTTTCTTTTTCTTTCTTCTTGGAGGAGGGAGATGAGCCACTATCACCAATCTTCATGTACATCTCATGGGCATTGATCTTGCCCAAAATTTGTGTTGGTGTAATGGCGGAGAGATCTCCTTGGTGAAGCACCGTGACGATGTGGCCATACTTCTCAATGGGCAAGATACAAAGAATCTTGCGTACCACATCGGCCGGTTCCATTTGGTTGAGACCGAGCCGATTCAATTCCTCTACAATAATATTTAGTCGTGAGTACATTTCATTTGCATTTTCATTTGCATGCATAGAGAAAGAATTGAGCTTAGCCATAACCAAGTGATAGCGTTCTTCACGCTCACTCTTTGTGCCCTCGTGAAGTGCACAAATAGTGGTCCACAACTCAAATGTGTCTTTGGCATTACGCACTCGGTTGAAGACATCCTTGCTAATGCCACGAAAGAGTATGTTCTTTGCCTTGGCATTGTGCTTCTCAAAGTTGAGGTCCTCCGCGAAGAGAGTACCTCCCTTTGTGGCGGCTTTGAGCACGCCCACGTCAACGGCCTCTAAATAGGCCTCCATACGAACTTTCCAATAAGGAAAGTCGTCTCCATCGAACATGGGAGGTGGTCCATCCCCATGGGACATCTTGCTCTAGGCGGTGAAGCCTAATTTAGAGCAACCAGGCTCTGATACCAATTGAAAGGATCAAGATGCCCAAGAGGGGGGGTGAATTGGGCTCTTTTTAATTTCTAAACAAGAATTAAACCTATAAAGAGCCAATTAACCCCCTAGTGCCTACCGCTTGTGTGTCCTAGCTAGAAAGCGGTAACAAGGCAATGAAAAGCGAAAAACTTTCTACACAATTCTAGTAAGATTTGAAAGACAAGTGCGGAAAGTAATGCGGTAATAAAGAGCTAGGGAAAGAGATGCTTGACACGGCGATGTTTTGCCGAGGTATCGAGGAGTCGACACTCCCCCCTAGTCCTCGTTGGAGCACCTCGCAAGGTATGGCTCCCCCTCAATCCCGCGCAAGGGATGAGTGCTCTCTACGGGATGATTCTTCGCCACTCCGGCTCGGTGAATCGCCCACAACCGATCACAACGTCGATGGAGAAGGGCCGCCGACAATCTTCCGGCGATCACCTTCCTCCGAACACCACCGGACCGTCTAGGTGATGTCGATCACCAAGAGTAACAAGCCTCGATCTTCGCTTGACTCACTCAAGCTTCACAACTAGAGGATGCACACTTGAACTCTTGGATCAACTAGAGAGAGGATGGATGGATTCGCGAATCACTCTCTCTCTCTAGGGCTCTTGCTCTCTTTCCAACCTTCTCAACAAACTCAGCAACTCAATTGAGCAAAGGCAAGGTGGGAGAGAAGTGGGAGGGGCTATAAATAGACCCTCTGAAAACTGCCTCGGGCTGGTATTTTAAGTTGGCGACGGACGCTCCGTCGACTAGGCGACGGACGGTCCGTCGCATGCCCAACGGCTAGTTTCTGTTCATAATTGAGGCGACGGACGGTCCGACGCCTCTGTCTAACGGCTAGTTCTGACACACTGTTCCCAGCGACGGACGCTACGTCACTGGGCGACGGACGCTCAGCCACAGCGTCCGACGCTGAAATCTGGCTAGGGTTTGAAAACACCCTCTCTGGAAGGTCGACGGACGCTCTTCCCAGCGTCCGACGCACCCTGAAAAACTTAGCCAGAAAACAACCTCTCTGGAAGGCCGACGGACGCTGTGGACTCAACCACCCAGCGTCCGGCGCCATTGTCTGACACGTCGGACAGCGTCCGGCGCCCCTGTCAGGAGCGTCCGTCGCCCAGAAAATGATTTTGACAACTCCGTTTTTCGTCGCGATGAAAATGGAAGTTGTTCTAGGCTATCTTACGGTCACCATAGGCTTGCTTAGAGCTAAGAAAGTCAAGTGTGCACCACACCTAAACATGAAGCTTTCCTAAGTCAAGCTACTAGTCTCAACCCCTCTTAATAGTACGGTCAAAGGTATAAAGAGAAGCCCTATCTAATTCTAAGTGCCCTTCATCTCCTTATGGCACTTAGCCTATCATTCTAGGGTCTTCATCATGTCTCCTTAACAACTGAAACGATATCCATCTTGGGGGCTAAGTGATGACCTTTAGAGCCCATTCTCCTTGATCACCATGGCTAGGCTACGCATAGCCTCTGCAAAACACACGTTAGCCATAATAATCTCTAATTGTCGTTAATCACCGAAACCAACTAGGGCCATGAATCTTCAGTTTATCATGTTTTAAGCATCTCTACGATTTTTTTCTGAATTTTTAGAGCTTTTGGAGTATTTTTTGCAGCTTATAACTAAATTCAAGAGTTCTGGAAATATTTTCATTCACGAGTTAATTAAATTCAGAAATTAATAAATATGATGTTTTCAAACTTCTCCAAACCCTATGAATATAACATGTCGGATTTCATTTCGACTCGCTGGTTTTAGAAGTACGATCATTTTTTGAATTATCACTCTTATCCTCCCAGATCTATCGTCGAAGTTCGGCACAACAAGTGTGCCAACAAACATTCGGTGAGGTCTTACGGCCAACTCTAGGGTTTATCGGAGGTTCTAAGACCACCAAGAGGTCGATCTCTTTATGCTCTACATGACTACATCGAATTCATCGGCGTTTGATTGTTACCCGTTCATTCTTCTTTTTCGACTAGTTGAATGCCAGTGCGTTGCTACGGGATAACTCATTCGTATTAAAAAGACATAGATCGCACGATAATATAACAATGTTTTCCATGAGAGTAGACATCATTGATTCGTGTAAATGTGGATCGCACGATAATATAATAATACTATAAAATGAAATGCCGATGTTAAAATAACAATTAATCTAAAATGCAAACTTCGTGGAGTTAACATAGATATGGAGAATGGAGAATAATGTCACAGATTGTCACAAACTCATAAATTGTCAAAGTATAGTACAAATTGTCCTATCGGTGTTGGATCTTACCACCATCGTGTGGTCCGTCGTGGTGACACTCCTCCCCCTGCTTCAACGGCACCCCACCCACTGCCCACCCCGGTCTGTTCCTCCCCAGCACATACGCCGAGATGTCAGACATTGATCCCTAATATAGTCATAGGAAAAGTTTCATATCAAAACAAAATGAGTAGAGTGCACATAGAACAGGAAAGAAAAAACATTTTTTGTTGTTGTTTATTATTTTTGTTTCGTGGGTTTCAACACATAACTGAAGTGCTCTCTAGGAATCAAGGGCAGGTCAGGAATGTAGCTTCTCAGGTATTGAAAGGATCAAGATGTCCAAGAGGGGGGTGAATTGGGCTTGTTTTAAATTTCTAAAGCAAATATAAAAACCTATCAAATGCCAATCACCCCCTAGTGCCTACCGTCCGTGTGTCCTAGCTAGAAAGCAGTAGCAGTTCATAGGAAATAAAAACAACCTAAGCAATTCTAGTAGGAAAGTAAAAACAGAACGGAAAGTAATGCGGAAATGTAAAGAGCTAGGGAAAAGAAAATCTCATGAACGCAGCGATTTTTTCCCGAGGTATCGAGGTGTCGACACACCCCCCTAGCCCTCGTTGGAGCACCTCGCAAGGTATCGCTCCTCCTCTACCCGCGCAAGGGTAGAGTGCTCTCTACGGGCTGATTCTTTGCCACTCCGGCTCGGTGAATCGCCCACAACCGATCACAAGAGCTTGGAGAAGAGCCGCCAACAATCTCCCGGCGGTCACTTCCTCCGAACACCACCAAACCGTCTAGGTGCTGTCGAACACCAAGAGTAACAAGCACAAGACCTTCACTTGACCCACTCAAGGCTAGGAAGGTGGATGGATGCACACAAGTCACTCCTAATCACTCTAGGAGGGAAGAACAAGATGAACTCTCTCTAATCTCTCCCTCACTATCCTCTTGGCTCTCCAAAAGATTTCTCAAGGTGTCACCAGCTGAAACAATGGCCAAGAGACCCTCTAAGGACCAAGGGGGCAACTATAAATAGTCCCCACCTCCAAAACTAGCCGTTTTTCACTTTTTCTTCTCTCTGCGTAGCCACCGGACTAGTCCGGAGCTCACACCACCGGACCATGCACACTGGTCCGGAGCTCACTCTGATTTCAAACTCAGGCACCGTCGGACTACTCTGCTTGGTCTGACGCATTGGTCCGACGCTCTGGTCCGGAGCCTCGGTCTCTCTGAGTGAAATCCTTTCTCTTTTACACACCACCGGACCACTCTCCTTGGTCCGGTGCCCTGGTCCGACGCTCTGGTCCGGAGCCAGGGTGCTCTCTGCATAAACGCAAACCCCTGTCATGAGGCGTCGGACTAGTCGTCGGACGAACCATCGGACTAGTCCGGAGCCTTCTGTCTCTCTAAGCCAAGCCACCGGACCACTCTCCTATGGTCCGGTGCTCACCAGACAGGTGGTCCGGAGCTCCTAGAGCTGGAAAACTGCCTAAGTCAGGGACCACCGGACCACTCTTCTTGGTCCGACGCCCACTTAGCAGAGTGGTCCGGAGCCTCTTTCTCCCTCTTTTTCAACCGTTTTCGCTGAGGTTCCTTAAGGGATTTTGCTCCTACCATTTCTAGGGTTTATCAAGGGCTGAAAGCAAGGTCTCTAGGACTAGTTGTGACAAGTGTGCATATACCCACTTTCCTAAACTCTCCTAAGTCAAGCTACTAACCTCATACCCCCCTTTATAGTACGGTCAAAGGAAAAACAAAAAGCCCTAGCTATACTTAGTGCCCTTCTCAACCTTACGGCACTAAGAACTAACCTAGTCTTCGTCGTGTATCTCCATCCTTTGCAACCGAAACGATTTCCATCTTGGGGGCATGAATATCCATCAAGCCCATTCAAAATGCATCACTCATGACCTAACATAAATGACTTTGTCTCTGCAAAACACACGTTAGTCATAGTGATCTAGTATTGTCGTTAATCGCCTAAACACAAGGGTCCATGATTCTACAGGTACTTAGAGAGACCCACAAACACATAGATATCCATTGAAGCTCTTCTCCAGCAAATTTGTTATAACTGTCTATACAAAAATAGCAGGTATATGATGTATGTTTGAGGGCTGTCATCCGAGGGCAACCAATTAAAAGCATATATTTGATATTTGTATTATTGTTTTCTTCAGTTTGGTGCACACAGATACGTGAGGAAGATCAAGGCAGATAAGCTCTATATACAGTAGCAAGGATGATTTTCATTAAATTATAAAACCTCCTAAAAAGCAGCAATTTTATTGTGTATAGTCTGGACCTCTAATTTTTTTTAGTCTGTATGCTTCACCCTTGTTTTGTAGTCTCAATAAAATAGAGCAATTTGACTAAAGAGGGAGAGGTCATGCAAGTGGAGTTTAAAAGAATTGGTAGAGAGGCTGAGTGTGTGAGACACTCAGGATATATACAAAGAAACAAAAAAGAAAAAGAAAATCATAAAGAGTTACATAAAGCCGTCTAGCCATCGATTGATGATCTAACTTGAGTTGGTATTTGCTTTTAGCTCTTAGCTTACATAGTAACGTGCCCGTGCGTTGCTACGGGACAACACATAGATCGCACAATAATATAACAATATTGTAAATTTAAGGCTCATGAAATTCACTTAATCACGGATAACACGGATAAATATAGAAACTTTAATGGGACAAATCCAAAAGGAAAATTAAGCTGATGAAATTCACTTAATCACGGATAACACGACATAGCAGACTCACAAACTCCACGGCCCATATATTAAGTTCAAAGTTAATTCTATTAAAATTAAAGTACGGGTCACATTAAGATCCAAAAAATTTTAAAAAAATGAACAGTTCAAAGACAACGACAGGTCTAAAAATTTTCTTTCATATTATCTAACATTTAGATAAAAAAGCAAAGAAAGAAATGATCACGCCTTGCACCTGCAGAAGTTCCCATGGTGGAATCAACGTGTTTGGGTTTGGTAATGCTTCAAAGCAGATCCTTTGCTTGATTGGACGCCGGAGGGAAGGGGAAATCAGTTCAAATCTGAAAGAGGAAGATGTGAAACCCTTCAACAGTTGAAACTCCAGAAAATTTAGACATAGATATACATTACAAGGCGGTGTTGTATAATTAATAAATCACGATGATTAAAAAAGATAAGCAAGTATAGCTTTTAGTATTTTTTTATCTTCCCTATATTCAGGTTATGTTTCATTGTCGTGCCAGCATTATACAGAAACACCACATTGCTAACGCAGGGAAAACATCCAAACAAGTGCCAACTAGAAACGGATACCAAAGCTATATAAAGCCTAATTTCATCTTGAGTAGAATTAGTATGAAGGCTATTTATCCCTGAAATGGTACCGAAGATATATAAAAACATTTTTCATAATAACAGGAAACGGCCAACTTAAAATCCAATGTAACCATTTAGTCATAGATTATTAGACCTATCCTGCACCAGGAAACAAAAGAAAATGGTACATGCAGAAAGCCAACCCACATACATTGCATTGCTTGATTATCTAAACAAACTCAAAGTATAGAATCTACAAGTTCAATCAGTAACACCTCTTGGTTCTTAAGCGATAAGTAGATTGCTGCCATATAAAAACAAAAAATACAATAAACATGAGAGGACATGCAAGCAAGAGAAAACAAAGCCTACCTGGATGCACTTGAGCATTTGAAGCTGAATTTTGCCAAGAATCCAGGAGCACGAGGCAAGCCAATCAATCCAGTTAGTCATTGTAAAAAGCAACAAAAATTAGACATTAACCAAGAAGCAGAGGAGGCCAGTGGGGTACCTCACAAATTCCAGGTGAAGGCATACATGTTACCTCCATCACCTTGGGCAGCAAACCATGCAACAAATCAGCACACAAGCAACATGATTCCCAGCGATTTGCCCCGATCCCTAAGGCCTGAGCTAGAGCTGCGCTAATCAACACACGACGAATCACAAGCAATAGCACCAAGGGCGAGGAAGCAACCATAGCTAGTCCTGTTAGTGACATAGGTTCTGAACTAAACCCACATAAATATAGGACAAGCACATATTGTTTAATTAACCCACCCCTAACCATTCATGCAGAACCAAACCAAGCGCTAGTTGCTGATGTAGAAAATCATGATAGCATTTCCATTAGGAAGCCGTCTCTGAATCAGAAACACTGAACAACCATATTAAAATAAAGAAACACTGGAGATAGTAATAGTTAAGAAGGACAAGTCATCGTTAAGAAGATAGTAAGAATTAAGAAATGGGCCAGGCACCAAAACAACTATAATAGAATGTTACAGGTACTTGCATAGTAAGGAGTGCACGAGACTCCAGTTATGAAAAACCATTCATTTCATCTAAAAAATATTTGAGATGAAGGCATATAAATGAACTAAATTATATAATGTGTAGTGATATGAAAGACATAAATAAACTCGATTTTATGTTAATTTAAGGGCTCTTAGTGGACGTACATTCTGGTGATGGCATAATAAAAACTATTACCTTGTTTTTATATTTACAACTAATAAATTTAAACAGGTGGACATAGAGCCAATTGGAAGTTCTGTCAGATCACTGAAAAAATAATATGGAAGTTCAATGTGTGTAGTACATTACCAAAAAATTAAGCACTTGGATTTAGAGTTGAGTAATGCAGAATAAAAATGCATATATATCACTGCAGCGCTGCACTATATTCAATGAGTGCATCCCTTATTTTAGACCAATCACTGCAGTACTACACTCTGTTGAACCTGCTTAAGAAAGTTCTATTTTCTCTGCACAATTACAACAGCTAATTAATTCCACTGCGAACTGCCCGCATGTATCTAAATGAAAACACCGGAAAGACACTGTCCTGGCAGGCCATTCTGTGATTCAGTGATTTGATCTCTTCCAGATTCAGTATGAGCTAACGATAGGCTCGAGTTTAGCTCCAAGTGCAAAGTCTATGAATCGGATTCATAGTTAGAATATCATAACCTCCTTTACGGTTACCAGATCATTGATCCATTTACTTCTAAGCTTTACATGGTGAAAAGTAAAAGTTTCTGGGACGGGGTATCATATCTGTAGAGAAAATACTAATAGTGAAAGATTTAGTTGCAAGCTACCACTGTAATTTCCAGTGACAAATGCAATACAGAAAATGCAGTATGGCTTCAAGAAAGAAAAAGGATTACCAATTTACAATTGCTTTTGTGTGTATCCAAACAATTTTCAATTTGACAACATTCTAGCATAAAACACAGAGATGGCTTTAGTATGGATTAAGCTAGTATTATCTAGTGGCCAATGATTTGTGCCTCCATATGATTGCAATATAGGAATCAATAGCCTTACATCAAGCAGAGAGCTAGTGAAATAGCTGCTGTCAGACCTGAATATTTGACCAAATCAGAGAGGCTAAGGAACTCACAATAGCTGATGGCACTACTCAACCTTGGTCAATACTGGAGGCTCGAACTTTGTGTCACCATTGGAACTGCAATTGGTAGTGCACACCTTTATCTGTTATAATATCATCAGATTAAAATGGTCCTTAGTATTAGGAAACTGCTGATCAGGATGATTAAATACTATGATTCTTTTCTTGACGAACTGCTAAGATATAAAGTGGAAAAAAACTTTGCTCAAAGGACACTTAACTTTGATAAGAAGCACAATTTTGATCCACCATACAATTGCCTCGTTGAAGAGGAAAAATATATCTTTGCTTGTGGATCATATTGCTTGTCTTACAATGGATCCTAACCATACCCTTATCAAGGATCTGTACATTCTGTGCTTCCAGCATCATTCACTGAATCAATCCTTTGCCTCTCAACATGGTTGAATCAGCAGCACCGTGACTTAGGAGAGCACGTGTCCCCTATCTTCAATGCAAAATCAGCAAACAAGTTATGCGCTTAAATGTTCTCGGAGACTCGGAGTAAAAGTGGCAATGGAAAACCACGATTGTGGAAACTTTTCAGTCACAAGATGGTGATCAAATGATTAAATGAGCATGTGCACGGACTTGCGGAACGGCAGCAGCGAGTTCATCTCCCCGTCCACCTGCATGTACACGTCACCCCCGCGGCCGCCGTCGCCGCCCGACGGTCCCCCGTACGGCACGTACTTCTCGCGGCGGAACGCCACCACGCCCGTTCGGAGTTGTCTAAGTGGGCACCAGCATCACCTATCTTCCCCTATGAACCTGTGCAAGCTCGGATAGGGCAGTTCGGCACCACGTACCTGTGCACGGAGCTGTCGACGAGCGGCCCCTTTGCCTGCAAGTCCATAGCCAAGCGCAAGCTGCGGACCCCGGAGGAGACGCTGGTCCATGGCGGAGGCGCGCGCGACGACGGAGCGCTCGCCCGCTCGCGCCCCGGCGGCTACGCCCGCGGCGACCTTCCTCGCCCGCGCGACGGACGGCCTCGCTCGCACCTCCAGCGGTCGTGCCCGCAGCGGACGGCCTCGCTCGCGCCCTGGCGACCGCCCGCAGCCGGAGCCCGCCCGTTCCCTACCGATGAAACGCCCCGTCCCCTGCAGCAGCCGGCGCTCTAGGGCGAGGGTGAGGGTGAGGGCGGCGCATGACTGCGAGGGCGACGATGGCCGGCGATGGCGATGGCGATGGTGGAGGATGGGTCGAGGGCTGGGGCACGGGCAGGCGAGGAGTGCAGCCGGAGGCGGCGATGGGCCGATGGTGGAGGATGGGTCGTGAACTCGTGACTGCAGGAGGCGCGAGGTTTCCTTCCCGGCGTGCGGGATTGACGGAGGCGAGCACGCAGTACCTTCCTATCGGACGAGGCGGGTTTTGTCCGGTTTTCTTTCCTTCTATCACGTTTTCTTTTCTTCTACTGCATTTTCTTTCCTTGTCCACAAGTCGTACGTCGGACACTCTTAAAGACGAAATTTTACCTCACCGCAGTATTATCTTACTTTTATACTTTTTAGTTGTGATGAGAGATGGACTTTTTCTTTTGTGGTGAGCCTCGATGAGGTGGCAAACATCTCGTCTCAAGCCACTGATTTCACCCCGGCCTTTTTGCCTGTCATCACATGGGCTCCGTGCCACGACGCCAACCCCACCGTGCCCCTGCGCGAGGAGCAGGCATGGCCGCTGCTGCCGCCCTGTCTCCTACGGGTGTGTACGTTGCCTGCCGGTGGTGTAGGCCCCACCATGGGTCGTATGCTCGGTGCCGCATCGCCGTCGGCTAGCACGAGCGCCCCTCTAGTCGTCACGAGCCCATTCCACACGAGCACAGTACAGCCACCATAGCCACCGATGTCCGAGCATGTTTAAAGGAAGGACCAGATTGGGAAGGACTTTATATTTACAACTTTGCTATTCCGTTCTTAATCTCTATCGTTTAATCATTTAATCTCGCGAGTAGTTCTTGTTGCGTTAATTTGGTAGCGGCATGCTTTATACAACGACGGTTATGTTATTATTAAAAAATGTATTTATTAATTTAAATACTAATTTGATTAATATTTAGCCAATCTCTTTTTATAATTAAAAAGCAACATAAATAAACATCCATCTATTATAAATAAATATTAATTTGATTAATAATGAGATATTTGTTTATAAAAATAATTGAATAGTTTAAATATGTCTTACATAATAAACTCATAAAGATGCCCCCACATGTTTATTTCCTTTTCAAGGTAGAGAATAAATGACTTAAATGAGATGAGATATGTTTATAAATAAAACATGATTAGCTTTGACTCAACTTTTAAGATTAAATATGTCTTGATTAATCTGAATTTATACAGCTCACATTGTTTTTCTTAATTAACATAAATCAAGCTCGTAGTTGATTCTATTGTAATGTCAATGTCAATGTCCCGATAGACGTTTCTTTTAAATCGTAGATCATTTTAGACGTCTCTTATGCTCTAGCTTTCGTAGCATGGAACCCTCACTCTTAGCAAACTATTTTAAACCTTTTGCTTAATTTGTTGTTCTTAGTTGCTTTTATTTATTGCTTGTATGTTGGCCTGCTATGAGTAGAACGAGAACCGTTTGTAAGCGCTGGAGATCAGAAGGTGATGACCAGAACTAAAATATGAGGAAGCTAAGCAAGAGTTTGAGGAAAATATAATATGAGGCTCTCCTTGACACCTAACACAATGTCGCTATATTTATGATGCATGGCCAAATATGAATAGCTCTTAAGGATTATTCAAGTAGTTGTTATCTTAATCCTTGATACATATGGTTCATGCATGTGGGTACTATTGCCAGTTGCTCTACTTAATCATGAAAGCTCCTTAATAATGACTAATGGCATATGCAATGATGTTAAAATGTGTTTTAGCAACATGGAATTATAAGGACTTATTTGTCAGCAAAATTCAGGACGTGCATTAGACAGACCTTTGGCGGATCTGCAAAACTACCAATAGTCTCAGAGAAATTTGTGCCTGGGACAAAAAAGTCTTTAATCCCGGTAGATAATCGGCTCTTGTGTCAGGCTGTTGCAGGAGGGACCTTAACCGGGACTAACCGGGACTAAAGGTCGCCCTTTAGTCTCAATTTTGAATACCAACCGGGACTAAAGTTTTAGTCCCGGTTTGTGGTCACAATCGGGACTAAAGGATGACCTTTAGTCCGAGTTGTTAATACTAACCGGGACATGTCGATGGGATATCCTATAGGGTACCCAAAGACAGGCTTACCGGAGCCTTGGGCCTCCTTCACTCGGCCCACGAAGGAAGACGAACACACAAAATCGGATTCTACTCGGTAACAACGACAAGACCGAAGTATAGGTTAGGACTCTGAGTTTGTAACCGAGTACGACTAGAAGTAACCCTCGACCAGATCCTGGACTATAAAGGGCTGGTGAGGGTATCACCCAAAAACACCTGAATATATTATGCAACACCCAATACGTAGAGCGATACGTAATACTTTATACTTCAATATTAGAGCAATAATCAAGCGACACAACTGGACGTAGGGCTATTACTCGACTGTGTCGAGGGCCTGAACCAGTATAAACCGTGTGTCCCTACGTGTCCAACCACCAAGGTTTCACTATTCGTGGACGCACGAACAACTGTCTCGGGTAACCCCGTGGCAGGCTATCGGTGGTAAAACATCGACAGCTGGCGCGCTAGGTAGGGGCTTTGGGCAAATGTTTTCTCTCGAGCTTGGTGGACCATGACTTCAAGACGATGAAATCGGCGAAATCAACATTTTTCTTCGAATTATGGATCTACGAGATCGATTACGATGGAAAGCTTCGAAGCCAACTCCGAGAAGAAGGAGTCAACAAAAAGACTAAGCAGGATCTTCAAGAACTGAACCAAAGGACCAAAATCTGACAATTTCAAAACCGACCAGGACAACCGAAGAAGATGGATACGAGACTGATTCAGAGAAAGAGACGCCACCACATACCGACCCCAAGTCGAACACGGAAAGACTAAGCGCAATCCGAGCCAAAGTATGCAACCGAACCTCAATCGGAAACAGAAACAATTCGGAAACAGTTAAGTACTCGGGTCCGTACGGACTACACAACTCCGCATCTACGCGCGAAAGATTTCTTCGGAAGATAATGGCAAGGAGCGTAACTCTGAAAAGCGCTCAAGAAGGGATGATAATGTCAACAACTCCAGAGGGATGCATCGTACATTGGCCAAACTACTCTCCGAAAACGCAAACGCATGATGAAGAACTACCATTCCAAGTAGGAAAAGAACTCGGAACTTATCAAGAACTATCATGCAATCCAAGAAAGAAAAATCACCGAGCAAAAAGAACTCAGCGAGCGCACACTATATGCATGGCAGAGCTAGAACCCTACTTAGAACCTCCACAAATACCCGACCTGAAATCATCAGATGAGTCAGAAGGAGATATATCGGACGATGAAGAAGGCTGTCACACCCGGTTTTAAGAACAAAACCAGATATACACCATATGTGAGCCTAGGAAGTCAAATCTCACATATAGCCACAAATTAAAGTAACATCAAAAGACAATGCTTAAATACATTACATATAAGGTCAAAGGATAACCTTCACACACCAAACAACGAAAAGACGACTCTGAACTTCAGGTGCAGGCTCCAACTCTACAGGGACCAACTGACTGGTTGATCACAAGCCTATCTCTTCCCACTCTTGCAATCTGGTACCCATCCGAGATTTTTATCCAAGTATTGAAAATAAAGCAAGCGTAAGTACATGTCGTACTCAAGAATTATAACATGGGGTTTATGAGGCTCAAAAAGGATAGACACGAGTTTAACTACATCAGCTTTTAAGTAAGTCATAGTTTTAGCAATTGAGTAGCATCAAGTCCAACATAAACCCAAATAACCACATGATCAAGTGAACAAGATATAATGCTTATATGAACAAGTCATAATAGTCAATAAAAAATAACAACTCATGAGCTATGACATAAGGACATCACACAGTAAGGAGCCCAAGACGCTCATAACTGTGAGCACGGCTATCATGATAGTTTTTTAACTCTGCGCAGAGGTGTACATCTTTACCCACAAGTCGTGAATTGCCCTTTCGCCCGAGGACGCGACCCTCTTAACCCACTTCCAAGGAAGGTCGGCAGGGTTCACAACGAGACCGTTCACAGGTTCCACTAATAGGTAACAACCCGCTACAAGTTTTCTTTAACGAGATCGTAAGAACTCCCCTCCTAGAAGTCACCGCAGTGCACCTTCCAGCAGGCCCAGTCCCCACTTTCTCAGAGCCCTTCTTGCGCCCTCTCGGGTAAGTTGCCATAAACTAGCAAAAGCCTAATACTGAGTCAAGCCAAATCTCATTAGCTTATGGTAGTACTGTTTTCTCGGGGTAATCTACTTACAGAAATATCCCTATGAGTGAGAACACAGGTGTGAGTTCCTGATGTTCCACCTATAGTCCATGTTGCTAAAAAGTCATCTTTTATCGTTATTGCATATATCATTAGTCAATTTACAAGATCATGGTTATTCTTTATGAGCACTATCTTTAATCTACCCAATGCATTCTTCCCACGGTGACAAGACACAAGATAACAAATATCTAGGAAATCCTTACGGGTAACAAGGTAGACACATGCATATGATAAATGCTGATTAAAGTGAATAGGACAACAAGGAAGATCCCATGCTATACTTGCCTTAAGCTCAGATCCTTATTCAAGACCAAACCTTCAATGGTCTTCTGAAATACCTCTTCTTCTTGATCTCCAACGCAACACTCACCGATAGGACAAGATCATAAGCACCACACAAGCAGCTGGACAAACATACATAGCATACAATAGGTCTAATTTAGAACAATACAACAATCAATGAAAAAGGTTTAAAAAGAAATCTACGCCTTGCTACGATCACACAGACGCAAGGATCACGCTAATCGGATCTATAACGGAAAAGAAACAGCTACCGAAAGATTAGCTTTAAAAGAGAACTAGGTTTCATTTATTTTATCTATATAAAAAGCATATATTGAATACTTCACAGAAATATCCAAATTAAATTAGTCACATTATATTTTATATTAGAAAAACTAGATTAAACTAAATATATTTTATTTAGGAAAACATCGAGACGAAAACCTAGATTAGTTTTAATTAGAAAACCATTGATTATAGATTAACCAATTATCATTTTATTTGGAATAATAAAACATATTTAATATTGTTACTAACATGTAGATCTTATCGTTACGAAACCAACGCAACTCGAACGGGCTAAAATGGATTTAAAATGAGAGAGATATGTGGTTTTCAAATTCAGTGGCAATTCTGTAAATATTGATTTTCATTTATTTTCGAAATAAAACAAATCCGACGGAGATCACGCGTTCCAGTGGTGAAAGCGCATTCATGGAGGGTGCCTTTGGATGGCGGGTTCAGAGAGGAAAATATCCAGGGTCTCTTTTGCAAAAGGACTGGGTCGAAGGGGTATCGGTGCCTCTCGTTCCATGGATCCAAAACGGAGGGCCGAGATTAGAAGGGGAAGGGAGAGAGAGGGTGGCTAACCGGGAACAGAATCCGGCGCGGCGGCTTCCATGGATTCCGACAACGGAGCTCGCCGGCGTGATCGGTCCGGGACCCATGGTCCACCATTTTGCGAACCGAGAGCACAGGGAGGTAGAGGGGAGGAAGGCGAACTCACATAGGGGTTTCGTGAGTCCGGTGGAGCAACGGAGGCGACCGGCAATTCGACGGAGCGGAGCTCTGCTCCCTGCGAATGACGGCGGCACAGTGAGAGCGAGGAGGAGCGGAACCGAGTTGCCGAGGGGATGAACGGGGTGCCAAAACTTGTTCCGAAGGAAGGTGAGGGCTAGTGAGCGGTGGAAGAGCTCAGACGGCCTTCAATGGTGATGGCGGCGGGTTCTGTGCTGGCGGTGGCTCTGCGGGAGCTAGGGTGAAGCAAGGGGTGAATAGAAGGAAGCATGCGGGTTCGGGCGAGGTTGAATAGGTATCCAATCGCACTCGAAAGGAAAAATCCCGTAGGATTCGAAGCTCGGATGCGGCAAGCTTGGAGTCGGCATCTGACTCGAGTCGGCGCGAGGTAGGAGAGCAGAGAGCTGGGTCGGCTTGGGCTTGGCGCGGCAGGAGAAAGAGAGATGGGCCACGCGCTGGGAGCAGGCCGAGGCCAAGGGGAGGAAGGGGAGGGGCCTGCCCGACCTAGGCCAGTCGGCCAAAGAGATAGGGAGGGAGAGAAAGGCGTTGGGCCAAAATGGGGGGGGGAGAGGGAGTTTTAACATTTTCCAGAAACGGAGTTTGCAATTGATTTTCAAAACAAATTTGAAATATACTTGAATAGGTTTTCAAATCCACTCAACACATAACAAAAATGCACCAGCATGTAATGCACAACAAGTTGCTAAACCCTAGCAAAATTTTAATGTTTCAAAAAGTTTTTATTTTACTATATTTTCATGAGCACAAAATTCAAAATTAGATCAATTTGAACTTATTTTCAAAATTCGAATTTTTCGGGTGTTACAAAGGCGACGACAATGAAACCAATGACCACAAAGCTGCGAGGCTAAAGAAGAATAAGGCCAGGGCAGGAAGAAGAAATAGGGCCGTTCAGAGAAAGCAAATCTGGAACCAATACAAAACAGAATTGACAGAATATAATAGGAAGAAGGCGGAAAGAGAATCCATGAAAAATACAAAGAGGGAAAGAATCAAAGAACTGACAAAAGAGCTAAATATCCTCACTAAAGAAGAAAGAATCATAGATGAGCAGAATAAAGAAGACGGAGACCCCAATACACAACTCGACGGTGATACACCCAAAAACAAGGGGAACAACAAGGCAAACAACCCCTCAAGAAGTCAATATTCCACAGATTGGAAAACACAGAGGTACCACAACCATCAGAAAGGCATGAACGACATCTCGGACTAGTAAAGCAAAACGACCTAGACTTGGGCCATCGCTACCTGGAAGATTACGGAGAATCCAAATACAGAGGAGACATGGATTATTACAGAAGAGACTGGTCACCCGACTTCAACCGAACCAAACAATACGACAAATTCCCATGTTTTGCAGGCAGACTGCAAACGTTAAAATTAATGCACAAATTCAAACCAACAAATCACTCCAAGTACAATGGCAAATTGGAACCTAGATAGTCGATAAGAGTCTATTCCCAATCCGTTGAACTCGCGGGAGGAGACATCAACATTAAAGCCCTATACTTTCCAATGGCACTTGAAGCCATGCCTCTATGGTTTGACAAGCTAAAGCCACGATCAATCAAATATTGGGAAGACTTGCAAGAAGCTTTCTACAACAACTTTGCAGGAATAATAACACATCCCATGACGGAGGAAGAATTGAAAAACATAAAACAAAGAAAAGGAGAGACCTTAAGAAAATATTATTGAAGGTTCGGAGAACTTAGAGCTCAGATACACGACATCACCGACAGAAAAGTAATAGAGACATTCGCTGATGGAATTCTAGCAAATTGGCAATTCAAGGATTACTTCATTGAAAATCCAAGGTCCAATGAAGATTTCAAAAGAGTTGTCGAGAAAATGATATCGTTAGAAGAAATAACTCAGCACAGATTCACCTGGGATTTTCACGAAAGTAGAAGGCCGGATTTTAGACCGCAAGACAAAAGACCAAGACAAGACAAAATGGTGGCAACAACAAATAACAAAAGAAGATACAACAACAATAACAAAGGAGGGTACAACAACAACTATAATAACAACCGAGACACAAACCCGAATAATAGATATTCGAACAACAACTACCAGGGAAACCACTACGCAAGAAAGCCATTAGAGAGGATAGAAAACCTACCCTGCCATATACATCCTTATGCAGGAAACAAGATAATCGAATGCGACATCTTTCAACGAAGATTCACAAAGAAGGAAGAGATACTAGCAAACAACTCGGAACAAAGAATAGATGAACCCGGAAAAGATACAAAGAAGGCAGAAGGAAATTATCAAGAACCCCAACAACAAGTAGCCGTAATCTTTTCTGGAGCACCATATACAAGAAGTAAAAGACAAGAAAAGCTAGCCCACAGAACCATCATGGCAGCTGAGCTAGCTACCCTAAGATACTTAGATTGGTCAGAGTAGCCAATTCAGTTCACAAGAGAAGACCGATGGGCAAGCGCAGCAAATGCTGGTTACTATCCCCTAGTAATGGGACCAAGAATAGCAGGAGTAGCAGTATCCAAAGTGCCCATTGATGGAGGAGGAGGACTAAACATAATCTTCGCAGACACCCTAAAGAAAATGAACTTAAACTATGAAGGCATGATCACACCAACAAGTATTCCCTTCTATGGGATAGTACCCGAAAGAGCTTCTATACTATTGGGACAGATAACCTTACCAGTCACCTTTGGAACACCTGACAAATATAGAACAAAGTTCATTAAATTCGAAGTAGCCAACTTCGAATCATGCTACCATGCAATCCTTGGAAGACCAGCACTCACAAGATATATGGAAATACCCCACTATCCTTACCTATTGCTCAAAATGCTGACAACAAAAGGAGTTCTATCACTAAAGGGAGATCTAAAGAAGGCTTATGAGTGCGATGCACAAGCCATACAAATATCAGAAAAGTTACAATACTACAAAGAAAAAGAAGACATTGCGAAGAATTTCGAGGAAATGAATTTGGATGAAATTCAAATACTGGCAAAGAAGCCAAACAACTTTACACCTCCAGAAGAAGCCGCCACAAAGATAATTGACTTATTGACCGGAGATGCAGAAAAGACGACAATAATTAGTGCAAATCTACACCCCAAATAGGAACTCGCGCTCACCAACTTTCTAAGGGACAACAAAGACATATTTGCATGGAAACCAGCAGACATGCCAAGAGTCCCAAAGGAGTTGGTTGAGCACAAAATTGACACAAACAAAGGATCAAGACAAGTAAAACAGAAGCTACGCAGATTCACCCAAGACAGGAAAGCAACGATCAAGAAGGAAATCACAAAGCTATTAGCAGCAGGATTCGTCAGAGAAATAATCAACCCGGACTAGTTATCCAACCTGGTCTTAGTGGAGAAAAAGAAGTCAAAAGAATGGCGTATGTGTGTTGACTACACGGATCTTAACAAACATTGCTCAAAAGACCCATATGGACCACCAAGGATTGACCAAGTCATAGATTCAACAGCAGTATCATCATTGCTATCTTTCCTTGACTGCTATTCAGGATACCGTCAAATATCACTAAGAGGAGAAGAACAAAGCAAAACATCTTTTATAACACCTTTCGGAGCATATTGTGAAGGACCGAGAACGACGACCAGAGGGGGGGTGAATGGGAGCCAAATAAAATTCAAGTCAAACACTTGGCCCTTGTCCCAAACTCACACCCAAAACTTGACCTCGGAAGAACTGACTCGCACACGACCTAACAAGTAGGTGGACACCTTAGAATACCCCTAAAGGTGCAGCAGAGCGGTCGGAGAAGATGGAGAACAATCGAAGCCGATTCAAGTGAACTTCAGGAGCAAGGGACCGAACAAAGGGAACAACATTGTTAATACATTGTTCAAACCCACTCTTCACAAACTTGCGGAATCGTAAATATAGCACTGGGATTATACTATCCAGACCAGTACTATCATCTCAAGGATGAGAGACAGCGGAAATAATAGGCTTCACAGCCTCAAGCAAAGTCCTAAGTTGCCCTCGAGCAGAATTCAACTTTCCTTGCAAAACCTGAACCGATTGTAAAGCCTGGACAAGGTCACGATCAGCGCCAGACCAAATCAATTGAGCTTTAGCCATCAAATCTTAGGCCTTTTCAAAGTATCATCAGTAGATTCACTTACATGTTCAGCCTTATTTTCAGAAGACCGAAGATTCTCAGTCATTACCTCCCGGTCCTTCCTCCAAGCCTCACATTGACGTTCAGAATATGAAAAAAGTCAAATAGATAAATAAAGGAATATGATAAAGGCATAGGAAAAGAACAAAGCAAAACAAATAGTACCAGTAAGTTTAGATTTCAGATCAGCAGTTTCAGTAGAAGACCTAGCAACAGCAGATTCCTAAAGCTCTTTCACTCGAGCCAACTCAACTTTAACACGAGACAACTCGGACTCAGCTTTCCCAAGGCTACCCTGAATAACATCAGCAGACCTCTCCACTTGAGGACCAAACATAATGTCCTGATCCTGATGAAAAGCCTACCAGAAAAGACAAAGATAAAGGAAAACAACATGAAAGCAAAGATATGAAACAAAGATTAACAAAAAATACCTTGAGTTCTGCACCATATTCTAAGGAGAAAGACTCCCAAGTTGAAAGCAACCTACCAACTCGTTCAGCTCGGGCAGACAAAAATCCAAAAAACAAAGGGACACGATGATCCACCAGAGGAGAAACCCAGGTACCAGCTTGAGAAGATACGAGAGGACCCCCAGGCGACCCCTCAACCGTCAACTCAACACTACTAGGGTCCGCCAAAATACCTATAACAAAGAGCTCAATACAAAAGTACACAAGTAAAGCTAGAAATACAGAAAAGAAACCCACCTCCAGTAGAAGTATTCAAATATGCAACAACTTTGGAGGAAGAAGAAACATCCAAAGGAAGATTGCAGCAAAAAGAACCCAAAGTTAACAAAGCACACGGCATAAGCTTAGAACAAAAGAAAGATAGAAAGAAAGTACACCTGGAAGACTTCTTGATTTGACTCACAGTTTGAGGAAAGGATAATTTCGAGATACAAAATCAAAACTGCTATCAAAAGACGACAAAACAGAAGAAGAAGGTGCAGCAGAGCTAGAAACAAAGGGAACATCAGCAGACACCCGACTACATTAGAAGACCAAGCATCAACATGCATCATAAAGATAAAGCACATAAAAAGTGGAGAAGAAAAAAGACTCACCCAGAAGGACTCAAAGGATCGCCCGATTCATCCTCAGTCGAAAGAGCCGAATGCCCATCTACAAATCAGAAAATAAAATCAGGAGACAGAGGCAGACAGGAGAAACAAAAGAACTAGGCATAAAGATAACCTGACAAAGAATTCTGACGGATAGACCGCCGCCTTTCGACCGAGGAGGCCTAATGACTGTGTCTAAATGCCTCGCTTTGGAGAGGCAGCACGAGAACCAGTGGCAACGTTAGTCTCATCATCATTATCACCATTATCCTCGTCACCATCATCATCAGTAGGCACATCTAGTGCAAAAGCACGTGCATCACCCAACAAAAAGCACATCAGAGCAAAGCCGACAAAATCAAAGACAACAATCTCAAAATAAAAAGACTACCGCAGGTGGAGGGTTAGCAGCATCATATTCCTGAATCACCTTAGGAAGGGCAACAACACTACTCAACACCCTCTTCATAATATCCAGAATGACCCCATCAGACAACTGGATCTTAGGAACAATACGAGACAGGTCAAAAAGACCAGTATACTCAAAACCAAAGTGTTCCCTTTTCATCAAAGGTTGAACTCTCCGGCGCAAAACACTAGCAACAATCCCATTGCCAATCAGACCAGATTGCTTCAGAAAAATAACACGGTCAATTAAAGGCTGAAGAGCGCGCTTCTTAGAAGAAGAAATTTTCTCAGTCCAAGAAGGAAGAGAAATTGGAAGAGAAGATGGATTGAAAGACACAGGGGGAATTGGCTGAGACACATAAAAACACTTCTCAGCCCAATCAAGAACAAAATCATAAAGAGACAAGGAAGGAAAGACCTCTCTAAGGCCCTACCACGACTGAATCGTACAACAACCATAACAAGGGGGTTTAGATTTATCAGTCAAACGAACACAAAAGTAATGATGGAAAAGCAACAAAAGAGGAGGAATACCCAGAAAAACTTCATAGAGATGTACGAAGCAGGATAGAAAAAAAACAAATTGGGAACAAGATGGTGAAGCTGAATGTCATAGAACTCAAGAAATTGGCACAAAAAATCAGAAGGAGGAAAGCAGAGCCCAGACCTAACAAAAGAGACAAAAAGAACATATTGATTTAAACCAGGATTAGGAGACAAGGAATCGCCGGGTAACTCATAACCCGAAGAAGCTTGAACTGGAATCAAGCCCTACGAAACCAAGAGATCAAGATCTGTTTTCTGCACAGAAGATCTCAGAAACCCTTTGTTTTTCATCTCGACCAATTTGGACTTCTCAAAGCAAGAGCAAAGGGAGAAACTAATCCAGAAATAACAACAAAGGCTTCTCCTCCGATGAAGAGAAAATCACGGTAATCGGAGATTAGTATTTATAAGGAAAAGCAAAGGATCCAGTTTCCCTAAATAGTTGTTACCACAATAAACAGTCAATCACAACAGAAAAAACGCGAAATGGATACCAAAACCGTCACCCCTTAAAACAGGCATCAGAAAAGGAAAAAACAATGGTCAGATTAGACCAGCAACAGTCAAGTATCGTAAATAATCACACCTTGCAGAATACAACATGACAAAAGAGCAACCAGCCAGAAGAAAAACCTACACGACATGACAAGAAGACACACAGAGGAAATACAATCCTTTATTGAGAGATATCAGCATACAATCGAGTTACATCATAATATAGGACCTCAATAGATACAAAAAGTACCCCGAAAAGCGGGGAATAGTAGAATCAGAAGTTAAGATTCCACACACCGGAACCGGTAATTGTCATGCAGGGAAAAGCAGCTCGGAAGCACTTGATTTCAGACGGGAGGAAGTGCATCCTTGCTGACTGTAAGCAGTAGAACCAAGAAGTCGTCCAAGACAAGCAGCACTAGGGGCAGCAAATCCAGAACAAGCCGGAAGGAAACACAAATAAATGACTGAAGGGTCTATGACAGTACACACCAATACCATCACAAGGCCTACACCATTTGCTTTGGTTCCTTCCATAGAATTCTACTACCTCAGAACTAGCCTGCATCTAGTTCTTATCACAATACTGACACCATTCATCAGATTACAAACCCAAGAAAATGAGGAAGAAGCCCGGGGGCTCATCAAGCTCGCCAATCACAATATACATGATATAGCAAGATCAAGAACAAAGATTCTACAAAAAGGAGGTAGAAAGATGTGTGACAAGGCAACAAAACTATAACTATTTATAGAGAAATAATGGGCACACACACACTAGGTCTAGGAAGAAAAGGAGGACAACAACGATAGCACGTGAAGAAGGCAGTAAAAGCCAAAAGATTCTACAAGGACCATATTGATGAGATACAAACGGCTACAGTAAAAGCAGTACATTAGTGTACCACAAAGAATATTCAAAAGAATATTCCAAGGACAATCATACAACAAAAAACACTCGACAAACAACCCTACAACGGAGAAAGCATGCCAAAAACAACTCGGCCAATGATCTTACAGATATAACAACCAGGAGCTACAAATACAAGGCCTCATCTACAACAAAAGAACATAAGTGATAAAATATAAAGGCTGGAGCGAAGGTTACACCAGGACCACCTCCAAAGAAGACCTAGCACCCAGACAAAACCTTAGAGCATAAAACAACCCAAAAATTCTGCAAAGCATGAGGAAAGTTCTGACTGATAGGGAGAAAACCACTCTCAACAAATGAGATTGGACAGCTCCAACTCTAGCCTTTCCAGCAGGAGTTCGATACAAGCATTGAGGGCCAGGCAGATGGAACGTACAACTTCAATCAATTCGGGAGCGGCAACGGTGACAACCCGAAGTTCAGTAAACAGATAGAGAAAGCATGGAAGCCAGGTCACAAGACTTATTCTACCTGCTGCACCAAACTTCCACGGAAAAACTCACCGAGGAGTTAGTCTACCTCTAACTCCTTTCACAAGAATTCTTCTAACCACAAAATTACCAGAAGACAAAGAAAAGCCCGGGGGCTGCTCAGCTTCACTTAGCAGCATGACCATCGAAAAGGAAAGATATAACTCTCAAGCTCAACTACCAGTGTAAGCACCGCAGAATATATAGCAAGGAAGGACCACTAGGAGCCAAAAGTCACGAGAAAGGGAAACAAGCAAAGGACAAAAGCTGACCAATGGAAACAGTGAAAGCAAGATTTTGCACACCCTTGAAAACATAGTACCAACCCATGAACAAAAGCAGATAGAAGCAAAGTATTTCAGACCCTTCTGCTGAGCTCTTCTGATCAAAAGAACTCAGAGAAGGCTTGGGGGCTGGAAATACCTACCCGATAAAACCGTTTTTTTCCAGATCCTCCGGATACTTGTGCCAAGTAACCAAGGCTCGGGGGCTACACTACACTCAATGAGTGCACTTCTCGTTCAAGTGCAGAAATACAGCAAGGTGAAGACACAGAAGATCATCTCATGATTTTACTTCAAAAAGAACTCGGCTTACATTCAAAACAACCCGACACTTTGAAGAAAAATCATGAGATGCTTAGGGGCTTGTCGATGGGATATCCTATAGGGTACCCAAATACCGGCTTACTAGAGCCTTAGGCCTCCTTCACTCGGCCCACAAAGGAAGAAGAACACACAAATCGGATTCTACTCGGTAACAACGACAAGACCAAAGTATAGCTTAGGACTTTGTCGACGAAATATGCGTCGCAGTCTACCTAGGGGGTACCCCACGGTAGTAGATTGTACGCGGAGGTGTGGCGACGACGATCAAGCGTAACACAAAAAGCGTAGACACGGCGATTTAGACAGGTTCGGGCCGACAAATCACCGTAATACCCTACGCCCTATGTTTTGGTGGCTGGATTGATATGAGTATTAGGTGTTGACACCGTTTTTCAACACGTGTTAAATGGGCTGAGGCTTGACTGGTCAGTGGCCTCGGCATCGGGAAAATTTTGAGCCGATATTGCCGATGGAAGAGTGCTGCGGGAAGACCAAGTGCGTTGCCGATGGAAGCTGATCTTTGCCGACAAAGGTTAATTGGTGAAGTCTTGCTGAAGCTGATTGCCAATGAAGAGTCATTGCCGATGGCCGGTGAAGCGTCATCGTCGATTGCCGATGAGGGGTCATTGTCGATTGCCGATGAAGGATGATTGCCGATTGCCGATGAAGGGTAGTTGCCGATTGCCGATAGGGGATGATTGGTGAAGACAGTTACCAGCACAAGGTCGCTAATCGGAAATGTTGCCGATTGCCGATCGGGAAAGTGTTGCCGATGCCGATGGGCGAAACTTAGCGCTTGGTGGCAGCAGAAGGTTACCGGTGGTCAAAAGAAGGAAGACGCGGATTAAAGGGATCTGCCGATGGAAAGTTTTCATCGAAGAAAAGAATAAGGAAATTGGTGTTTTGTACCAGTATTATTATAGTAGTTTGAGTCCGACTCTTGCATGAGTCGTTTATTTTCCTTTAAAATAGGTGTGTTTGTTTAGGAAATAAATATTGTTATCTGGCTCCTGCGCGAGTCAGTTTCCTTTAAAGTAGGAGTTTGTTTTAGGAAGGATACGTGTCGTGTCTTTGTACAACTCTCCATGCGGGAGTATAAATACGTGCCCGAGGGCCATGGAAAAAACAACCAATCCAATTTAAAACAAACAAATTTTATCTTATTCTACCTTTTATCGCAATTTACCTTTTACTGCATTAGCTGTAGTTATCAACGAGTTCTTTCAAGCTTCGACGGGCAGCATCATCTTGATCTCCGTCAAATCCTTGCGAGTTCCGCGTGGGAGTACCTCTGAGCTTTGGCATTCCGGGCGCATCGCTGTTTGCCTCGTTCAGCTCTGCTCTAGTTATCCTGATCAAGCTCCAATCCCAGCATCCGGGCGCATCACCGTTGTCTGGATTGGATCTTGTTCTATCTTTGATCAATCTGAGCTTTGACGTCCGGGCACATCGCTATCGTCTCGTTCAGTTTTGTTCTAGTTATCATCCTTGTCGATTGATTGGTCAAATCGACTAGCACGCCTCCGGAATACCGAGCTTTGGGTAATAGCCCGAGGTGTTCACAGATCCTGACGCTTTTTGTGTCAACACCTCTTTTGGCACGCCCAGTGGGACCCGATTATACAAATCTACGCATTCGGCATGGGTGATCACGCGGATGTCAACCGGAGGAATGTCATTGAAGTCTCTGAGGCCGATCTAAAAGATGATCAGAAGCAGGCCATGGAGCGAGCTATGGAGGAATACAAGCAGCTGTATCTCAAATCCTTCAGCCTTAGCAGGAGCGGCAAGGCAATCCAGAAGCAAGATCCGCCGTTGCCACGGCAGGTCACGTACGACGCCAATCCTGGTAAGCTGCAAGAGATGGTTAATGCTGCTGTAAATCAAGCATTGATCAACCACGCTAGCGTGCTGTCCAACACTGTCTACAACGCTGTCACGCAATCATTCAAAGAAGGGCATGCACCGCGATATGTCGGTCCAGCGTACCATCAACCTGGATTGGCATCTACGAGCCCATCAGGAGCCCCAATGGCGTCTTCCACCCCTGTGGAACTGTCTGCCGATGTGGCTACATCACCAAGACCGAACGCTGGCGACATCACCAAGCTCAATCCAGATCCAGCCGCGTCGGCAACTTCGGGACCAGCCCCTACTAACTGGTGGGGATATGGTATGCCTCCGAATCTATATGCTGGTTCTAATATGGTGCAGGGAGACAGTTCAGCTTGGAGGAACTCTACGGCATTGACAATGCAGTCACAGCCGATGGCCCCTATGATGCACAACTCTGCGCCTGCTCCAACCATACAAGTACCATCAGATGATCTTCAAGTAATTCCCAAGATACCTCTGATGCCACCATCGGCAAGCTCGATGCCGATGCAACACATTATAACCGCCGACAGTCAATCTCTGGTGGCAAATTCTCAAGCTGGAGTGCCGGTCCTCCAGGGTAATCTAGTGATTGATTGCTCCAGAATTCAAGAGCCGCATGCTCCGGTCAGCTATCAGCCATCGGTAAGTCATATGTCGATGCTTTATAATCCTGGATGGGTCAACCAGCCGCCGGCTTAGCAGCCTGGCGTGTCAATGTATCATTATGGAGGCCCAACTTACACTCAGAGCGGACCATCGGTACAGCAACTGATGAATGTGACAGTTCAGCCAAATCCGCCAAGTGTGCAGAACTATCCATCGGTAAGTCAACCGATGCATAGTGTTCGGATGATTGGTGCTGCGCCCGTAACTACTACGCATATTCAAGAGGCGCGTCAGCCGACTCCACCAGTCGACAGCCAGCCAATGAGTCGGCAAGAGCAGGATGCATACTGGGTCGGTAAGATTGCCGAAGTCATGAAAGAGCAATTCGGCATCAAACCCAAGGTTAACACATACTCCTATCGGACTCCATATCCTCTTGCATATGACTTGATTCCTCTTCCAAATCGGTACAAGGTGCCCGATTTCACCAAGTTCTCCGGCCAAGACGACACATCGACAATGGAGCACATCAACCGCTTCATTATCCAGTGCGGAGAAGCTGCCAGCAGGGAGGAGTTGAGGGTGAGATTGTTCTCTTCATCATTGTCTAGATCGGCATTCACATGGTTGATATCGTTGCCTCCAAATTCTATAATTACATGGGCCGATCTGGAGAGGCAATTTCACGAGTACTTCTTCGCTGGCATACATGAGAAGAAGCTTACCGATTTGGTCAAGATGAGGCAACGCAACGACGAATCGGTGGAAAGCTTTGTGCAAAGGCTACGAGACGTGAAGAACAAGTGCTACAGTCTGGTGCTTGATGATCGGCAACTGACAGATTTGGCCTTCCAAGGATTACTACCGCACATCAAGGACAAGTATGCGTCCCAAGAGTTTGACAGTCTGAGTCATCTGGTGCAGAGAATTGCCGATCAAGATATCAAAGCCTTTGAAACCAGGAAGATTTGGAACAAGGTGACCTTCATCGGGAAAGAAGAAGACTCTGGATCGGATGAAGAGCTGAATGTCGATGCGGCCGAATGGGTGAAGGATAAGAAGCCTGTGTCTTGTCCGTTTAGCCAAAAAGAGACTGAGAGGTTCACCTTTGACATCACCAAGGCCGATAGGATGTTTGACTTATTGCTGCAAGAGGGGCGAATCAAGTTGGCGCCCAATCAAGTAATTCCATCGGCCGAAGAGCTCAAGAAGATTAGGTACTGCAAGTGGCATAATGCGACCTCACACAGTACCAATGACTGCAAAGTATTCAGGCAGCAATTGCAGTCAGAGATTGAATCTGGGCGTATCAAGTTTGAAAACTCTAAAGTCCAGAAACCGATGAAGATAGATCAACACCCGTTCCCCAACAATATGGTGGAGATCAGCGAAAAAACCAAAGTGCTGACATCGGAAGCTGCCAGAAGGAACTCATCGGTAGACCCTAACTACCAAGTGCCTGTGCACGACGCAAGGAGGTTTGCCGATGACAGAAAGGGTAAGAAGGTTGCCGATGAAGGTAACAGTGCCGACAGGGCTCCTGGGGTTGTGATCACGCACTAACAGCCAAGGCGAAATCATCGACAATCACGTGAAGAACGGTATCGGCAAGAAGAAGAGGAGCATCGGGAATGGTTCGACACAAGGACCACTGGAGGTGTCCCTTCTTCGTTCATTGCTGGGAGGAAGGCATCAAGCTACCCACTGTCGATAACTGTCCAGAATGCAATGGGTACTACACAGCCGATCGGTCAGGTAAGAGACCTTGTTTTGATGATCAGGCACCCAGGTACACCAGGCCGCTCAGAGAGAATAGACCGACACATGACCGACTGGGGGGCAAGCTCAGTGCCCATGATCGGCTTGGCATGCGTGTTGATCAGGGGGAGCTGGAGGAGATGGCCAATGCTAGAGTGCCCGACGAAGAGATATTCTCCAGAGATCCCAACATCGGAAGAAGTACCGATGTAAGCGGCGGGAAGCAGCACCAACCTGTCTGGAAAACCAAGCTTCCTCCATGGTGCCCTAAGGGTTTGACTAAGACCCAGAAGAGGAGGATTCAGTGCCAGCGCCGCGACGATCTGTATGACGGTGCAGAACCCTCAGGAGAGAAGCAATGGAGGCCGAAGCGCAAGGACAGGGACCCATCGGCAGATATAAACATGGTTGTCATGTTGCCGATGGAGTTCATGGCGCCCGTCAGCGATGATGAAGAGGCTGCCGATATGGCACAATTGGTGCTGGATCCGATGACGGCCATTTTTGAAAGGCCTGCCGATGATGAGAGGCAGCACTTAAGGGCTCTGTTTGTTAAGGGCAAGGTGGATGGTCAGCCGATGACCAAGATGCTGGTGGATGGTGGCGCGTCGATCAATATAATGCCCTATGTCGTGTTCAGAAAGCTTGGCAAAGGTGACCAGGACTTAGTCGAGACCGACATGAAGCTCAAGGACTTCGAAGGCAATGTATCAACCGCCATGGGAGCCGTATGTGTTGACTTAACCATCGGCAGTAAGACTTTGCCGACAACGTTCTTTGTAATCAGCGGCAAAGGCACTTACAGCTTGCTCCTCGGAAGGGATTGGATCCGTGCTAATTGTTGTATCCCTTCTACTATGCATCAGAGCCTGGTACAGTGGATCGGGGACAGAATTGAGGTCGTCCACGGTGAAGCCCCATCTACTGTTGCATCGGCAGAGTTGGAAACTTATGAGCAGACCAGGTGTATATCTGGTGAAGCCTGGGATAAAGAATTCCTCAAAATTGCCGATTACCGCATCAAGTTGATCCAAGCAGTCGGTCCTGAGGAGGAGTCTTAATGGATCAGTTCGCCGATGACGGAAAATTGGGGCAGGGCTTTACGTCTGCCGATGACTTGCTCGAGATCGACATCGGTGATGGTAGTAAACCTAGGCCTACTTTTATTAGTGCTAAGTTAGATTCCCAATGTAAACAGCAGTTGACTGGTTTATTAAAAGAGAATAAAGATTGTTTTGCTTGGGACTATACAGAGATGCCTGGGTTAGACCGATCGATAGTTGAACATCGGTTACCCGTCAAATCCGGTTTCCAACCACATCGGCAGCCGGCACGCCGATGCAATCCTACTATTTTACCCGACATCAAGGCTGAGATTACAAAGTTAATCGAAGCTGGGTTCATTCGGCAATGTCGATATGCCGATTGGATCTCTAATGTGGTTCCTGTGTACAAAAAGAATGGAAAACTTCGTGTTTGCATTGATTTCAGGAATCTGAACAAGGCTACACCGATGGATGGCTACCCGATGCCCGTTGCCGATCTGCTGATCGATGCTGCTACTGGACATCAAATTATTAGCTTCATGGATGGTAATGTTGGGTATAATCAAATATTCATGGCTGAAGAAGACATATCCAAGACTGCTTTCCGATGTCCAGGTCACGTTGGCCTATTTGAGTGGGTGGTCATGACTTTTGGCTTGAAGAATGCCGGTGCTACTTATCAGAGGGAAATGAATTTTATCTTTCATAAGTATATCGGCACAATAGTTGAAATCTACATTGATGACATAGTGGTTAAATCTGGAGACTTCAAGAAGCATCTTGCCGATTTGCGGAAGATATTGGAGTGCACAAGGGAGCATGGCTTAAAGATGAATCCTAACAAGTGTGCATTTGGCGTATCGGCAGGGCAGTTTCTGGTTTCATGGTGCATCAGAGAGGCATTGAAATCGGCAGAAAGTCTATTGATGCAATTAACAAGGTAGTTGCTCCTACGAACAAGACTGAGTTGCAGTCCTTGATCGGCAAGATTAATTTTATTAGAAGGTTTATATCTAATCTATCTGGTAAGATTAAGTCCTTTAGTCCTCTGTTAAAGTTGAAAGCCGATCAAGAGTTTACATGGAGAGAGGAGCAGCAGTCAGCCTTAGAAGAGATTAAGAGATACTTGGTAAGTCCTCCAGTCTTAGTTCCACCTCAACAAGGGAAGCCTTTCAGGTTATATTTGTCTGCCGATGACGATGTTATCGGGTCAACCTTAATTCAAGAGTTTGAAGGGAAGGAACGTGTAATATATTACCTAAGCAGAAGATTGGTGGATGCTGAAACCAGGTATTCGTCCATAGAAAGATTGTGCTTATGTTTATATTTCTCTTGCATTAAATTAAGGCATTATTTACTGTCGGCCGAATGCACTATTGTCTGCAAAGATGATGTGGTCAAGTATATGCTGTCAATGCCGATTTTGAATGGACGAATCGGTAAGTGGATTTTGGCACTGTCAGAGTTTGACCTAAGGTATGAATCGGCTAAGGCTGTTAAGGGTCAGGTGATGGCCGATTTTGTTGCTCCGCACTGTAATATGGTGAGCTTTGTTGAGATTGCTCCTTGGGCTTTATTGTTTGATGGGTCTACGTGCAAGGATGGATCAGGTATCGGCATTCTCTTGATTTCACCCCGAGGACAGAAGTATGAAATCTCGTTGCCGATTGTTGCTACTTCAACCAACAATCAGGCTGAGTACCAAGCTTTGCTTAAGGGGTTAGAACTACTCAGGGAGGTGCGCGCCGATGCTGTTGAAATCTTCGGTGATTTTATGTTGGTGATTAACCAATTGATTGGGACGTATGAATGCCGAAGTGAAGTTTTGATTGCTGCCCATGAGCGGTGTTTGCAGTTGTTAAAAGAGTTCAGAGAATACCGCCTTGAGCATATTCCTCGGCTGCATAATGAAGAGGCCAATCGGTTGGCACAGAATGCTTCAGGGTATCAGCCGATTCAAGAAGTCACGACATCGGTAACAGTTGCCGATGACTGGAAAAAGGAGATTGCCGATTACTTGAGGGATCCATCCAGGAAAGTTGAAAGGCGTCTAAGGTTCCATGCTACTAAGTATGTGCTCCTCGATGATGAGTTGTATTATCGGACGATTGATGGGGTCTTGCTTAGATGTCTCGGCAAAGAGGAATCGAAAGAATTGATGGGTGAGATCCATGAAGGTGTGTGTGGAGCGCATCAATCGGCATTCAAAATGAAGTGGATGATCAGGCGGAATGGATATTATTGGCCGACAATCCTTGAAGATTGCTTCAATTATTTCAAAGGGTGCCAGGACTGTCAGAAGTTTGGTATTGTGCAGAGGGCACCTGCATCGGCAATGAATCCTATAATCAAGCCTTGGCCGTTCAGAGCATGGGCTATTGATCTCATCGGCCAAATTTATCCGCCATCGATCAAAGGGCATAAGTTCATACTTGTTGCTACCGATTACTTCGCCAAATGGGTTGAGGCAATTCCCTTGAAGAAGGTGACATCGGCAAACATGGTGGATTTCGTTAAGGAGCACATTGTTTACCGATTTGGTATTCCTCAGACTATCACTACCAATCAAGGGACCATGTTCACATCGGGAGAGTTTGATGAGTTCGCTGCTAGCATGGGTTTCAAGGTGTTAAATTCTTCTCCTTATTATGCTCAAGCTAATGGTCAAGCTGAAGCGACTAATAGAGGAGTCATTATGCTTATAAAGCGCAAGATTGAGGAAAACCCTAGAAGGTGGCATGTGGTATTAAACGAAGCTTTGTGGTCATATCGGATGACTTGTCACGGTGCAACCAAGGTCTCGCCGTATCAGTTGGTTTATGGACATGATGCTGTCCTACCTTGGGAAATTAAAACTGGTTCTAGGCGATTATCTTTTCAGGATCAATTGACGACCGATGATTATATTACTCTGATGAAAGATGAGTTGGAAGATTTGGTAGGTCATCAGTTGAGGGCATTAATTAGTATTGAAGAGAACAAGAAGAGGGTTGCCAGATGGTATGACAAGAAAGTAAAGGCGAAAGAATTTGCCGATGGTGATTTAGTTTGGAAGTTGGTTTTACCGATTGGGACTAAGAGCTCTAAATTTTGAAAGTGGTCCCCTAATTGGGAGGGTCCTTATCGGATAAAGCAGTCTGCTCCTGGTAATGCGTACATTTTGGAAACTCTCGAAGGAGTAGCGTTCTCTAGAGCGATTAATGGCAAATACTTAAAGAGATACTACCCCAGTATATGGGTGGATGCATAGTGCTCAGTTGAATGCCGATGCACGAAAGTTATATAAACATCGGTAAAAACAAACTGGCATCATATTACAAGTCAAAATCAAGTATCAAGTTAAAATTCTTGCCGATACAACAGACATTACAGTAAGGAGTGGATAGCTGATATCGCACGCAGGCGAATTTGCTCTATTTCGTCCATCTCCTTGGCGTCGGCATCGGTAGAGCCCTCAACCGGCTTGATTTTCTTCTTCCATAGTATAGCCTGTCGTGCATTCTGGTCCCTTTCTTGCCGCAGGACCTTGATGGAGTCAGATAGTTGGGTTTTCTGCTGGTTGGCTGCAGTCAGACCCCCTCGACCTTCTGTAATTCCGCCAGTAGCTCCTCCTTCTTTGCCGATAGTCGGGAGATTTCTTGATCAAGGTTACCGATAGAGACTTCTGCTTGACCGATGCCTTTGTGCTTCTCATCGGCAATGTGTTTGAATTTGAGCTTCTCTTCCTCACTCTTGGCTTGAGCGGCCCTATCGACAATGCAACGGGTAAGCTTCTGATACTGGATCTGCTTAATGTCGAGGAAGGTTGCCTGGAGAAGTACTTCTGCCACGTCGGCAGAAAAATGGCTTTGGATGTCCTTAAATGCGATCCTTGATGCCGATGAATCCTGGATGAGTTGAGACGTGTCTTGTAGCAGCAAGGAAAGCAACTCTTCCAGCTTAGATTTGATCTCTGCCGACAAGGTTGGGACGGAGCTCTCCTCTTCATCGTCATCAGGGACGTCGACTGCAAAGGAAAATAGGCTGTCTGCTTGAATGCGGCCTTGACGTTCATCCTCGTCCCGAAGGGTTAAAGTGTACTGATTGCAAAATTATATTATGAGCTTTAAGGTAATCGACTTACCGTCTTGAAGCGGATCTCCTGCTTGGGACTTGGCATACTGGATGGTCCAGCTTCATCTTGGACGTCGATAGCAGATGCCGATGACTGGGCCCTTGTTGGGGAAGCAGCCGACGCCGCTGGTGCTGGCGTAGTTGTTGCTGGCGTCGCTTTCGATATGATGGCCGGTTCTTGTGGCGGCGATCCCACTCTATCATCAGGGACTTCGGCCGACGGTGCCGATGCCGACGTTTCCTCTGCTGCTACACCGGCTGGAGTTGTTTCTTCGCCGGGCAGTCTGGCTGATGGCGCCGATGACGATGCCTCCGCTATTGTAGCAGGCGGAGTTATATCTTGGTCTGGGACGTCGTCCATCGGTTGATCGGGCACGCTCACCGTTGGAGGTTCTGCCGATGACCCGCCGGCAGTTGGCGCAACTTGGGCCGATGAGGGTACCGTTGATGGTGCATCGGCAGTTGATGGTGCGGTTGGAGCCGATGGTGAAGGAGAAGCCAGCCTCAGGCGCCTCTTTTTCGTCGGCGCAGCAGCAGAGGAGCCAACCCGCTTTGATGAAGACCGGGGAACATCGGCAGCCGGGCTGGAAGGTGATTGCCTGCTGGAAGCAAATGCTAATGACCATAGTGCCTGAAAAGTATAGAACAAGTTATACAAGATGGAATCTTGCCGATGAAACAGTATGTAATCGATACAAGTAAAGATGAGTTTACTGCATAAACTCACGTCAAGGCAATAGCCGCAGCCGATGTAGCCTGGGCTTTTGTAGGTGTCGGCGTAGGTACCTGTTGGGGCATGAAAGCGGCCAACGTCGGAGCTTTGGTGCCGATGATTGATATGGGGCCCATTATCCATAGATTGAAGGGCCTGCCACTGTTGCTCGTTGTGGGGATCAGATCATCGGCCTGTCAAGCGTAAAGGAGTTAAGTGCTGATACCGATGACAAAAATAAAGTAACAAAAATACATCGGATGGCAGACTTACTGCGTCATCAGGGATGATGTAATCGGCATCAATCAAGTGCCGATAGTAGTGCGAAGACTTGGCGAGTAGCTGGCACTTCCACTCTTGCCACCAAGACTTGTACTCGTTGGTGATGAAGGAGGTTGGCGACCAGGAAGAAAAGTCGAGGTCTGACGTATCGGCATCGGCAGGGAGATTGACGACTTTGTTCCAGTCTAGATTACTGGAGATTATCTGCCTGGGTCTTACTACCTTAGAGTAGTAGAGTTTGATCGGCAGTTGGCCAAATGTCAGTTGTCTCGCTGCTGCCGATGGGTAATAGAACTCGTAGGATGGTGGGGCATTCTTCCCAGATCCAAAGATATTTACTGGAATAGCTCGGGGAGTAATGCTGGCCCTCATGATTGCTTGGTTCTCGGGCAGGTTCACATCGGTCAAGTTGAATAGCAGTGGGAACTAGTTGTGTTCATCAATATATGGCCACCAGGTCCGTTCTGAGGAGGGGAGTCCATTGTAGAACTTCTGGAAATAGTAGCCGAAGTGCTCTGCATCGGCATCGGTACCTGGCAGCACTATGATAGCCTTTCCAAAGTTAAGCGGAGGGCGAGTTGCCGATTCATCATCCCCGTATCGGTAATCTTCCGATATATCCCTTGGGAATTGTTGGGCAAACAAGTCAAACTGGAGGGCCTTGTGCATGTGTGCATTCAACCACAGATTGACAAACCATCAGGGGCCTCCGAGATTGCCGATGGGTTCTCCTAGCAGTAGCTTCTGGGACACTTGATGCAGCAATCGGTATACTGATCCAAGAAGATACCTGCCTAAAGGGAGCCTCGTTCCATCGGCAAGTAGTTCAGCCGCTGGGAGGTGCATGGTGGTCGGACCAATGGTTTTGCCGCAGAAGATGAACTTTTCCAACCACATGTTTAAGAAAATGGCGTGCTCCCGTTGGGTTACCGATCCGGTTTTCTGGTTCTCTTTGATGTAGCCCGTCCAACTGCCGATATTCTGAGTGTTCACCTTGTACTCGGATTTTCTGTTGAAAAGGCTGAACGTATTGGCAGAAGTAATGTCCAAGCCGGTCAACATGTAGACATCGGCAAGGGTTGGGGTAGCTGGTCCATGCCTAAAGAGGAAAGCGTTCATGCTATCGGACCAGAAGTATGAGGCTGCCATCATTAAGTTTTCGTTCTTCTCCATATCGGCAATTGAAATCCTGATACACTGATCTAGGTTCCGTTCTTGCCAGTACCCTTGCTGTGATCTGACTACTCTTAGGTACCAGTTCTTCCATCCCTTAGTAGGCTTGGGCCATGAGCGGAATGTGTCCTTCCACAGTCCTAGACCAAAACACTCAGATCTGAACGGTACCCGGTTGGTTTCTGCATTAATGATGAAGGTGGGGTCTGGATTGCCCATTGGGCCTAGGCAGCTGAGGTTGGAACTGGAAAGTGGGATGACTACCTTGTTGTACAGTTCCTAGGGTTCGAAAAAGAAGGGACGAATCAGAAAAAGAATGGGGATAAATCCAGATTTTTGCGAAGAAAAGAACCATACAGAGGGGTCGGATTAGGTAGGGAATAAGCCTTACCTTTGGAATGTCGACTTGGATCGCCATTGGAGTCAGAGGAATGCTTGCAGTTCGTCCTTGGATTGCAGAGGAGTACTGTTGCTCGAGCTTGTGTTCTTCAGAGCGGCTGGAGGTTGAAGACGAAGGCAGGAAAGTGAAAGTAAAAATGGGCTCGGGTAAAAAGGCGGTGTGGATCCCGGTAACTTTTATAATCCTATTCAGGGGCATTTTGGGGTTCCGTTTCGCACTATGCAGGAATGTGGAGAGGCCCACGGTAGATACGCGCGGTGATCGAGGTGGTCTGCAACTGTTGCCGATTGCCGATAGGGGATGATTGGTGAAGACAGTTACCAGCACAAGGTCGCTAATCGGAAATGTTGCCGATTGCCGATCGGGAAAGTGTTGCCGATGCCGATGGGCGAAACTTAGCGCTTGGTGGCAGCAGAAGGTTACCGGTGGTCAAAAGAAGGAAGACACGGATTAAAGGGATCTGCCGATGGAAAGTTTTCATCGAAGAAAAGAATAAGGAAATTGGTGTTTTGTACCAGTATTATTATAGTAGTTTGAGTCCGACTCTTGCATGAGTCGTTTATTTTCCTTTAAAATAGGTGTGTTTGTTTAGGAAATAAATATTGTTATCCGGCTCCTGCGCGAGTCAGTTTCCTTTAAAGTAGGAGTTTGTTTTAGGAAGGATACGTGTCGTGTCTTTGTACAACTCTCCATGCGGGAGTATAAATACGTGCCCGAGGGCCATGGAAAAAACAACCAATCCAATTTAAAACAAACCAATTTTATCTTATTCTACCTTTTATCGCAATTTACCTTTTACTGCATTAGCTGTAGTTATCAACGAGTTCTTTCAAGCTTGGACGGGCTGCATCATCTTGATCTCCGTCAAATCCTTGCGAGTTCCGCGTGGGAGTACCTCTGAGCTTTGGCATTCCGGGCGCATCGCTGTTTGCCTCGTTCAGCTCTGCTCTAGTTATCCCGATCAAGCCCCAATCGCAGCATCTGGGCGCATCACCGTTGTCTGGATTGGATCTTGTTCTATCTTTGATCAATCTGAGCTTTGACGTCCGGGCGCATCGCTGTCGTCTCGTTCAGTTTTGTTCTAGTTATCATCCTTGTCGATTGATTGGTCAAATCAACTGGCACGCCTCCGGAATACCGAGCTTTGGGTAATAGCCCGAGGTGTTCACAGATCCTGACGCTTTTTGTGTCAACATTAGGTTACAAGACCCGTAGATGCGATCTAGGGAATTGTAGATGGATGTCAAGAGATTGTTTCGGAGGGGGTCCCTGCTCGCCTTATATAGCCGGGGAGCAGGGTTAAAGTTTCCATATCCTAACAGATCACGTCGGCCCCTTTAGGTAAGGGATCCGAACCTATCTTCTAGGATCCTTCTTGGTGAGCAAGACTTCTTCGGAGCCCTTGGCGAGCACGACGGCTGGTCGCGTGCCGCAAGGCCTTGTGGGCTGGGCCGTCCCCTGGTCGGCAGGCCCAACAAGGTCCCTGGGGATATGACGAGGTATATATCCCCAACAAGTCCCCGAGCACGTTGTATTCTTCTGGCGAGTCAGCAGCATCGTCTTCGGAGGTGCACATCTGGTCGCCAATGCACGGGGTCGTCGCTGTAGGGTCCCGACCAGGTTAGCTGGTCGAGGCAGTGGTAGGAGAAGCCTCCCGACCAGGTCGAGCTGGTCGAGAACGTCGTGGCCTGATGTGCGAGCAGATTTCCTTCGGTGGATGTTGCGGCTACTCATCGGGAGGATGTGGGGTGCTAAAGAAGGAAAACTTTTTTGAACGGCATGTTCCCTGTTGAAGTGAACCCACTTAAGCTCTACAAAAAGACAATAGGAAACAACAGAGGTTTGTCGAGAAGGAAAAAATAAGTACATTCACTGCAAGGTGAAGTGTACCCACTTAGTCCTCGAGCTTGGTAGCAAGTGAAGTATGCACGTGGTGCCAAGCTTTACAAAAATAAAGGATGTATAAGTAGCTTGCATGTAATAAGTAAAGCATAAGTTTTGCAAAAAATGACTGCGAATACCCACAGTCCCCAAGCCTGATGTAAGGAATTGTAAGGTTCTTATATCAGGATTTATAGAAAAATGTGCTGGAATATAAGTTTAGTAGAAAAGTCTGCGAATACCCATAGTCCCCGAGTCTAAGGCGAGAAAGTAGAATGTTCTTGCTTCAGGGTCATAATGATTTATTCTCAGTTCCCGGGTTGCAGTCCCCGGGTGTCTTGCTGTCTGGTCCTGCTTCGCTGTGGAGGCAGTCCCCGAGCCTTGCTCGGCATGTTTCTGGACGGAGTCCCCGAGTCTGGTCGGGTCTGCAAACAGATGATGGAGTCGTCTCTTTTTTTCACCGGCGTAATCCCCAAGTGGCATTGCAGCGGATGTCTTCCGAGATTTGCTAAATGTCGTACTATAGCAGTGTTACTATTCCTGTTAAGAGAAATCATAACAAAAATTGAATGCCCAGTCCCCGAGACAGTGGTGTTAGTGACGTTTTTAAGGAATTTTAACCGGAAGGTCATCGAAATTATCAGAGGAGGAATACAAAATAAGAGGACGGTGTAATTTGGCTGAATTAACTCCTTGGTTAACGGCCCAAAGGAAACCGTGAAGGAATCTATGTCTTGGCGGTTCCATATTTGCCCGTTGCGGTTTCCCAAAAACCCTGAGAGACGAAGCGCCACGCCGCTTCGTATAAAGAACGAATCCGCGACGGAACGAGAATGGTCATGTCCTCTGGTCTTCATCCGAGTGTGTGAGGATTCGAGCGGGGGCGACTTCATTGCTCAGGGTATTCGATCGGGACGGAGGGTCGGCTATATATCCCCGCGAAGATCGGGGTGAGTACTGATCCCTATTGTATCGATTTTCCTGGCGTTTCTTAGTCGCAAGGTCTTGAGAGGATATTGTCGACACCTAGTCCATACTAGGTGCGTCGGAAGCTGGTGGCGCGCATCTTGCAATGGATCTTGCCGCCGTGCTGGCCATGCCGGAGGATGTGGCGTTTCGGGTCCTTCTTCGTGTGATCGACAATGGTGACAATGTGCGCGAGTATGTAAAGATTCGCCCACTCTGCCACCTCTTCCGCAACTTCTGCGATGATCCATCGACGATTTGGCTTTTGTCTCTTCGGCGCATCCAGGATTATTGTCGGCCCTACTACCCTTTTCTGGAGACTGCCTTCGAACAGCGCTTTCTTGAGGCCGACCACCAGGAAGCGCTGTTCTTTCATGGCCTGGAGCTGCTGATGCTGTGGGACAAGACCCTGTTGGGCAATCACTTATTAGTAGAGCGTGGCGGCTGCCGATCGTGTCGCGATGTATTTTAGGGCCATGATGCTATATTATGCAGATTCAACGAACATGGAGACGCCTGCCCTCATCGATCGTGTTGGCGGTGGTGCCCATCCCGACAGTCGGTTTTGCGATAAAGGCCTTCGTAGCCTTGGGGAGCGTTCTCGTGATGATCTTCATGTCATCCAGAGGCGGCGGTGGATTCATGCCCCGGAGGATGTTCTGGACTTGGTGGTCATCGTCAAGCCTCATCTTTGCGTCTGGGATGAATGTCGTCGCTTTGGTTCGGAAGGTTGCAATATGTCTGGGATCATTATGTACTGTAGTTTGCAATGCCAGGTCCGACATGAGTTCGACCTTTGGACTAGGAATATTAGTGAGGTGGTCGCTTATCGCATCAGTAGGATGGAGTTGTAGTGGTCGGGTGCTTTGTAGAAGCATTGCCCTTTCTCTTTTAGCGTGTCGAGATATTTTGTCCTCTACTACTCTGCTGCGGGACAACTATCACTTGTTTCTCAGGTGCTGGTGGTTAGACGTGTAAGTGAAAAACTGCAAAGCCGTTATATATTTGGGCGGTGAGCTTTTGTTTCACTTGTATGTCCTTTTTCCTACTAAGTCGTGAGCCGTAGCGATGAAATGTTCGGCCTTGGTTCAAAAATAGTCCATGTCGTGGGGCTAGCGCCACTGCATGCATAGGATGCATAAGGATTCCCAAGGAGGCGCGCAGTGAAAACCCGCGGCGCAGAGGGCGAGCAACTCATGCACTCTTAGGGAGATGCCAAGGACAGGGCCTTTTTCCGAGAGGCTCAGTCATGGCGTGACTTTGGGCCTGTGGAGATCGTTCATGTCGACGCTGGGCGAAACGCCAGGCTGCTTGTAGAGTCGTCGACCGTATCGTGGTCGTATACAGATTCTGGGCGCGCGACCTCATGGCTACTGACCCAAGCAGTACTGCCGGCTTCTGGGGAAATACTGCTGGGAGGCCTGTCGATGTAACCATCTACTTCTATTCGCTATGGTTAACCGGTCGGCCAGCTTTGGAAGCTTTCTGGTCGCGGACAGGCTATTTGGAGAAAACGTCGTATTGCGTTTGGGCGGGGTCGTCGAACACTGTGGGAGTGTTTTGGAGAGGTCGTCGAACGTTTGTGAGTTTTGTCGAATTTGTCGCCATTGCGCCATGGGTGTTTTGCTCTAGTCGTCTTACGCCGTGGGCGTTCGAGCCGGTGTCATTGTTATGCCGTGGGTGTTTGACACAAGTTAGTTTTGTCATATGGGATGTATAGAAGATGAAACACCTTTTATTTACTGATGGAGGAGCACCTAGTACAAACTTTATCGTTACATTTGGAAAGTCTTTACACGCCACCGAGTGGTGGTACCTTCTGCGTCTGGTGGCGGGTGGCGTCGACGCTGGTCGTCGTCGATTCTGTTTCTTTCTGCTTCTTGGCGGCTGGATCGTCGTTGTCACCGGAGGTGTATATGTCTGAAGCGCGGGGTTTCTCGATGGCGTCTATTGTCTACTGCTCGCATTCATAGGCTATCTTCAAGTTGGTGCGAAGGCTGAGGATGCCTTGCGATGTCGGGTGAAGGACCGAGAACGGTGACCAGAGAGGGCGGTGAACGGGAGCCTCAAATTTCTCTCAAAATATTCGGGCCACTCTTTCCAAAAACACAAACCCAGTTGCTAGGTGCTCAACCTCCCCCGAGTAACATGAGCGGGGATTCAGATGAAAACAAGCAAATGAAAGCTCACCGGCAGTGGAGGAAAACTTACCGGAAACCCCAAGATTGAATTCTCAACCCCTATGAGAAAGAGGCAAGAACCCCAAGCAAATTAGCCAGAAAAGCAGGCGACGGACGCTCCAGGGTAGGGCATCGGACGCTGGCGATGGATGCTTAGGCGAGCGTCCGTCGGCGTTCCAGAGAGCCTAACAGATGCTGAGAACTGCGGAAGCGACGAACGCTTGGCGACGGACGCTTGGACGAGCGTCAGTCGGCCTACCCGAGAGCAACACAGGGCTTCACAGCGCACACAATGTGACGAACGCTGGGCGACGGACTCTGAACAGCGTCCGACGCCATAACTGAAGGACGCCAACAAGCGAGGCGACGGACGCTGACGTCAGCACGTACCAACGTCCGACGCAAACCGTCAGAGCGTCCAACGCCCTCGATAGAGACGCAGTAAACGTGAAAAACGATTTTCTCTCCACCAAATCTTCCCAAAACTTGACCAAATGTTCTCCACTAGCAACCCAACTTGGTAGGCATTATTCTAGTGCTATGGAGGAGCTATCCCAAAGAAATCATCGCTCAATTTGGTGAGGATTAAAGGGAAACGAGGATTTAGGGGAAAAGGGGCAAGAACGAAGAACACCACAAAGAAATCGCCCGATCTGCGAACTCGAGAGGTTTGAGGAGGAACCCTTCCGTGCAAAGATGCTCCTCTCGAATACGAACAACTTGGTTCAAATGAATTTGCAAGAGCTACTCCCTACAAAGAGAAATTATCTCGGGAACAAAGAGGGAGAAAAAGCAAAATGGGAAGAACACAAGCAAATCAGGGACACGATCAAGAAATTGTAACCACCATGGCTTACGGAGGTTACGACCTCCGATTCCTCGCAACAAACTCAAGTTCTTATAGAGGTTGGTGAAATCAACCTAGGGATCTCATGAACTAGAGAGTGTAGAGAGATAGAGAGAGAGTTGGGGCAAATGATTAGAGTTCAAGAGATGGGATGAGGGATAGCCCTTCACCCCCTACTTATCGAGCTTTGGCTATTTCTCGAAGACACCCCTAGATACATTGAGTGAACTACCTAGCCTAAGCATTGCAGTCCAAGCTCCGGAAAATATCTCCCACATTTTGAATGGACGACCCCGCTTACTTCCGGGAGTTGTCGTCGCCTCGACGCAACCTCCAGGATTCCGCCACGTGCCATCCCCGCTTCCTCGGAAGCTCCGCCTAGGTTTTGAGGCCCAAACCCAGGAAACCCGCCACCTGTAGCTTTGGGCTCAACTACCGAACCCCGAGTTTTGTGGCCCAAACTCGGAAACCGACGCGGATGGTTTTGAGGCCCAAACCACCAAACCACTCGACGCGAGCCACCTTGTCTTTGCCCGGTCGGACTCCGAGTCCCCTGAGCGTCCACTCGACTCGCGCGTCCACTGTCTTGACTCGGCCGACTCGGTCTACCTCCATGTCTTCTCACACTCGCCGGTGCCAACTACTAGCCACCACAGCTAGTACGCCGCCGTCCATGGCCCCTTAGTCCGAGCCCCGCTTCCACCCTTCACCGCTCTCAGTCCATCGGCACGGCAAGCCTCTGCTCGACCTTCTCCACGCCATTGACCCTTATCACTAGGCATAGCACCTGCACACCACAAGCCGATAGACAGGCACACACTCGCTTTCGCGAGGATTAGAAGTAAGCCACTCAAACTGAACCGCTCAAGTGTTGGGCAATCACTCATCACAAAACTGAACTACATGGGTACTTATCAACCATGTGTTCACAATCTCCCCCTTGATGAGTGCATTGTCAACATAAGTGCATTTCAGATTCGAGCCACAAGGTAAAGCTCTCCAAATGACCAAAAGCTAAGGAAGCCAAAACGGGGTCACTTGAGAGAAGCAAAACGAGTGCAAAACTTGGTACCCAAAAACATGGGCAACGACGCAAAACAAAGCTAGCCCTCAAGAAGAGGCAGAAAACGGGCTCAACACTGCTAGCAAGTCCAAGAAACCAATCATAGCTCTCAAAGCTCAAAGCACCAATTGAAACACTAAGGGAGCTCAAAAGATACCAATTAAAACACCTCAATGCTCAAGAAGCCATCGAAACCTGTCGAAGCCAACAAAGCAAGCTAGACCCTCCAGAAGAGGCAAAGGCTCAACACATCTAGCAGAAGCTCCCCCCGGGAACATGCACACTCAAGATACCAAGAAAGGGTGAAAAGAGTCAAGTACACAAAAGAGATACCAATTGAAGAGCTTTAAAGCTCAAAATCACATTTTATGCCCCTTGACTAGTGCAAGTATGAAAATGCACCATTTTCTCCCTCTTGGTTGAATATGAATGAAATGCACATTTCTCCCCCTTGGTGACACATGCAACACATCAAAGCTCAAGACTCAAGATCCGACCACAAATGCCATGAAATACAAAATGAGTGCAACAAGCTTCATATATAGAGCTAAGACAATGAATAGATGCTCTAAGTGATGTGATCCTATGAGAATAGGAAAAGCTCTACGTGCCCAACAAAGACTCAAGTTGAGCTTAAGATCACTTTAGAAGCTATTTAAGAGAGCATTTACATGTGAGAGCAAGGAATTGGTATCACCTCCTAGAGACAACTAGACATGGAAAATAAGATAGGATCTATCTCAAAGCAAACTCATGTAAAGCAAGTAAACTATCACTAGCAAAGTTCATACAACAAGCCAATGACCCAACTAAATGAATTTTTCAAATTTCAGAGTTTGCAGCCAAATTTCAGTTTTAGGCACATTACAAGTTCTATGCGAGTGGTTGTAAGCAAGGTGATGACATTGCTTACCAACCGGGCGAAGTCAAATGACTTGACACACCGGTTTTGGTCATACACAACACCGCTCAAGTATCAACCCATATGGGAAGCAGTCTCGAACACACGGTGAAGTGCTCACAATGCACAAAATAGAGAGCAATTTCATTTTAGATATTAATCTTGGTGCTCAAAGGTAGTGAATGAAGCAATTAAGAGCCATAGTTACAAGCTATATACAAGGCAGCCAAGAAGGATCTTCAAAAGCCTACACATGCTAGTGCCATTTCAGAGGTGACATGGGGAATTAAATTCAGTTTTAAATCTTTTCTAACTTAGCTCTATTGCATATCATGAGATCAAAGAGAGTCTAAGTTAGGCAACACCATAGACACATAAAACACCTCAAACAGAGCATAGAATCATTATATAGGCTATAGGTATGAAGCTTAAAAATGAACTATGTCACAAATGCAAATGAGATGCAAAATGCAAACTGACACCGATTAACAACTAAAAAGACACAAAAAGAAAGAAAGTCAAAGGAAAGCAAACACCCAACTCGCCCCGAAGGCGAGAAAACACAGCTTGATCCAAAGGCTTTGTGAGAATATCCGCAAGCTGATTTTGGGTCTCGACATGCCGGAGGTCAATGTCGCCCTTCTCGTAGTGATCACGCAAGAAGTGAAAGCAGACCTCAATGTGCTTGGTCTTTGAATGAAGCACAGGATTTTTGGCCACACTAATTGCACTCGTGCTATCGCAAAGCAGAGGCACCTTAGTAAGCTCAAGACCGAAATCTTACAAAGTGGCAATCATCCAAATCAACTGCGAGCAATAGCTAGCCGCGGCAACGTACTCAGCTTCGCACGTCGACTGTGCCATGCTAGACTACTGGTGAGAAGACCAAGAAACCAAAGAAGACTCGAGAAACTAGCAAGTCCCATAAGTGGACTTCCGATCAAGTCGGCAACCAGCAAAGTCAGCGTCAGAATAACCACAAAGCACAAGAGAGGAAGCGGTGGAAAACCAAAGACCAAATTTGGGAGTGAAGCGCAATTACCTCATGATGCGTTTTACCGCTTGCTTGTGCGAAGTCCGTGGGGATGCCTGAAAGCGTGCACACAAGAAGACGGCGAACTGAATGTCCGACCGGGTCGCCGTCAGGTACAGAAGCGACCCGATCATGCTGCGGTACTCCGTCTGGGACACCGCCTCTCCTTCCTCGTCCGCATCCAAGGCAGTAGTGGTTGACATAGGCGTCAAGAGGGGCTTTGCCTCGCCCATGTCAAACTTCTTCAAGATATCCTTTGTGTACTTGCCTTGGTGCACAAACGTCCCTTCTAGGGTTTGCTTGATTTGCAACCCAAGAAAGAAAGTCAACTCTCCCTTCATGCTCATCTCAAATTCCCTGCTCATAAGATCTGCAAACTTGGCAACAAGAGCATGAGAAGAACCACCAAAGATGATATCATCCACGTATATTTGGACAAGGAGAATGTCTTTGCCTTGCTTGCGGAGAAACAATGTCTTATCTACCGATCCCATTTTAAATCCCTTAGCAAGCAAAAAGGTTTTTAAGCCTATCATACCATGCTCTAGGTGCTTGTTTCAAACCATACAAAGCTTTGTGAAGATTAAAAACATGGTTTGGAAACTTGGGATTTTCGAAACCGGGAGGTTGTCTTACATAGACTTCCTCCTCTATGTAGCCGTTTAAGAAAGAACTGTTAACATCGATTTGGTAAAGCTTAAAACCCTTAGAAGCCGCAAAAGCTAGAAGGATTCTAATGGCTTCTAAACAAGCTACGGGAGCAAAGGTTTCCTCGTAGTCTATTCCCTCCTTTTGACAAAAGCCTTAAGCTACCAACCTAGTCTTGTTGCGCGCTACCACCCCATCCTCACTTTGTTTATTTTTGAAAACCCATTAGGTATCTATGGGGTGGCAACTAGGTGGTGGAGGAACTAAGACCCAAACCCGGTTTCGCTCAAAGTTTTCTAACTCCTCATGCATGTCATTAACCCAATCCAGATCCATCTAAGCGTGTCCAACATCTCAGGGCTCAAAAGACGCGACAAAAGCTGAATGAGCAAAGTGAGAGACATAGGACCTTGACCGCGTGACTCGACGGTTGATGTCGCCGATGATGTTCTCCGGCGGGTGCTGCCGCTGGATGTGCCGGGGAGCCTGCCAGGACGAAGTGGCCTCCCCCTCAACAACAGCTGGAGCTCCCTCAGGTGCAACGGGCAGGGTCGCAGGGTCGAAGTAGACGTCGCAGGGTCGACGGGGGCAGCCGGTGTAGTCGGCTCAGGATCACCCCAATCGGCATCGTCCTGCTCCTCCTCAACAAAGATGCTAGTGTTCACCTCATCATCACCTGCAAGCTTAAAACAGTGGAAACACAGGGCATAGTTTCATCAAAGGTAATCTCACAAGTCTCCATCACTCGGTTAGTCTCAAGGTTAAGTGCACGATAAGCACGAGAGTGAGTAGAATAACCAAGAAAGATACCGTCAGAAGACCGTGACTCAAATTTTTCCAACTTGCCGCCCTTTTTTAGGATGAAGCACTTGCACCCAAACACCCGTAGGTGACTTACCTTGGGTGGTCTCCCAAATCGCAACTCATAAGAAGTCTTTTTCCTTAAAGCTCGGAGAAAAATGCGATTGGAGACATATCAAGAAGAACTGAGTGCTTCGGCCCAATACCGCCTAGCAGTCCTATGCTCATCGAGCATCGTCCTGGCCATCTCAACAAGGGTCCGATTCTTGCGCTCAACAACACCGTTTTGCTGAGGAGTGTGAGGTGAGGAAAACAGGTGATCGAGACCCAAAGAAGAGCAAAGAGTTGCAAAGTGAGCATTCTTGAATTTTGTGCCATTGTCACTGCGGATAGCTCTCATGGCATTCTTAGGTAGCTCATTTTGCAATCTCAAAATCAAATCTCGAACAAGGGGAAAAGCCTCATCCGTACTCTCCAAAAAGAACACCCAAGGGTATCTCGAGTAGTCATCAACGACTACAACCACATACCACTTCCCTCCTTCCGACCTGACCCGAGCTAGACCAACTGTGTCCATGTGTAAGAGCTCGCCGGGTCGAGTGGTCATAATCTCAGTCAAGGAGGATGGGAAGCGGCAACCATCTTTCCATGCTTGCAAGGATGGCAAACCAAATCCTTCTCGAACTTTAGCTTTGGCAATCCTTGGATAAGGTCCATTGAGCTAAGCCTTGCAAGCAAGTCGAAACTCAAATGTCCCAATCTCCTATGCCACTTCCAAAGTTCGGAAGAAGAACCGGCAAGAAGACAACGAGAAGGACTAGAAGAGATAGAAAAATGTGCACAAAAAACCTTCCCGAAGGGTAAAATCCGGCAAACAAGCTCACCACGAGAGTCCAAAATCTGAGAGAGATTAGGCTTAAAACTCACTTCAAAACCGTCATGAAGGAGTTGCGAAACCGAAAGAAGGTTAAAATGACATTTCGTAACCAAAGCAACATCCTTGAGGACAAAAGAAGAGTTCACTCGGATCGACCCTCGGGAGACAACCTTACCTTTACTCTTGTCCCCGAATGTGATATACTCGGTGTGGTGCACGGAGTCGATGCTGGAGAACCACTTGGCACTTCCGGTCATATGGCGTGAGCATCCGGAATCCACAAGCCAAGTCTCCTCCAATCCTCCTTCCTACATCAATAAAAAGACATAGGGTGAGCAAACGGTGCAACACTGGGGTTAGTAAACTGTGAAGGATACCAGTGTTGTCCCTTTTGCCCAAAGAATGGGTTAGGAGAAAAACCAAACATCTCCTGCCCCATGGGAGGATAGCGAACACCATGATGGGGAAAACGTGGTCTGCTAACGAAGGGTGGAGTAAAGCCACCGCCACGAGGCTTGTAGTCGTATGGGTCACGACTGGTACCACGCCGGGCACGACCACCACGTGGTCTCGCCTCCTGAGGCCTAGCACCTTGAGGCATTGTACCTCTAGGTCTAGAAGTGCGCCTCTGAACTTCCGATTCATGCACCCCAACTCGTGGGTGGTACATGTCCCGGTTGTTCAACTCAACCTGCCTGCGATCATCTCTCTTCCTCCTAAAGCAAAACTCAGCCAAATGCCCATCCCGCTCACAATACTCACAATGGTACCTCACCACACCTTTGGTAGGCACTCTCTTGTTGGGTTGGGTGGCTCTAGTTTTCTTAGGAAGGGGATCACTAGAGATATCTGGCAGGGTGTCAAGTGGGTTGCGAAGGTTGTTCGGTTTTGCAATCCACACTTGCTTCTGTGGAGTGGTTTTGGGTAGCTCTTCAAACACACCATCTCTCACAGGAAACTTAGAGGGTTTGGTAGGCTTAGGTGGAGTGATCTTGGTAAGCTTGGGAGTTGTGGTGGGTTTCTCACTCTCGCTCAAACCACTGCACTCACCGATCTTACCGAACAAGCTATCTTCCTTCCCACCTATAGAAAAGCCTACTCCCGTGCCGCCAGCCCTTTTGCATTGGCTAAGGATCATCCCCAACTGCGGCTCTCGGCAAGACACCTAGCTCAAGATGGACCGAATGTATGTGTTTTCTTCCTCGGTACGCATCTTGTCGTGTCTGCACGACGCGATCTCAAGCTCCAAAGCTTCAATGCGATCCGACTCTTTAGTGCTATCTGAGCTGACCTTCTTTAGCACAGCAATCCTAGCATCTCTCTGTGCTAGCTAGAACGCAAGCCTAAGCAAGACTTGCACGCACCAAGTAAGCTAGGCCTAGCCTTCACCTCACTTACCTCAAGTAGAGTGCCATACTTGTCCTAGAGAGTGACAAGATCAGACATGTGAATGGCGCAAGCATCACACTCTACCTCCTCGGTAACCACCACTGACGCCTTAGCAAAGTCTAGCTCATGAAGCGCGCTAAGGTACTTCGCCTTAAAGTCGTTCCTCTCACAAGCGGCACACTTGAGCAACACATCTTGACTCATCAAGGTGTCGTTCAAAGACTCAATCTCAAGAGAGAGGGACTCGGCGGTGGGTGGTACCTCGGGTGTGTCGGAGTCGTAATCGTAGTCGGGGCCATCCTTGCTTTTGCTGACCTTGTCTTCTTCAATCGCCATGGTGCAAAACCCACCGTGCTTGGCGTCGACATAGAAGCATAGGCCGTTGAGCTTGTCCTCAAACTTTCCCTTTGACTCATCATCGCTTGAAGAAGTACCTCCGTCGGAGGAGGCATCGATGTCGCTAAGGGAGGCGAGGAAGACTCGGTGCTTGGCCTTCACCTTGTCGATCGCCTTCTTGGAGGACCTTCGGTGTTAGCCGCCCTTGGGATTGTTGTTGTCCTCGAAGTGGTGCTCGCGCTTGTCCCTGCGCTTGGTGAAGTCACCCGCAGCTTTCTTGGGTTAGTTTGCAATGAAGTGATCCTCATCACCGCAATGGTAGCACCCCTTGGCTGAGCCACCACACCGACGGTTCAAACGGTTGTTGTGAAACCGTGAGAACTTGGTGATGACCAAAGCCAGCTCATCATCTCCAAGAGCCTCCACTTGATCTTCTATCACAGAAATCAAACACAAAGCGAACATAGAGTGTGAAGGGTCAGAGGAGGAAGAAGACGTACCGCCGAGGCTAGAAACCAACGCCACAGATGGTTTCGACGGGTTTTCAAGCTTGGCCCGGGTTTGGTAGTCAATCTCAGAGGACTTGAGCTTGCTGAACAGCTCGTCCACGGTCAGGGCATCATAGCCTAGTGACTCATGAATGGCATCCACCATCATCTCCCACACCTTCGGGTCAAGAGCATGCAAAAGCTTGATAGCCATCTCATGATCATCATAAGGCAAGTTGGCTCGATTAGCACGCATCTTGTTGATGATAGATTGGAAGTGAGTGAACATCCCGTCAACAGATTCGCCAGCCAACTGAACAAAGTTCTCGTACTCTCTACGGTACGTGTCGAAGAGTTTGGACTTGATCTGAGGGTTGCCCTCATGATATCGCACAAGTGTTTGCCAGATCTCTCGCGCCATAGTGAGGTTCGAGACTCGCTGAAACTCAAGAAGTGACAAACTCGAGAAGAGGATACTCCGTGCTCGACTATTTGCGTTGTGTTGAGAAGTTTGGAGTTGGTCAACACGAGCCGCAAGAACACAATAGCCCTCATTCTCACAAATCTCCCATATGTTTGAATCAACTCCTTGTAGATAGGCGGACATGTGCACCTTCCAGTAGGAGAAGTTCGTTCCATCGAAGAACGGAGGTTTACGAACACCTCGCTCCATGTCGCCTTCGCAGATCAAGAACCGTGTAAGGTGGATTGATCCTTAACCGACTCTGATACCAATTGAAGGACCGAGAACGGCGACCAGAGGGGGGGGGGGTTGAATGGGAGCCTCAAATTTCTCTCGAAATATTCGGACCACTCTTCCCAGAAACACAAACCCAGTTGCTGGGTGCTCAACCTCCCCCGGGTAACGCGAGCGGGGATTCAGACGAAAACGAGCAAATGAAAGCTCACCCGCAGTGGAGGAAAACTTAACGGAAACCCCAAGATTGAGTTCTCAACCCCTATAAGAAAGAGGCAAGAAGCCCAAGCAAATCAGCCAGAAAAGCAGGCGACGGATGCTGGAAGACAGGGCGACGGATGCTCCAGGGCAGGGCGTCGGACGCTGGCGATGGATGCTTAGGAGAGCGTCCGTTAGCCTTCCAGAGAGCCTAACAGAAGCTGAGAACTGCTGAAGCGACGGACGCTTGGACGAGCGTCCGTCGGCCTACCCGAGAGCAACACAGGGCTCCACTATGCACACAACATGACGGACGCTGGGCGACGGACTCTGAAGTGCGTCCGACGCCATAACCGAAGGACGCCGACAAGCGAGGTGACGGACGCTGACGTCAGAACGTACCAGCGTCCGACGCAAACCGTCAGAGCGTCTGACGCCCCCGACCGAAGCGCAGTAAACGCGAAAAAACGATTTTCTCTCCACCAAATCTTCCCAAAACTTGACCAAATGTTCTCCACTAGCAACCCAACTTGGTAGGCATGATTCTAGTGCTATGGAGGAGCTATCCCAAAGAAATCATCGCTCAATTTGGTGAGGATTAAAGGGAAACGAGGATTTGAGGGAAAAGGGGCAACAACGAAGAACACCGCAAAGAAATTGCACGATTTGCGAACTCGAAAGGTTTGAGGAGGAACCCTTCCGTGCAAAGATGCTCCTCTCGAATACGAACAACTTGGTTCAAACGAATTTGCAAGAGCTACTCCCTACAAAGAGAAATCATCTCGGCAACAAAGAGGGAGCAAAAGCAAAACGGGAAGAACACAAGCAAAACGGGGACACGATCAAGAAATCGAAACCACCATGGCTTACGAAGGTTACGACCTCCGATTCCTCGCAACAAACTCAAGTTCTTATAGAGGTTGGTGAAATCAACCTAGGGATCTCATGAACTAGAGAGAGTGTAGAGAGAGAGAGAGTTGGGGCAAATTATTAGGGTTCAAGAGATTGGATGAGGGATACCCCTTCACCCCCTACTTATCGAGCTTTGGATTTTTCCCAAAGACCCGCCTAGATACATTGACTGAACTACCTAGCCTAAGCATTGCAGTCCAAGCTCCGGAAAATATCTCCCGCATTTTGAATGGACAGCCCCGCTTCCTTCTGGGAGTTGCCGTCGCCTCGACGCAACCTCCAGGATTCCGCCACGTGCCATCCCCTGTCCGCCGGCACCCATGGTCCCTCAGTCCGAGCCTCGCTTCCGCCCTTCACCGCTCTCAGTCCATCGGCACGTCAAGCCTCTGCTCGAACTTCTCCACGCCATTGACCACTGTCTCTAGGCATAGCACCTGCACACCACAAGCCGATAGACAGGCATAGACTCACTTTCGAAAGGATTAGAAGTAAACCACTCAAACTGAACCGCTCAAGTGTTAGGAAATCACTCATCACAAAACTGAACTACATGGGTACTTATCCACCATGTGTTCGCATCGGGATTTTCAACACCATGTATGTGTAATGTGGGACTGCCATTAGCTTGGCGAGTGCCGGGTGGGCCAGTATCGCGTGGTAGGCTGTCTTGAACTCGGTGACGACGAAGTTGATATTCTCAACTCTGAAATGGTCTTTATCGCCGAACTGCACAGGGAGGGTAATCTGCCCTATTGGTGTTGATGCCTTGTCGGGGATCTGCAGTCTGCCCACTCGTCTTCATTGGAGAAATTGATTGGTTGGTCCAACCAATCGAGGGGGGGAGCCTCGGCTACGTTCCCTCCCACTGCGGCGAGCGAGTAGACGTCTTTGCGAGTTTGGTGGTGTTGTCTTTCTCCCTCAACGAGCACACTGCCCTCAAATATGGAGTATGTTGTTGAGGCTGCTCGGAATTCTGGCGCTGGAGGTCCCTGTTCCCTGCCTCCATCTTCATCGTCCTTCTTCTTTTTTTTGTCAACCTTGTCCTTCATTGTTGTCTCTATGAGCTTGCAATTTCGCAAGGAGTGTTTGGAGTTCTTGTGTATCGGGCATTGTCCGTCGAGGATCTTCTCGTAGTTTTCATAGTAGTTCTTCTTTGGGCGGGCGTCCATGCTTGCAACATAGCGGTTGTTTTGCCTGTAGTCGAACCTCTGTGGTCGGTGTTATTAGTTACCTGACTGATGGTCGCGGTGGTCACTAGACCATTTCCCGTTCCGGTAATCTGGTCGGCGATTGTTATCTCCAACACCTTCCGGAGAACGGGAGTAACGCCGTTTGTTCTCTCTGCTTCGGGTGGCATCGTCTTGGTTAGTGTAGGGGTTCGCAATCATCATCATCTCCTCTATGGTTTTTACGTTGTTGCGGGCCAACTTTTTTTGGAGGTCGTCCATTCTCAGGACATTGGAGAAGATGGCGACGGCTTCTGGGTCGAAGATTTCTGTTATGCTTAGGCGCTTGTCAGAAAAACGCCTGATGTATTCTTGGAGGCTCTCGTTACTTCTCTGGCGGATGTTTTCCACGTCGTAACGTGTTCCTAGCTGGATACACGTGGCTTTGTACATTTCTATGAAGATTTTCTTGAGGTCCTCCCAATTGTCGATGCTGCCTTCTGGGATCTTCCAAAGCCAACTGATGGTGGACGTTGACAACATTACTGGTAGGTAGTTTGCCATCATGTCTAGGTCTCCTCCGGTGGCATACATGGTGATCTCGTATGTTGATGCCCATTGTTCCAGGTCTACATTGCCGTCGTACTTCTCGACTGATGTCACTCTGATGCTCTGGGGCCAGCGGATGGCGCGTGCCAGTATTATTATAGTAGTTCGAGTCTGACTCTTGCATGGGTCGCTTATTTTCCCTTAAGATAGGTGTGTTTGTTTAGGAAATAAATATTGTTATCCGGCTCCTGCGCGAGTCAGTTTCCTTTAAAGTAGGAATTTGTTTTAGGAAGGGTATGTGTCGTGTCTTTGTACAACTCTCCGTGCAAGAGTATAAATATGTGCCCGAGGGCTATGGAATAAACAATCAATCCAATTCAAACCAAATCAATTTTATCTTATTGTACCTTTTATCGCAATTTACCCTTTTACTGCATTAGTTATAGCTATCAACGAGTTCTTCAAGCTTTCGACGAGTTGCATCACCTTGATCTCCGTCAAATCCTTGCTAGTTCCGCGTGGGAGTACCTCTAGGCTTTCGCAATCTGGACGCATCGCTGTTTGCCTCGTCTAGCTCTGCTCTAGTTATCCCTGATCAATCTGAGCCTTGACGTCCGGGCGCATCGCTGTCGTCTCGTTCAGTTTGTTCTAGTTATCATCCTTGTCGATTGATTGGTCCAATCGACTGGCACGCCCTCGACATCGAGCTTTGGGTAATAGCCCGAGGTGTTCACAGATCTGACGCTTTTTGTGTCAACAAGTTCACGTCCTCCTTCGAAGTCTCGGGGCAATTGTTGCCCGAGTGATCATTTCCTCCGCACACCTCGCACCATGGATCAGCTTCAAATAGCTTGTGCGGCGGCAACTGGGTAGATGGCCTCTCGTTCCTTCTTGGAACCTTCTTATATCTTCTTCATCAAGAGGTCCATCTTGGCGGAGAGAATGTCCACCTCATTGACAGTGTGCATACCTCGCCTCTTTGGCTGGAGACGTTCGTCACCCCATCCTTGGTTGATCACCATTTTCTCAATGAGGCCCTTGGCATTCCTCACTGTGTGTTGGAGAAATGCCCCTCCAGCGGCAGCATCAAGGTGACTACGGGCCATGCTAGTCAGCCCATGGTAGAAACCTTGGATCAGGAGCCAGTCGTCTATCCTATGATGAGGACATGCACGAACGTACTCCTGGAGACGTTCCTATGCTTCGAGAATTGTCTCGTTAGATTGTTGTTGAAAGCTTGAGATCTTCACGCGAAGAACATTGGTTTTGCCCGTCGGGAAGAACTTCTTGAGGAATGCGTTAGCACACCTCTCCCATGTAGTGGCCTCTTCTTTGTGGGCGTAGAACCATTGCTTCACCATTGTGAGAATGGAAAAAGACGAAGGCAAATGGCGTCAGACGCCACTCCCTTGATGGTGAATGTGCCACATAACTCCATGAAGTTCTGGAGATGAGCATTTGCATCCTCATGGGGCTTTCCGCAAAATGGATTGGCCTGCACCATGTGGATCAAGGTGGGCTTCAGCTCGAAGGTGGCATCTCCGAAGTTGACCTCGGGACCCTGAGCTACGTGGGTAGCTGACGGAGCCGAGAAGTCAGAGATTGCCTTCTAGGCCATAGCTTCCTTGAGTGGTGGTGTAGAGCCTCCTTCCTTGAACGGATCCTGGTTCGAGAGGAACCTTTGAGGGGGAACTCGATGATGTCTAATCCTCCTCAACAGCTGCTCGGGATCTTCGAGATAGTTTCCCGGTAGTTGGAAACCGCTCATACACTGTCGGGCTTCACAAGAAAGGAAGACTTCATCAAACGCAAGGACAAGTGCGAGCACCACATCGAGGACAAGCACAAGCCCAAGGGTGGCTACCATAGAAGCTCCTCCAAGAAGGTGATCGACAAGGTGAAGGCCAAGCACCGAGCCTTCCTCGCCTCCCTCAGTGACATCGATGCCTCCTCCGAAGGAGATGCTTCTTCGAGCGATGATGAGTCCAAGGAAAAGGTTGAGGACAAGATCAACGGTCTATGCTTCTACGCCGACGCCAAGCACAATGGTTGTTGCACCATGGCGATTGAAGAAGGCAAGGTTGGCAAGCGCAAGGATGGCCCCGACTACGACTATGACTCCGACACACCCGAGGTACCACCCACCGTCGAGTCCCTCTCTCTTGAGATTGAGTCTCTGAACGACACCTTGATGAGTCAAGATGCGTTTCTCAAGCGTGCTGCTTGTGAGGGGAACGACTTTAAGGCAAAGTACCTTAGCGCGCTTCATGAGCTAGATTTGGCTAAGGCATGAGTGGTGGTTACCGAGGAGGTAGAGTGTGATGCTTGCGCCATTCACATGTCTAGTCTTGTCACTCTCCAGGACAAGTATGGCACTCTACTTGAGGAGGTTAGTGAGCTGAAGGCTAGGCCTAGCTTACTTGGTGCATGCAAGTCTTGTTTAGGCTTGCGTTCTGAGCTGGCACACAAGGATTCTAAGATCGCTGTGTTAGAGAAGGTTAGCTCAGATAGCACTAGAGAGTCGGATCGCTTTGAGGCTTTGGAGCTTGAGATCACGTCGTGCAGACACGACAAGATGCGAATAAAGGAAGAAAACACATACCTTTGGTCCATCTTGAGCTGGGTGTCTTGCCGAGAGCCGCAGTTGGGGATGATGCTCAGCCAATGCAGAAGGGCTGGCAACATGGGAGTAGGCTTTGCTATAGGTGGGAAGGATGATAGCATGTTTGGTAAGATCGGTGAGTGCAGTGGTTTGAGCAAGAATGAGAAACCCACCACAACTCCCAAGCTTACCAAGGTCACTCCACCTAAGCCTATCAACCCCTCTGAGTTTCCTGTGAGATATGGTGTGTTTGAAGTGCCACCCAAAACCACTCCACAGAAGCAAGTGTGGATTGCAAAACAGAACCATCTTCGCAACCCACTTGACACACTGCCAAACATCTCTAGTGATCCCCTTCCTACGAAAGCTAGAGCCACCCAACCCAACAAGAGAGTGCCTACCAAGAGTGTGGTGAGGTACCATTGTGAGTATTGTGAGCGGGATGGGCACTTGGCTGAGTTTTGCTTTAGGAGGAAGAGAGATGATCGGAGGCAGGTTGAGTTGAACAACCGGGACATGTACCACCCACGAGTTGGCGTGCGTGAACCAGAATTTCGGAGGCGCACTACTAGGCCTAGAGGTACAATGCCTCAAGGTGCTAGGCCTCAGGAGGCGCGACCACATGGTGGTCGTGCCCGGCAGGGTACCGGTCGTGACCCATACGACTACGGGTCTCGTGGCGGTGGTTTTACTTCACCCTTCTTTAGCGGACCACGTTTTCCCCATCGTGGTGATCGCTATCCTCCCATGGGATAGGAGATGTTTGGTTTTTCTCCTAACCCATTCTTTGGGCAAATGGGACAACACTGGTATCCTTCACAGTTCACTAACCCTAGTGTTGCACCGTTTGCTCACCCTATGTCTTTCTATTGATGTAGGAAGGAGGACTGGAGGAGACTTGGCTTGTGGATTCTGGATGTTCACGCCATATGACCGGAAGTGCCAAGTGGTTCTCCAGCCTCGACCTCGTGCGCCACACCGAGTACATTACATTCAGGGATAAGAGTAAAGGTAAGGTTGTCTTTCGAAGGTCGATTCGAGTGAACTCTTCTTTTGTCCTCATGGACGTTGCTTTGGTTGCGAATTTGCATTTTAACCTTCTTTTGGTTTCGCAACTCCTTGATGACGGTTTTGAAGTGAGTTTCAAGCCTAATCTCTCTCGGATTTTGGACTCTCGTGGTGAGCTTGTTTGCTGGATTTTACCCTTCGGGAAGGTTTTTCGTGCGGATTTTTCTATCTCTTCCGGACCTTCTCGTTGTCTTCTTGCCGGTTCTTCTTCTGAGCTTTGGAAGTGACGTAGGAGATTGGGACATCTGAGTTTTGACTTGCTTGCAAGGCTTAGCTCAATGGACCTTATCCAAGGATTGCCAAAGCTGAAGTTCGAGAAGGATTTGGTTTGCCATCCTTGCAGGCATGGCAAGATGGTTGCTGCTTCCCATCCTCCTCTGACTGAGATCATGAACACTCGACCCAGTGAGCTCTTACACATGGACACAGTTGGTCCAGCTTGCGTCAGGTCGGAAGGAGGGAAGTGGTATGTTGTTGTAGTCGTTGATGACTACTCGAGGTACTCTTGGGCGTTCTTGTTGGAGAATAAGGATGAGGCTTTTCCACTTGTTCGAGATCTGATTTTGAGATTGCAAAATGAGCTACCTAAGAATGCCATGAGAGCTATCCACAGTGACAATGACACAAAATGCAAGAATGCTCACTTTGCAACTCTTTGCTCTTCTTTGGGTCTCGATCACCAGTTTTCCTCATCTCACACTCCCCAGCAGAATGGTGTTGTTGAGCGCAAGAATTAGACCCTTGTTGAGATGGCCAGGACGATGCTCGATGAGCATAGGACTCCTAGGCGGTATTGGGCCGAAGCACTCAGTTCTGCTTGCTATGTTTCCAATCGCATTTTTCTCCGAGCTTTCAAGAAAAAGACCTCTTATGAGCTGCGATTTGGGAGACCACCCAAGGTAAGTCACCTACGGGTGTTTGGGTGCAGGTGTTTCATCCTCAAAAAGGGCGGTAAGTTGGATAAATTTGAATCACAGTCTTCTGATGGTATCTTGCTTGGTTATTCTACTCACTCTCGTGCTTATCGTGCACTTAACCTTGAAACTAACCGAGTGATGAAGACTTGTGAGATTACCTTCGATGAAACTATGCCCTGTGTTTTCACTACTTTTGAGCTTGTAGGTGATGATGAGGTGAACACTAACATTTTTGTGGAGGAGCAGGATGATGCTGATTGAGGTGATCCCGAGCCAACTCCACTGGCTGCCCCTGTCGACCCTGCGACGTCCACTTTGGCTCACGGTCCCGACCCGACTACTTCTTCTACATGGGGGCCGTTCGAGCAGCTTCCTCAGTCGGTGGCCGTTGCACATGAGGGAGCTCCAGCTGCTGTTGAGGGGGAGGTCACTTCGTCCAGGCAGGCTCCCCGCCACATCAAGCGGCAGCACCCACCGGAGAACATCAACGGCGACATTGACCATTGAGTAACGCGGTCCAGGTCCTATATCTTTCACTTTGCTCATTCGGCTTTTGTCACTTCTTTTGAGCCCCGAGATGTTGGACATGCTTTGATGGATCCGGATTGGGTTAATGCCATGCATGAGGAGTTAGAAAACTTTGAGCGAAACCACGTTTGGGTCTTAGTTCTTCCACCACCTAGTTGCCACCCTATAGGTACCAAATGGGTTTTCAAAAAACAACAAAGTGAGGATGGGGTGGTAGTGCGCAACAAGGCTAGGTTGGTAGGTCGAGGCTTTTTTCAAAAGGAGGGAATAGACTATGAGGAAACCTTTGCTCCCGTAGCTCGTTTGGAAGCCATTAGAATCCTTCTAGCTTTTGCGGCTTCTAAGGGTTTTAAACTTTTTTAAATGGATGTTAAAAGTGCTTTCTTAAATGGCTACATAGAGGAGGAAGTTTATGTTAAACAACCTCCCGGTTTTGAAAATCCCAAGTTTCCAAACCATGTTTTTAAACTTCACAAAGCTTTGTATGGTTTAAAACAGGCACCTAGAGCATGGTATGATAGGCTAAAAACCTTTTTGCCTGCTAAGGGTTTTAAAATGGGATCGGTAGATAAGACATTGTTTCTCCTCAAGCAAGGCAAAGACACTCTCCTTGTCCAAATATATGTGGATGATATCATCTTTGGTGGTTCTTCTCATGCTCTTATTGCCAAGTTTGCAGATATAATGAGTAGGGAATTTGAGATGAGTATGATCGGAGAGTTGACCTTCTTTCTTGGGTTGCAAATCAAGCAAACCCGGGAAGGGACATTCGTGCACCAAGGTAAGTACACGAAGGATATCTTGAAGAAGTTTGACATGGGTGAGGCAAAGCCTCTTTCAACGCCCATGTCGACTACGACTGCCTTGGATGCGGACGAGGAAGGAGAGGCGGTGGAACAGACGGAGTACCGCAACATGATCGGGTCGCTTCTGTACCTGACGGCGACCCGGCCGGACATTCAGTTCACCGTCTGCCTGTGTGCTCGCTTTCAGACGTCCCCACGGACTTCACACAAGCAGGCGGTGAAACGCATCATGAGGTACTTGCGCTTCACTCCTAAATTTGGACTTTGGTTTTCCACCTCTTCTTCTCTTGAGCTTTGTTGTTATTCTGACGCCGACTTTGCCGGTTGCCGACTTGATCGGAAGTCCACTTCTAGGACTTGCCAGTTTCTCAGGTCTTCTTTGGTTTCTTGGTCTTCTCGCAAACAGTCTAGCGTGGCACAGTCGACGTGCGAAGCTGAGTACGTTGCCGCGGCTATTTGTTGCTCGCAGTTGATTTGGATGATTGCCACTTTGAGAGATTTCGGTCTTGAGCTTACTAAGGTGCCTCTGCTTTGTGATAGCACGAGTGCAATTAGTGTGGCTAAAAATCTCGTGCTTCATTCAAAGACCAAGCACATTGAGGTCCGCTTTCACTTCTTATGAGATCATTATGAGAAGGGCGACATTGATCTCCGGCATGTCGAGACCCAAAACCAGCTTGCGGATATTCTCACTAAGCCTTTGGATCAAGCTGTGTTTTCTTGCCTTCGGGGCGAGTTGGGTGTTTGCTTTCCTTTTTAAAGGAGGAAAGTTTTGTGTTTCATAGTTCTTTTTGGTTCTTTTTGTCTTTTCATTGTCCTTCTTCTAAATTGGTGTCTTGTTTGTGTTAGTTGGTGTCATTGCATTTTGCATCTCATTTGCTTTTGTGACATAGTTCTTTTTAAGCTTCATATCTATAGCCAATATAATGAATCTATGCTCTGTTTGAGGTGCTTTATGTGTCTATGGTGTTTCCTAACTTAGACTCTTTTTGATCTATATGATATGCAATAGAGCTAAGTTAGAAAAGCTTTAAAACTGAATTTAAATTCCCATGTCACCTCTGAAATGGCACTAGCATGTGTAGGCTTTTGAAGATCCTTCTTGGCTGCCTTGTATATAGCTTGTAACTATGGCTCTTGTTTGTTTCATTCACTACCTTTGAGCACCATGATTAATATCTAAAATGAAATTTCTCTCTGTTTTGTGAATTGGAAAGATCGAGTTGGGTCTGCCTTGTGAGCACTTCACCGTGTGTTCGAGACTGCTTCCCATATGGGTCGATACTTGAGCGGTGTCGTGTATGACCAAAACCGATGTGTCAAGTCCTTTGACTTCTCGCGGTTGGTAAGCAATGGCATCACTTTGCAGACAACCACTCGCATACAACTTAAATGTGCCAAAAACTAAAAACTGGCTGCAAAACTCTGAAATTTGGAAAATTCATTCAGTTGGTCATTGGCTTATTGTATGAACTTTGCTAAGGGATAGTTTTACATTCTATAGATGAGATTGCTTTGAGATAGATCCTATCTTGTTTGCCATGTCTAGCTGTCTCTAGGAGGTGATACCCTTTCTCTGCTCTCACATGATATGCTCTCTAAAATAGCTTCTAAAGTGATCTTAAGCTCAACTTAAGTCTTTGTTGGGCACGTAGAGCTTTTCCTATTCTCAGAGGATCACATCACTTAGAGCATCTATTCATTGTCTTAGCTCTAAGTATGAAGCTTTTGCACTCATTTTGCACTTCATGGCATTTGTAGCAGGATCTTGAGTTGTTGATGTTTGATGAGCTACATGTGTCAACAAGTGGGAGATATGTGCATTTCATTCCATTTTCAGCCATCTACTTCAAAGGGGGAGAAAGAGTGCATCTCATTGGTTTAGAGCTCATTTGGTATCTTGAGTGTGCTTTTGCCCAGGGGGAGCTTTTGCTAAATGTGTTGAGCCTTTGCCTCTTCTGGAGGGTCTAGCTTGCTTTGTTGGCTCCAACAGGTTTCGATTGTTTCTTGAGCATTAAGGGACGTAAGTGGTTTCAATTGGTATCTTTTGAGCTCCCTTAGTGCTTAAATTGGTTTTCTGAGCTCTGAGAGTTTGTGATTGGTATCTTGGACTTGCTAGCGGTGTTGAGCCCGTTTCTGCCTCTTATTGAGGGCTAGCTTTGTTTTGCTTGGTTGCGTCGAGCCGTTGCCCATGTCTCTGGGAACCAAGTTTTGGATTCGCCTTGCTTCTCTCAAGTGATCCCGTTTTGGCTTTCTCAGCTTTTGGATCATTTGGAGAGCTTTACCTTGTGGCTCAAATCTGAAATGCACTTGTGTTGACAATGCACTCATCAAGGGGGAGATTGCGAACACATGGTGGATAAGTACCCATGTAGTTCAGTTTTGTGATGAGTGATTGCCCAACACTTGAGCGGTTCAGTTTGAGTGGCTTGATTCTAACCCTTTGCGAAAGCAAATGTGTGCCTGTCTATCGGCTTGTGGTGTGCAGGTTCTATGCCTAGTGACAGTGGTCAATGGCGTGGAGAAGGTCGAGTAGAGGCTTGCCGTGCCGATGGACTGAGAGCGGTGAAGGGCGAAAGCGGGGCTCAGACTGAGGGACCATGGGCGCCGGCGGACTAGCTGTGGTGGCTAGTACTTGGCATCGGCGAGTGTGAGAAGACATGGAGGTAGACCGAGTCGGCCGAGTCAATACGGTGGAGGCGCGAGTCGAGCGGAGGCTCCGGGGACTCGGAGTCCGACCAGGCGAAGACAAGGTGGCTTGCGTCGAGTGGTTTGGTGGTTTGGGCCTGAAAACCATCCGCGTCGGTTTCTGAGTTTGGGCCACAAAACTCGGGGTTCGGTAGTTGAGCCCAAAGCTACCGGTGGTAGGTTTCCTGGGTATGGGCCTCAAAACCTAGGCGGAGCTTCCGAGGAAGCAGGGATGGCACGTGGCGGAATCCTGGAGGTTGCGTCAAGGCGACGACAACTCCTGGAAGGAAGCGGGGCCGTCCATTCAAATCGAGGAAGATATTTTCCGGAGCTTGGACTGCAATGCTTAGGCTAGGTAGTTCACTCATGTATCTAGGGGGGTCTTTGGAAAATAGCCAAAGTCATGTTAAATAGGAGATGAAGGGGTCTCCTCATCTCACCTCTTGCATTACTCTTTCTCCCACCTATTCCTAGGTTTTCCCTTCCCTAGCTTCTTCTTGCTTGAGATCCACCATGTCACCGGTGTAAGAACTTGTGATTGTTGCGAGGAATCGGAGGCCGTAACCTCCGTAAGCCATGGTGGCTTCGCTTTCGTGATCGTGTCCCCGTTTTGCTTGTGTTCTTTCCGTTTTGCATTTGCTCTCTCTTTTTCCCGAGATGTTTTCTCTTTGTTGAGAGTAGCTTTGCAAAATCCGTTTGAACCAAGTTGTGCGTACTTGTGAGGAGCATCTTTGCACATAAGGATTTCTCCTCAAACCTCACGAGCGCGTAGATTGGGCAATTTCTTTGTGGCGTTCTTTGTTCTTCTCCTTCTCCCCCAAATCTGAGTGTTCCTATTTATCCTCTCCAAATTGAGCGATTATTTCTTTGGGATAGCTCCCCAACTGTACAAGAATCATGCCTACAAAGTTTGGTTGCAGTTGGAGTTAATTTGGTTGAGTTTTGGGAAGATTTGGCGGAGAGAAATCAGTTTTCGTGGGTTTTTTTGTGCGCTGTTCGTGAGCTTCGGACCACCCGTCGGACCACCTTGGACAAGGCTCCGGACCATAGGCGAGTGGTCCTGTGGTCTGGCCGAAAGTGTCTAGAGCAGCCCCTAGCTCCGGACCACCCTCTGGACCATAGCACCGGACCATAGCGAGTGGTCCAGCGGTACAGCCGAAAAACAACAGCAACGCACCTACCTCCGGACCTCACCGTCGGACCTCACCACCGGACCAAGGCAAGTGGTCCTGTGCTCACTGTTGTTCGCTGTTTTGGCCGTTTCTCTCTCGTTCGGACTCCCAATCAAGTTCTGTTTGTTGCGTTGGATTCATATTCACGTAAGGAACCTTATTAGGTACTTTTGAGACCAGTTCTCATAAGTATTTTGGGGTGTGCTCTTGCCTCTTCTCTTTAGGGGTTGAGAGTACCGCTCTCGGTGTATCGGTTTCGAGTTCGTGGCTTTGATTGTTCTCCATCTTCTCCGACTGCTCCTCTGTACCTTTAGGGGTCTTCCTAAGGTGTCCACCTACTTGTTAGGTCGTGTGCGAGTCGGTTCTTCCGAGGTCAAGTTTTGGGTGTGATTTTGGGACAAGGGCCAAGTCTTTGAGTTGAATTTTATTTGGCTCCCATTCACCCCCCTCTGGTCGCCGTTCTCGGTCCTTCAGATCCTAGAGAGCACCTCAAACTTAGTACCAACTAGTATAGGGGGGTAAATGATAAAAGTGATAGGAAGGGGTTGATGAATGAAGAATCTACGGTAAAGGATACATAGAATGGACCTCAGAGACTAGCGAGGTGGGAGGACAACGAGAAGAGAACAGGGACTCCTATGTACTTCTTTCTACTTCAATATACTTAGCTCGATAACTAGTCTAGACACTATAGTTTGTCTCCTCAATACAAGTATGCTAGGCGAGGGGATAGATGAGTAGGAGGACAAAACTCCTATCGGACCGCGCCCTCTTCTTACGGGGGCCTTACCTTTTAAGAACTTGCCTATAAACACGTGGTGGAATACAAAGACTAGACAAGCATGTCACATCTTGCTAGCTACCACAAACAATCCGTGCAGCAAGCGATAATCAAGGATAAGATGATGTATAAGCACCACGCTTACACACAACTTACTACTTTGACTAAGATCAATAACCAAAATACCCTATGACAGGCAATGATCGCATACAGGAAAGGTCACAAGGATCACAGACTATGGGTGTGAAGGCTATTAAAGAGCAAAAGTATATAGCAAGACTATATCTAGTATAGAATTGCTCAAAGTAAATACTAAGTAAAGTAAAGAGAAAGATATATATATTGAATAAGATAAAGTCTTACAAAGAAGGAAAGATACAAGAGCTATACCAGACTCTCCAGAAGACGATTCCGGAAATCCCGAGCACAGCTCGACTCAACTCTAACTCCCACTCTAGACTAAGTCCTAGAACAATATAAGGAATAGAGCTTGTAGGCTTATTCTTCATGATTAGAGAGGGGGGTGTGACCCTCTATTTATAGTAGGAGGTGGAGTAGGGGCTACTCCAGCACCACGTCAGCGATCCAGGGCGTTCCATTCTCCACCCTTGGATCCAACCGACCTTGGAACCAACCAAGGCATGGATGGTGGTGATCCAACATGTGGGGAAGAGCTATGGCAGTTGGGGGGAGCCCAACTGACTTAGGGGGCATTCAGCCGAATGCCCCTATGGTCAGTGGGGCCTCCCTTGCCTCCTTGGATGAGGTCCCACCAGTCAGGGACTGAGTGGGACCTGTTTGGAGCAGATGGGGATTCGTCCGAATCCCTCCTTGGGGGATTCTGGCTCTCCTCTGCTCCCTAGTGCTGGTCCCACTTGTCATTTGTGCTGGTTGTTGGTTCTGTAGTGTTTGTCACGTTTATTTCCTTGGTGTGGGCCCATGTATCCATGTGCTTTGCTTGTGAGCCGTTGAGAGGAAACACAGAGTGATCCAATGGATGGATTCCACTCTAGAGTGCCTCTCTTAGATCATGGTCGAGAGGAGAGAGCATGGTGGTCCCATATGGCTTTCCTTTCCTCCATTTGTTCATTCCTGCACTCAAACACTCATGGACATGTGGAACTAGTTATTTGATAAAGTATGCTCATGATGTGTTTGTTTATCCTTGATCCTTGGATTGGTGGCACCATTTTAGCTATGTAAAAGATGGTCATAATTTGTGCCAACAGTAGGGTACCCCCTAGGTAGACTGCGACGTGTATTTCGTCGACACCTGCGACTCCTGCGCACCAGCACGCAGCTCTGGGACAACAAAAGGAAAGCATTAACTTCGGAGCAGAAGGACAGATCATACCAAAACAAAAAGGGTTGGGGAAGGCAACGCACCTTCGTTCTCCCTCAACAGGCCATCAGCCGTCGCAAGGAGCTGCGAGACAACCCCGGTCAATTCGCCAACCTGGGTGGAGAATGCTAGGATCCTCCGATCAGCGTCGGCGCCGCGTTCGCGCGAACGGGACGAAAGGTCCTCGAAGCGAGCTACGGCGTCATCACCCTCTCGGCGGTTGATGTCACGCTGGCGCCGCATGGTGTTGCGCTCCTCCTCCATGGAGTGTCGACATCCTGCTTCTGCCTCGGCGTCGCGCTCGACGGCCAGGCGCTCGATTTCAGCGTGACGCGCCGCACGCTCATCTGCCAGCATCTTGCGAACGGCCTCAGCGTCGGCATGAGCCGCACTCCGCTACCCCTCGACCCGCTCGACGTCGGCGACGCTCTGGCTTGCCCACGCTTGGGCATCTGCCAACTTCGACTCTGAGGCACCCAGCTGCTCCTCCAGCTCCGCCACATGACGGCGGGTCACCACAAGCTCCTCGCCCATGTCGCCTTCCCCGACGAATCTCCACGACACGGGATCCCACCGACCGAGCTCGCGACGGAGGAACTCATACTTCTCGACGCTCGTCGCCATCAGGATCTGCGTGGAGAGGGATGTCAGCAAGTCGACCAAGACAGAAGAAGAAACACTTACGTTTGGGCGGACTCTCACATTGTCGTGATGCGACAGGTCGTCGTTGAGCGACGCGGCCGATCTCTAGAGCAGCTCCAGTGCACGCGCCACGAGACGGTCGTGCTCCTGGCGAGAGCCCGCCACGCGTTTCCAGTGCCGGGGTTCGCGCTGGTCGTCCAGCACAAACACTGGCTCCCCCAGGTTCCCCCAGTTGACCCAAGCAATCTTATCACCATCCCCGAAGGAAGGGCGGTCAGCACTGAGCCGACGTAGGGACCCAGGAGCGGTTTCCCCCAGCGCCAGCCAGCTCGCCCGGCTAAGTCGCGTTGGACTAGGAGAGAACGGCCTTCGCCGCATGCGCGGCCGCCAACTCCTAGGGACCACCACGTCCCGAGCCAGCACTGTTGACACAAAAAGCATCAGGATCTGCGAACACCTCGGGCTTATACCCGAAATCGATATCCAAGGTGTGCCAGTCGATTTAACCAGTTAATAGACAAGGACGATAACTAGAACAAACTTGAATGAGACGACAACGATGCGCCCGAAAGTCAAGGCTCAGATTGCTAAAATGCAGAACTTGCCAGGCTGACAGAGATCGAGTAGATGTAGCCCGTCGAAACTTCGTAAGAACTCGTAGATAAACTAGAACTAATGCGACAAAAGTAAATTCGATGGAAAAAGTAGACGAAAGTAATAGATGTATTTGATTGATTGTATGTCTTTTTACACCACCTCTCGATACATATTTATACCCCCAGTAGGAGTAACCGTAAACATACACGACTCATACCTAAACAAAACTCTTATTTTTAAGGAAATAAACGACTCGTGCAAGAGTAGGACTCCAACTATAATAATAATACTATAATAAAACTACTAGTTTCCTTATCTGTCTTCCTTACTGTCGGTGTTATGACCCGGGGGGTCAAGACCACCAACTAGTAAATTTGTATATTGCGTGCTCCCTCTCCCAGACGTGATGCAAGAAGAACACAAGATTTATCCTGGTTCGGGCACAGAAGGCCCTACGTCCAGCGGGGGAAGATGGATTGTATTATCTTGCACCGAAGTGCTCATACAGGGGGGGGTACAAGCTGGTTTACACGGGGGTGCTCAGAGTGAGCTAAAGCCTAGGACTAGCAGGGCTAACCTAGGTGATCGGTTGGTGGATTGCTTGAGGTGTCGATCAAGCAATCGGGTGAGGTGTGTGCCGATATAAGTGTGTCTCGGATCTTGGGTCCGAATGATCCTCTTCTTTCCTTCTATCCCAGCGTCCCCTTTTATAGACCAAGGGGAGGCCTGAGAGTACAGTGATCCTAGACTGTAGAGGCATGGAGAGGTGTTGGTGGCGCCATGCTTGTGACGCGACGTTGATCACTGTAGCGGCGTGGCCTTCCCGTCCTTCCGGTGTTCAGGGCGTGGTGATGGCTGACTGGACACCGCCGTACAGCATGACACAGCAGGGTTGACCTTCGGAAGATGGGTGTGAGTCCCATAGCTGAAGCGGGACGGAGCAGACGGGACGGGTCCCATGCCGGAGTGGTTGGAGGCGGAGGTCGAGCCCCCTGGTCGAGGGGGGGAGGGTCGAGACCAGCGTGGCCCTGTCGTATCCCTGAAGACACAGTCGAGGGATGTCCTGTTAATGGCTCAAGGGGGTGCCTCTGGAGTCCGTACCTGCGACGTGGCTACAGCAGCGGCACAGTTGACGGAGGTCCAGGGCATGGGCGGTGAGTTGACGGATCTGACTGCGGTAGTGGGCGCCCATGGCGTTAGGCCGGGGTAGGTAGACGCATCAGATCCCCTTTACCCCATACCGAGAGCAGGTGAGGTGATCGAGCCTCTCGCTCATGGGTCGTTCGTTCGACCCCTTGTCCGTCATTCGGGGGGTTGAGGCGGAGGGGTCGTTCGTTCGACCCCTGTCCGTCAGTCGAGGTAGAGGCGGTGGGTCATTCGGTCGACCACTCGTCCGTCAGTCGAGGTGGAGGTGGGGGGTCGTTCGTTCGACCCCCTGTCCGTCAGTCAAGGCGGAGGGATCCTTCCTACTATTTTTCTAGCAATGGGCTGGCCCATGACTGGTTGTTGTTGCTGGTGAGGGAGGCCTTCACATGATGGGCCTTTCTCCATTGTCTCGAACGGCTGATCGGATCCTACCTTAAAAATGGTTGCTATGTTGAGCGTTAGTTTATCGCAGGTTTAGGGTACCCCCTTACCTTTGTACCCGACAGTAGCCCCCGAGCCTCTATGCGGATAAGAAGAATCCGTATAGAGGTTTTAGCCGATGATCTGCAGGGTTAGCAAAAGGTCTGACTCCCCGTGAGCTACGCGCGAGCGCACCCCGCGGGGCTAGCTCCCGAGACCCCAGACGAGTGATTAAGAACTCCTCTGGGATCTTTGACACGTGTTCTATCGAGGGGAGTTAGGATTACCTGGAGTCGTGGTGCTATATCGAGCGGCTGATTCTGTTAGTCAGGCTAGGAGTGTTCCATTTCCTGAAAAGAAGGGGTTCTCGAGGGCGGCTGTCGAAACCCATCCGAGGGCCAGCCTTCGCTTCCTCGAGCGTTACACTGGAGTCATAGTGCCCTCTGAGGGGTCAATTCCGTCTGCCAGGCTACGAGTGTTTTCGACCCTCTTTCGTCGAGGGGTGTCGTACGTAGTCGGGCCCTCGAGCCTCGTGTGGCTAGGCTTTCACTACCTCCTAGCGTCCTTCCCACGGATCCTTGCGCTCGGATTGTGGGGCGAAGAGCATCGTGCTATCCTCGTTAGGACGAGCCTCGAAGTCCTCTGTGAGCTGGTGTTGGGCGGAAATCGGTAGAAATCGCGCCCGGTATGGGTAGAAATCCAAGTGAGAACTCGTGCCCCGTTCGATAGGGGTCGATAGAAGCCCTGAGGCATTCTCATTAAACAAGACTGCGTGGATTAACTAGGTGCCGACTCTGTTCGATGAGAGTCGGTGGATCGATGCCTCCCGTCGAAGGGATCCTTGGGTATTCTGTGGTTATGCCTCGGATATGTCCCGGGGGGCCTGGAGAGTTCGCTCTCGAGCTAGGGGCTCGCTCCGGGCCCTCCTGGGTCATCCCTGAGTCGAGTACTCGAGGGCGGCTATGAACCCTGTTCATGGGGCCAGCCTTCGCCCCCTCTAAATTGGGGGTGGACCGGAGTCCGTAACCCTAGGTCCTTCCTGACCTCAGGTACTCAAGGGCGGCTGTCGAACCCTATGTAAGGGCCAGCCTTCGCTCCCTCGAGATTTTGATGGACGGGTCGATGTCCGTCGCTCGCCTCCGAGGATGACGTACATTGCTGCACGTTGTCCGCCGTGGGCACGCCCTTTTGGGAGATGTCCATTCGATTGTCCTCTTGATGGATCCGCCCGTAGGGGTTGAGTACTCGAGGGCAGCTGTCGAACCCTGTTCGAGGGCCAGCCTTCGTCCCCTCGAGATTTGGGGGTGGACCGGAGTCCATAACCGTGGGTCCTTCCGGACCTCAGGTACTCGAGGGCGGCTGTCGAACCCTGCTCGAGGGCCAGCCTTTGTCCCCTCGAGATTTGGGGGTGGACCAGAATCCATAACCCTAGGTCCTTCCGGACCTCAGGTACTCGAGGGCGGCTGTCGAACCCTGTTCGAGGGCCAGCCTTCGTCCCCTCGAGATTTGGGGGTGGACCGGAGTCCATAACCCTGGGTCCTTCCGGACCTCAGGTACTCGAGGGCGGCTGTCGAACCCTGTTCGACGGCCAGCCTTCGTCCCCTCGAGATTTGGGGGTGGACCGAAGTCCATAACCCTGGGTCCTTCCGGACCTCAGGTACTCGAGGGCGGTTGTCGAACCCTGTTCGAGGGCCAGCCTTTGTCCCCTCGAGATTTGGGGGTGGACCGGAGTCCTTGACCCTGGGTCCTTCCGGACCTCAGGTACTCGAGGGCGGCTGTCGAACCCTGTTCAAGGGCCAGCCTTCGTCCCCTCGAGATTTAGGCGGACAGGTCGACGTCGGTTATTTACCTCCAAAGATAACGCACGCTGTTGCGTGTTGTCCGCCGCAGGCATGCCTTTTAGGAGATGTCCATTCGGCTACTGCCGTAGCAGGCGTAGGATGCGGCGTGGAGTGCGGCGCGGAGCCCGATGACGCGACCGGTGTACCCTATGCCTGCGGAATACGAGGGGGCGGTAGGTGGGCGCATTAACTGCGGAGATTCACTTGCCTTTTTGTTGGATGTGTCCGTTGGGCTCCCGGCTATAAATACTGTGGGTGGGGAGTCGGCTCCCCCCTTCTCGCCATTGCCTTTTACCGCCTCCTTCTTGCCATCGCCTTTGTCGCCACCCGGAGCCGGATCTTTGCATGCACTATAGTAAGGAGAGGAGAGATCGGCAACATACCTTCCACCCCCGCATCTAAGCGCATCTGCTTCCCCGCTCTCATGGCCAGCTACAGCTTGCGCGGCCCTGACGCCTGGCTCCAGTCGTCGGCGATCGTAGCCCACTTGGGCGATTTGGTGGAGAGCGGTCTCCTTCGGCCTGTCACCTCCACGGATCGCCCGGAGTGGATAGTGCCACCGGGGGAGGACGCTGAGCCCAACCCGCCGGAGGGCTATGTGGTCAGCTTCGAAGCTTTCCACCGGGCGGGAATGGGATCCCCCCCCCAACCGTCTTCTGCGCGGGATTCTCCACCACTACGGCGTGGAGCTCCAACACCTTTCCCCCAACGGTATCTGTCATGCGGCGGTCTTCACCGTCGTGTGCCAAGGATACCCTGGGGATGCAGCCGCATTGGGAGCTGTGGCTCCACCTGTTCGAGGTGAGCCTATTCCACGCCTCGGCCGGGAGCGGCAGCCGCAGGATCATCAGGGTGGGGTGCTGCAGTATCGCCCTCGAGAGGGCAGACAGCTAGATCCCGGCGAAGCTTACGTCGAGCCACTCCGGATGGCATTCCAGGTGGTTCTACTTGAGGAACAACGACGGCTTGCTCCCTGCCTACACCGGGAGGACGATCGACTCGAGGCCCGACCACCGAAGGTACGGTGTCGAGAAGAAGCAGCAGACGTGCCTCGACCACCTGCTCGGCGCAATCGCCCGTCTGAAGAAGGCGGGACTTACGGCGGCGATCGTCGCGTTAGCCTTCCACCAGCGGCGGGTCGTGCCGCAGATGGCTCGCCCGCGACGCCTCGACGAGATGCGCCCGGGGGTCGATCTCACAAGGTGTCGCCTCATGGAGGACGAGCTGCCCCTTGAGAGGGTGGTTCGCTGAGTAAGCGCCTCCTTCACCGGCGCATTCGAGGTGGGGGGCGTCACGAGCGTCCCCATGATGCCAGACCAGGGCCATGTCCAGCTGGTATGACTCCTCATCTCTCTGTCGATGCCCTTTTGCTTGTCTTGTTTGCCTCCTTCGCCTGCATCCTAACCGTCTAGCGTTCTTTCAGGGGAACGTTGTCTTCCGGTAGTCGCTACCACCAGTGAAGGAGGAGCGGGGCGACTCCCAGGCGAGACGCCTTCAGGCCGAGAAAGCCAAGAAGGACAAGGACAAGGCCAAGGAGGTCAAGGGTAAAAGGGCCCGGGAGAAGGAGGACCGTGAAATGCGCTGGGCCAGGCAGAGGTGGGCCAACCTCTCTGAGGAGGAGTCACCTTCGGAGGAGGATGAGGAGGAGGAGGAGGAGGAGTCGAGCAGCGACGGGGAGGCCGAGCCACAACAAGGGCTTGAGGAGGAACGAGCAGTGCCCTAGCGGCAGAGGGCGGCCGCCGGTACCGGAGGTGGAGAGGGGTCGACGTCGAGGTCAGCCCCTACTGGCAGGATTGAGCCGCGGGACGAGCGCCCCGTGGCTCCTCGAGGTGAAGTGCCGCGGCAGATGCACGGTCGTTCGCTGCGGTCCCCGTCGAGGGGTCGGTCGAGCACGCCCTCGGCGCCTACTCGGTCGAGGGCGCGGGCGTCAAGCCCGTCGACCCGGGAGGAGGCCAGTAGGGGGGCAACGGAGACGTCGTCGGCCCCTGCCCAGGAGACGGCACTAGGAGCGGCCTCGACCCCTGCCGCGGCCAGCGTTGGCGGGAGAAGTGGCTCCCGTCGCGCCTCGCAGAAGCCCCCGAGCAGCTTGAGGTCCACCGGTCGGACCCCCGCGATTCTGCTAGGGTAAGTTGCTTTGATCCGAGTACTTTTCACTGGTTGTGACTTTATGCTTACCATCGCGTATGGGTTCCTTTTTTAGGACGAAACGCTTGGCGGAGAGCGCGACCTTCGCCCCAGCAAAGAGGCTGAAGGCGGAGGCTGCGGCGAAGATGACCGTCGGGGCCAGTCCTCTCGCCCCATCCCCTTCGACCCTCGCCCTAGATGCGGCGTGGGCGGCCAAGGCGCGGGAGGCGATAGGGCGCGGGCAGGCGCGGGCCGCCGCGAAGCGAGACGGGCGGAGGAAGAGGCGGGTCGACCCGTCGCATCTGTGGGGTCCTCCGGAGCGGCGGTCCAGGCCGTGCTCACCACCCCATCGGAGGGGGCGCGCTAGCAGCCTCGGAAGGCGTGGAGCCGGCGTCGACGACGGCCGTGGCTGAGGGGGGCGAGTCCCTCGCTATCGTAGAGACGGAGGTGGTCGACCTGATCTCCACCGGCGACGAAGAGACGCCGGAGCGCCCGGCGCCGAAGCGGTGGCCCGAGAACCTCGTGTCGTGGGAGGCGCGTCTGTGGCTCGAGCACGGGGGTGCGGTTGTTGCCGCGCTGGAGGCACCGGCATCGGTGGAGACCCTCGTCGAGGGGGCCTCGGCGCCGCTCCCCGAGCCTGCCGAGGAGGGAGGGCGGGCCGAGGAGCTCGAGGCGACGCCCGCGGCGGAGACGGTGGAGATGACGGCCCCCCGGTCGGAGCCGGAGGGGGTTGTCGTGGCGCTGCGAGGAAGCAGCGCGGCAGATGCGTCGATGTCCGAGGCGGCTGCTCAGCCCGTCATCGAGGTCGGGCAGTCGTCCACTGGAGGCGATGACCCGCAAGATGGCTCTAACGCCAGGAGCGCCCAGCTCGAGGGAGCGGCCCCCTTCCCCACTTTGGCGGAGCGGGTGTTGTTCCACGGGGGTGACCTCGAGATGCGGCAGGGCCTCATGCGGGAGGTCCAGGCGAGGATCGAGCGTCACAGCAAGTTGTGGGGGCAGGAGCCCCTCGAGCTGGCCGACCCCCAAGACCCAGGGCGCACTCTCCTCAAGCTCGATGATCAAGCCGAGCTCGGGGAGTGGGAGCACCTGGAGGAGTTTCGGGCGTGGCTCGCCCACGTGGTACGCGTGTTGGTGGAGGTCGCTTCTGCGGACTTGTTCCGGGGGATGCAAGTAGGTTTCGTCCTTTCCCTTTCGATTTACCTTGGCTATTTTTCTGTTCTTTTCTGATGACCTTCCTTTTTGTCCCAGATAGATGTTGAGGGCGAGGTCATACGACAAGTCCCAGTTCATCCTCCGGGCGCAGGAGCAGTGGAGCCAGCTCCCCATCCTTCGCGCTTGGCTGGAGAAGGCGGAGGCCGAGGCCACCCAGGCGACGGTCGAGGAGGCCACCGCGCAGGAGGGGGCCAAGGCTGCTCAGGAGGAGGCCTCCCGGGCACAGTCGAGGGCCGAGGCTGCCTTCAAGGAGGTTGCCGAGGTCAGGCAGTAGCGGGACGCTGCCCAAGAGGCCCGACGCAAGGCGGAGGAGGAGTCCACCCTGCTGAGGGAGGAGCTGGCCCGAGCGGCGGAGCGTGTCCGCCAGCTCGAGGCCGACCTGAAGCAGGCGGCTGTCGACCGCACCTCCCTCAAGGGGCGGGTCCAGGAGCTCCAGGCGGACGTTGACACCGTCTCCCGCGACCGGGACGCGCTTGGTGTCGCGGAGGCGAAGGCTCGAGCCCAAGTCGCCGTTCTGGGGGAGTGTGGCGGTCAACCAGAAGAGGGCCCTTGATGGTACTGGCAAGGTCATCGAGGACCTCCCGGCTAAAAGTAACGACCAAGCTGCAGAGCTCGTCGACGTCCGCCACCAACTTCAGAGGGCCGAGCAGGACTTCGTCGTCATGGAAGGATACGCCAACTGTGAGTTTTTTAGAAATGTTGTTGAGCTTGCTCGGTTTCACTCCTTCCCCTGTTTTTGGTTTTGACGTAGTCCTCTATTTGTTCTGGCAGAGCTCGAAGGGGACAAGGCTCGAATCCACAAGGATCTGACCAGTCTTTAGAGCCTCCTCGGGGCGGAGACTAGCCAGAACGAGAGGCTCAGGGACGCCATCTCCTCCATCTGTGACGGTCTAGGGGTCGAGCCGGAGCTGCCGGTTGCCGGGGACTTGCGCGGAGACGCCCTCTTGCGCGGGCTCTTCGCTGTGACCGATGGAGTAACGGAGCAGGTCCGAGCCACCCTTCACATAGGCGTGAAGCGAGCGCTCGCGGTCGTCCGCTCGGGTTACATCTACGACCTCGACGTCGTCTCCAGCAGCTTCATCGTTGACCCGGAGCTGACGGATGAAGCGAACGTGGCGAGATGCCACGAGCTGATCGAGGCCACATAGGTGCCCGGAGGGGAGCTGGCGAAGCTGTTCGAGGTCAAGGTGCTTCCCCCGCCGAATGATGAAGGCGATGAGTAGCTTGAGGCCTGCGAGCCAAATCTGGACAAGAAGGTCCATGTAATAGGTTAGCTTTGGTGATAATACGATGACGAGCTCCTGGGGGCCTCTTAACTTTTAATGCATTTTGCTCGAGATGCATCTGGGTGCTTTTACTTCTCGAGTTGTCTCTTCTTCTCTTTGCCTGAGTCGTTGCTTGTGGGCTAAGTATTCGACGCACGCTCGTATCCCTCGACGGGGGGAGCGAGTGGGGGTACCATAGCCCTGATGTGTAGGAGAGTCCCCGGCTCGACGGCCCTCGACCCCTAGGGAGTTCGAGGCATTTTTTACTTAGCCGTGAAGCGTACTAGGGGTGAATGTCGAGAGAGAGAGAGCCGAGTTTCGAAAAAAAGGTTCGGGTTTTAAGAGGACTTAGGAGCCCCCCCTGTCAGCCCCCGAGGGAGGCTTGACTTTGCCGGAGCAGAGTCGAGGCTACCTTAGAGTTACGAACAAATGTAAAATGTATTTCGAGAACATTTTATTCATTCGTAATGCGATAAATGTACATAATGTAGAATATGTACAAGGCCTCGAGGCCTTAGGGGTAAAAGCAACATAGCTGTTCGATGTTCCATGCGTTGGTGAGGATCTCGCCCTTGTCGTTCTTTAGCTTGTAAGTCCCCGACTTTCGCACCTCTGCCACGATGAAGGGCCCTTCCCAAGGTGGCGTCAGCTTGTGACGCCCCTTGTTGCTTTGTCGGCGGCGCAGCACGAGGTCGCCGACGTCGAGGTCCCTTTTGCGTATGTGTTTGTCATGGTAACACCACAGCGTCTGCTGGTACATTGCCGACTTGAAGAGGGCTATGTCTCGGGCTTCCTCGAGCTGGTCGAGGGAGTCCTCTCGGGCTGCTGCGTTGGCCTGCTCGCTGTAGGTCCTTAGTCGAGGGGACCCGTACTCGAGGTCAGTGGGGAGGATGGCCTCGGACCCATAGACCAGGAAGAACGGGGAGAACCCCGTGGCTCGACTTGGTGTCGTTCGGAGACTCCATAGGACAGAGGGCAGCTCATCAACCCACCTCTTGCCGTGTTTGTTTAGCCGGTCGAAGATCCTTGGCTTGAGGCCCTGCAAAACCATACCATTGGTGCGCTCGACCTGGCCGTTAGTTCGAGGGTGGGCGACTGCAGACCAGTTCAACCTAATGTTGTGGTGGTCACAGAAGTCAAGAACTTTTGGCCGGTGAACTGAGTGTCATTGTCGGTGATGATGACGTTGGGGACCCCGAAGCGGTGGACGATGTCGGTGAAGAACAACACGGCTTGTCGAGATTGAATGTTGGCAATGGGTCGAGCCTCGATCCACTTCGAGATCTTGTCTACGGCCATGAGGAGGTGGGTGTGGCCACCTTTGGTTCTCTTCAGGGGCCAACCATGTCGAGCCTCCATACTGCGAATGGCCAAGTTATGGGTATCATCTGAAGAGCTTGGGTGGGTAGGTGGGTCTGTCTGGCGTAGAATTGGCATCCCTTGCAAGCTCGGACAAGTTTGGTAGTATCGGCGACGGCTGTTGGCCTGTAGAAGACTTGTCGAAAGGCGCTTCCTACCAGTGTTCTTTGCGCCGCGTGGTGGCCGCAAGCCCCCGAGTGTAGGTCCTTTAGTAGTGCCCTCCCCTCCTCGAGGGTGAGGCAACGTTGAAGTACACCGGTAGGGCTGCGTCGATACAGCTCGTGGTCATCCCTATACAAGACGTAGGTTTTGGCCCGTCGGGCTATGCGTCAGGCTTCGGTGCGGTCCTCTGGGAGCTAGCCCCGTATCAGATACTCGAGTTAGGGTGTGCGCCAGTCCGTCGAGGGGGTTGATGTCGCGGTCGTCCCATCGACCTCTATGACTTCTTCCTCGTTCGAGGGGGGATCGGTCGAGGGGGGTGGATCGACCCTTGCTCGAGGGCAGGAGCCCCCGAGCCTAGGTCGACGGAAGGCTTGTGAAGGTCCCACGAGAATACGTCGGGAGGGACCGTACCTCGAGTGGATGCGGTTTTGGCTAGCTCGTCAGCGGCTTCATTGTACCGGCGGGCGATGTGGTTGAGCTCAAGGCCGTAGAATTTGTCCTCGAGCTTTCGGACCTCCTTGCAGTAGGCTTCCATCTTGGGGTCATGGCAGCTCGAGGCCTTCATCACTTGGTCAATTACAAGCTGCGAGTCCCCCCGAACGTCGAGGCGCCGAACCCCGAGCTCGATGGCGATGCGCAGACCGTTGACAAGGGCCTCGTACTCGGCTACGTTGTTGGAAGCGGGGAAGTGGAGGCGGATGATGTAGCACATGTGGACCCCTGAGGGCGATATGAAAAGCAATCCGGCGCCTGCCCCCGTCTTCATCAACGATCCGTCGATGTACATGGTCCAGAGCTCGGTCTGAACCTGCACCGGGGGTAGTTGATCATCGGTCCATTTTGCAACGAACTCTACCAATACCTGAGACTTGATGGCCCTCCGGGGGCCATAGGAAAGAGTTTCCCCCATGAGCTCGACCGACCACTTTGCGATTCTCCCAAACACCTCCCGGTTCTGGATTATCTCCCCGAGGGGAAAAGACAAGACCACAGTAACTGGGTGGCCCAGGAAATAGTGCTGGAGCTTACGCCGAGTGAGGGCGATGGCATACAACAGCTTCTGAATGTGGGGGTATCTCACTTTGGTTTCTGAGAGCACCTCGCTTATGAAGTAGACGGGCCTTTGCACCATCAGGGTGTGTCCCTCTTCTGCCCTCTTGACTACTATGGCAGCGCTGACTACCTGGGTAGTTGCTGCGACATAGAGCAGGAGGGGCTCGGCTGGGCTTGGGGGCACCAGGACAGGTGGCGAGGTGAGTAAGGCTTTGAGCTTGGAGAGCAATTCCTCGGCCTCGACAGTCCACGCAAAATGTTCTGTTTTCTTCAGGAGGCGGTAAAGGGGTAGTGCCTTCTCTCCGAGCCGTGAGATGAACCGACTGAGGGCGGCAAGGCACCCCATGACCCTTTGTACGCCTTTAAGGTCGTTGATCGGGCCCATCCTTGTGATTGTGGTTACCTTTTCAGGGTTGGCCTTGATCCTGCACTGGGAAACTATGTACCCTAGGAGCATGCCTCGAGGGACCCCGAAGACACACTTCTCTGGGTTTAGCTTTATGTGATTTGCTCTGAGGCACCCGAACGCGATCTCGAGGTCCCCGACCAGGTTTCCGACTGTTTTGGATTTGACCATGATGTCATCGACGTAGGCCTTGACGGTCGTCCCTATGTGTTTTCCAAAGACATGGAGCATGCATCGTTGATATGTGGCCCCGGCGTTTCGCAAACCAATGGGCATGGTGATGTAGCAAAACATGCCAAAGGGGGTGATGAAGGAAGTCGTGAGCTAATCGGACTCCTTCATCTTTATTTGGTGATAGCCAGAATATGCATCAAGGAAGCAGAGGGTTTCACATCCCGCAGTGGAATATTTGGTCAATGCATGGTAATGGAAAAGGAACCTTAGGACATGCTTTATTTAAACTAGTGTAGTCTACGCACATTCTATCCTTTCCATTCTTTTTCTCGACAAGTATAGGATTTGCTAACCACTCGGGATGATGTACCTCCTTAATGAATCCGGTGTTCAAAAGCTTGTCGACCTCCTCCCCGATGATTCTGCGCTTCTCCTCGTCGAAGCGGCGCAGCCATTACTTCACCGGCTTGGATCCGGCTCGGACGTCCAAGGAGTGCTCGGCGACCTCCCTCGGAATGCCCGGCATATCCGAGGGACTCCACGCAAACATGTCAGCATTCGCGCGGAGGAAATCGACGAGCACGGCTTCCTATTTGGGCTCGAGGGTGGCGCTGATCGTCAGCGCCTTCCCATCCACGTGGCCGAGGTCGAGCGGGATGGTCTTGGTGTCCTCCGTAGGCTTGAAGTTGTCAGCGTGTCGCTTGGGGTCGGGGATCTCCTTAGAGAAGCCGTCGAGGGACGCGATGATGGAGGTGTCGTAAGCGTGCTCATAGGAGGTGTCGACGATGATGGCTCCCTCTCGCCCTGGCATATTTAGCTTGAGGTAGGCGTAGTTCGGGATTGCCATGAACTTGGCATACCCGGGTCGACCAATGATGGCGTGGTAGATGCCACGGAACGCAACCACCTCGAAGGTCATATCTTCCTTCCGGAAGTTCGAGGGGTGCCGAAGTAGACGGGTAGCTCGACGCGGCCGATGGGGAGTGCCTTCTTCCCTGGAACGACCCTGTGGAATCCCCCCGCGCTGGGCAGGAGCATAGTCCTCGGGATCCCTAGGAGGTCGAGGGTCTTGACATAGATTATGTTGCGGCTGCTTCCCCCATCCATAAGTACCTTGGTGAGGCGGGTGTTGAGTATGATCGGGTCGACGACGAGCGGGTAGACCCCCCGCGTTGTGGACGTGCTCGAGGTGGTCGTCCTGGTCGAAGGTGATCGGTGTGTGGGACCAGTCGAGGTATCGAGGAGCTTGGGCTCGGACGAAGAAAACCTCTCGACGCTCCCTCTTGCGTTGACGCGTACTGAGTTGGGTCGAGGGTCCCCCGTAGATCATGTAGCAGTCTTGAATCTCGGGGAAGCCCCCGTTCATGCCATCGTCCCCGTCGTGTGGATCCCCCTTCTTGTCGTCTTTCTTGAAGCCAAGAGAGTCGAAGTACCTTTTGAGCATGCGACAGTCCTCGAGGCTGTGGTTGGCCGGTCCCTTGTGATAGGGGCAGGGTTCTTTCAGCATCTTGTCGAAGAAGCCCCTCTCGAGAGGGGGACCTCGAGGCTTCTTCTTGTCTATCGCGGCGACAAGGTTGTCGGGCTCGACGTCGTGTCGACCCAGCTGGTTCTTCTTCTTCTTGTTGTTGTTGTTGCTCCTCTTAGGCCCATTATTCGAGCCCCCGGGCTCGTCCGCCTTGGTCTTCCCCTTGTCTGGGGATGCATAGAAGAACGCGCCAACGACTTCCTCACCAGCTGCGTAGTCAGCAACGATGTCCATGAGCTCATTGGCGGTCTTGGGGGTGTTCCGTCCCAGCTCCCGCACCAACTCCTTGCAGGTTGTCCCGGCGACGAACGCCGTGATGACATCGTGATCGGAGATGTGGGTTAGCTCAGTACGCTGCTTGGAGAACCGTCGGGTGAAGTTGCGGAGGGTTTCCCCTGGCTTCTGCTTGCAGCTGCGGAGAGCCCAGGAGTTTCCAGGTTGTACGAAGGTTCCCTTGAAGTTCCCCTCGAAGATCCTGACCAGGTCGGATCAGCCATGGATCAAGTCCGGGGGAGCTCCTCGAGCCATCTTCGAGCGATGTTGGAGAGGAAGAGTGGGAGTTGCCGAATGATGATGTGGTCATCGTCAGCTCCTCCTAGCTAACATGCCAGCCTGAAATCAGCAACCAGAGCTTCGGCTTGGTTTCGCCATTGTACTTGACCAGACTGGTGGGTGGACGGAAACGAACAGGCAAGGCGGTTTGTCGGATGGTCCTGCCGAAGACTCGTGGCCCTGGTGGTTCCAGAGATCGACGTCGATCCTCGTCGCTGTCACCATGCTGGCGTCGTTTGTTGTTGTCGATGTCGCGTCGCGCATCTCGCGGTTGTCGGTTGTCGACGATGCGGTCTCGAACTGGTTGCTGCTCCGCTCCGCCTCGGGGCGCCTCGTCTTTGTGGACGGATACCTCTCGACCTTGTCGAGGGGGCACGTCTCGCCGCTCGGAAGCAGCTCCTTTGCGCCTCGAGGCTGAGCTCTTCGCCTACTGTACGACCGTGGTTTGGAGAAGCCCCTAGATTTCGTTCCTGATGCGCTGGGCTTGGGGCATTGACGGTGCCGGCATCTCGCGGAGAAGCATTGCGGCTGCGACGACATTTTGGCTAGCACGGTTGTAGACTCGGCGATCGTTTGTCCCCTCCTCGACGATCTGCCGATGGACCTCCCGGGCTCGCTCGCGAGCTCCTCCACCCTGTGGGCGCCCACGATCTCGCTCGAGGGCGTGCTCGAACTGCTGAAGTCGTAGGCACTCCTCCTCGAGCTTGGCGAGTAGCTCTCGGACTTACGTGATCTGGATGTCCTGAGGAGGATCGGCTTTGTCAGGACTCGGGGGGTCGGCGTTTCGCGCCGTTGTAGCGTTACCCCCTCCTCCTCCATCCGTGGCCGCAGCGTCGTTGATGTCGTCCTGGGAATCAACCTGGCCGCCGAGGTCGAAGCATTCCCAGGTGGGATCGTAATCCTCATCAGGGGAGTCCGAGTCATGGTAGCCGTGGTAGAAGTTGGGGAAAGATCCCCGCGCTCCTCCTCCAGCCGTCGCCGTAACATGCCCCAGGTGCGACACCCTGGGGGCGGGGCTCGTCGTGGCTCCGGGCGCTCGTCCGGCAGAGGGGTGGTGACGAGGTTGATCGTCGCACGTAGCAGGTTCTCTGGGGACCCATAATGTGCCTGCATCTGTGGGCCTACAAAAGCAGAAAAGAGCCTGGCGCTGTTGTCGAGCCCGTGCGGAAACAGGTTGTGCGGCGGCGCGGCCGGGTATGTCGGAGAAGCCACGGGGACCCTCTGAGATGATGGTATGGTAGAGCCAAAGTCCGGCTCAGCGAGGTACCAGCCCCCGACCCGCAAGCGTGGATCAAATAGGCTCCCTAAGGGAGGAACTGTGTCACCAGCTGAGGCCGGGGAGACGGCATCCGGCGTCCCGGGATCCGCGCGGTGAAGAGTGCGGCGGCGTCGTTCGCGCCCCCTCCTGGTCGCAGGCGAAAGGAGTGTGTTGGGACCGTCGTCTGGTCCTCCTTGGCCCCGGCGTTCCGGAGCTGCTGCTGTCCATGCCACTACTGGTGAGTAGGATCATGTCGTGGTCGTGGCCCAAGGACATGAACTCTAGACTCCCGAACCAGATGGCGGTGGCAAATGGAAGTGATGGGATCATGGAATCGATCTGGGAGAGTAGTTCGGAGTTGATGGACATGCAAGCCCCCTACCTGGCGCGCCAACTATCGGTGTTATGACCCGGGGGGTCAAGACCACCAACTAGTAAATTTGTATATTGCGTGCTCCCTCTCCCAGACGTGATGCAAGAAGAACACAAGATTTATCCTGGTTCGGGCACAAAAGGCCCTACGTCTAGCGGGGGAGGATGGATTGTATTATCTTGCACCGAAGTGCTCGTACAAGGGGAGTACAAACTGGTTTACACAGGGGTGCTCAGAGTGAGCTAAAGCCTAGGACTAGCAGGGCTACCCTAGGTGATCGGTTGGTGGATTGCTTGAGGTGTCGATCAAGCAATCGGGTGAGGTGGGTGCCGATATAAGTGTGTCTCGGATCTTGGGTCCGAATGATCCTCTTCTTTCCTTCTATCCCAGCGTCCGCTTTTATAGACCAAGGGGAGGCCTGAGAGTACAGTGATCCTAGACTGTAGAGGCATGGAGAGGTGTTGGTGGCGCCATGCTTGCAACGGGACGTTGATCACTGTAGCGGCGTGGCCTTCCCGTCCTTCCAGTGTTCAGGGCGTGGTGATGGCTGACTGGACACCGTCGTACAGCATGACGCATTAGGGTTGACCTTCGGAAGATGGGTGCGAGTCCCACAGCTGAAGCGGGACGGAGCGGACGGACGGGTCCCATGCCGGAGTGGTTGGAGGCGGAGGTCAAGCCCCCTGGTCGAGGGGGGGTCGAGACCAACCTGGCCCTGTCGTATCCCTGAAGACACAATCGAGGGATGTCCTGTTCATGGCTCGAGGGGGTGCCTCTGGAGACCGTACTTGCGACGTGGCTACAGCGGCAGCACAGTTGACGGACGTCCAGGGCATGGGCGTTGAGTTGACGGATCTGACTGCGGTAGTGGGCGCCCATGGCGTTAGGCGGGGGTAGGTAGAGGCATCGGATCCCCTTAACCCCAGAGCGGGAGCAGGTGAGCTGATCGAGCCTCTCGCTCACGGGTCGTTCGTTCGACCCCCTGTCCGTGATTTGGGGGGTTGAGGCGGAGGGGTCGTTCATTCGACCCCTGTCCGTCAGTCGAGGTAGAGGCGGAGGGTCATTCAGTCGACCCCCCGTCCGTCAGTCGAGGTGGAGGCGGGGGTCGTTCGTTCGACCCCCTGTCCGTCAGTCGAGGCGGAGGGATCCTTTCTACTGTTTTTCCAGTAATGGGCCGGCCCATGACTGGTAGCTGTTGCTGGTGAGGGAGGCCTTCACGTGATGGGTCTTTCTCCATTGTCTCGAACGGCTGATCGGATATTGCCTTAAAAATGGTTGCAGGTTTAGGGTACCCCCTTACCTTTGTACCCGACACTTACGATGAAACCTTCCATCGACAGATTCCTTTAATCCGCAACCTTCTCCTATTGTCATCGGCAGCTTTCTGCTGACGTCGGCCACATCATCCCGCGTCCATCAGCAACATTTCCGATTGGCAATGTCCTCTTGTTTCCATCAGCAGCACCCCCATCAGCAAATACCCTTCTTTTTTATCTTTGACGTTTCTTCAATCTCCTACTTCTATCAGCAATCTGACTGGCAGTATCCTGATGCCGATAAGGAAAAGCAACCATCCTTTTATCGATCAGTGCATCCGGTTCATATTGACATGTATAAAAAACGGTGTCAACACATGCCCCCTAATTTCGGAGTATGAAATATATCATGCGCCGGAATTTCCTCTACTGTAATCTTTCCCTCCAAAATGCCTATACCATCATTTCGATTACCGCGCGCCACCATTGTAAATTACCAATGACTCCCGCAACTGTAGCACCAACAGTTAAAATTCCTCGATAACCGCGCAAATTCACCCTGAGTTCATACTTTCATCTCTCAATCCACCAGTATTTCTGAATCCAGCCTTATCCCAAGAGCGGTTTCTTCTTCTATCAGAGGGCGCGCTTCCTGCATGAACTCTCAGGTGATCTGGTCTTGATGGCAATCAACTTCAATGTTTCCGCGGTAATTTCTTCTTCGCCCGCCTTACATTCCGCAATTTCCTTCTATCTAGTTTTGTGATTTCTTTCTTCTTTCGCTTTCTGAATCTAGGAAATGCGCAGCAAAATAGTAATCCCTATTGACCAAGCACACCTTTACTGTTTGGGTCCAATGGGAAATACCGATCCGACCGACTTCATCAACGCGGAAACCAATCGTATTCCTTTCAGATCAGAACATTTCAACCTAGGGTTATGGACAAATACCTTCCGCTCGTGGCCCAAACCCCCAAAGGGTGGAAGAACTGGTACCTCAGGATGGATCACAACAGGTCTATTGGTCAGAACGCAACATCGACCAATGCATCAGATTGTCACTTGCTGATATGGCCAAGAATGAAAACATGATGATTGTTGCTTCCTACTTCTGGTCGGATACAATGAACGCATTTCTATTCAGACATGGACCAGCCACTCCCACATTCACCGATGTGCACATGCTTACCGGCCTCTATGTCTCTTCTACCGATCCTGCTAACCTTTTCTGTAGGAAATCTGAACGTCGAGTGAGCACACAAAATATCGGCGGTTGGACCGGATACATTCAAGAATATCAGAAGACTGGATTGGTAGGCTAGAGGGAGCATGCCACCTTCCTAAACATGTGGTTGGAGAAGTTTATTTTCTGTGGCAGGACAGTTGGACCCACCAACATGTATCTTCCTGCAGCAGAACTCTTGGCCGATGGAGGATTTCCTCTTGGCCGATACCTCCTTAGCTCAGTCTATCACCTTCTGCAATAGGTATCAAGAAAATTACTGCTAGGCGAGCCCATCGGCAACCTCGGAGGCCCTTGGTGGTTCATCAACTTATGGCTAAACGCCCATATGCATAAATGTCTTCAATTTGATTTGTTTAGCCAGTAATTCCCAAGAGATTTATCTGAGGACTATGTACTTGCTGAGGATGAATTGACAATCCGCTCCCCACTCAATTTTGGGGAAGCCATAATAGTGCTACCATGAACTAATGCCAACGAAGATCTATTCGACATGTTCTTTCAGAGATTCTACTGTGGAATCCATGCTGCAGAACGAGTCTGGTGGCCTTATATTGATGAGAATAATCGATTTCCACTCTCATTCAACATTACCGATGGGAATATACCACAGAATGAAGGAATTATGAAGGTTACCCTCACTCCCCAGGCTATTCCAGTCAACATCTTTGGGACCGAGAAGAACACCCATCCATCTTATGAATTCTATTATCCATCGGCAACAGCAAGACAATTAGCATTTGGTCAATTGCCGATCAAACTCAGCTACGCCAATGTGATAAAACCAAGAGAAGTTATCTCTAATGCTATGGATTGAAATAAGATTGTCACTCTCCCCCCTCATGCCAATGTAACCAACATCGACTTATCTGCTTAGGCGCCGACATCTTTCATCACTGAGTCATACAAATGCTGGTGGCAAGAGTGGAAAGATCAACTATTTGCTGCATCATCACACTACTATCGGCACCTGATTGACGCTGATCATATTATGCCTGATGACGCGGTGAGTTTATTTCCGATACTATCTTTTCGTTATCTCTTCAAACACATCGGTAACTAATCTCTTGTCAATAGGTTAATGATTTGATCCCCAAAAAGAGCAAGAGCGGCAAATATTTTAACTTGCGACCGATGAACCCTACATCAGTAATCGGCAGCAAGGCCCCTTAATTGGCTACCCTCATGCATCGAAAGGCAGCTTCCAAAGTCACCATCAGGTCCAAACCATCTGTCTTAGCCCAAGCCTTTATGGTAACAAGTCTTCACTTATCTGTGCCGATCACAACAATATTTTTAATCGATAATTTTTATTCAATCTGCACCAAATTCTTCTCTGCAGCACAGCAGACAAGTTCATCGGCAGCTGTTCCAAATGTGCAAACTACTTCAACTCAGCTTGCCGATGCCCCCCAAGCGCAACAGTCAAAACGCCAAGGCTCATCAAGTACCGCTCCCCGACCGAAACACCCAAAGCTGTGTGCTCCAACCACATCACCGGTCACATCTCCTCAAGCTCCTACCAATACACCAACACTAGAGCCACCATTGGCATTCATCCTCAATCAATCACCGATTGAAACTCCTACCCAAGGGACAATACCGTCGCCGCAGGGATTCTCAACAGCAGAAACAACACCGGCACCAACATCAACACCAACACCAATTGTTCCTCCTACAGAGGCAAGCTCATCGGCAACTATTGCCGATCTTCAGGACACAGCTACGCCATTCACCCTGCCAAGTCCAAGGAGAGAAATCGCTCTAAAGAAGGTAAGCCAACTATCTATCATGAGCTAGTAAGACACAAGCCTTCAACTGACAAATTTTAATCCTTTTTCTTTTCAGGCCCAAGATTCTCCCAACAGCCTGTTCTCCTTCGCTATCAACATTCCAGATGATGATGAAGAAGAAGAAAGCTTTGTCCAAGCTTCAACTATCATATGGGCAGAAGTAAAATCCAAACTTGAGGCACTACTGCTCCTATTGCAACAAAACACATCACAACTAATCCAAGACTCTAGTGCAGTAAGGGTAGCTTTCAGGGAAATTCAAGACCAACTGCCTACCGATATTGAAGAACCACTCTATCAAGCAGCATTCCTCGAGAGCCGGCAGCTACAGTACCAAAAGGCTTCACGCCGCATTGCCGATAGAGCCGCTCAAACAAAACTTGAAGAGGAAATACTCAAGTTCAAGAAAACCGCTGACGAAAAGCACAAATACATCGACCGTCTAGAAGCTTCCAGCATCGAGCTCAAACAAGAAATTGCCCGTCTATCGGGCAGAAAGAAGAATTACTAGCTGATTTGAAGAAAGTAGATGAAGCTTTAAACATAGCCAACCAGAAGAAGATTCAACTCCCCGACGCCACCAATACCTACAACAAAAGAGGGCTGCCGATGCACGCCACGCCCTTCTGCTGGAGAAGAAAATCAAGCCGATTGAGGGTGCTGCTGATGACGACGCCAAAGAGATAGAAGAAGCGGATCAAATCCGACTTCGTGCAATTTCATCTATTCAATCTTTGTTGTAATCGGCAATTATGAACTTGATGATCAATCCTCCTGTAATATAACTTTAATGCATTTTTGTTGACACAAAAAGCGTCAGATCTGTGAACACCTCGGGCTATTACCCAAAGCTCGGTATTCCGGAGGCGTGCCAGTCGATTTGACCAATCAATCGACAAGGATGATAACTAGAACAAACTGAACGAGACGACAGCGATGCGCCCGGACGTCAAGGCTCAGATTAATCAAGGATAACTAGAGCAGGGCTGAATGAGGCAAACAGCGATGCGCCCGGATTACCAAAGCTCAGAGGTACTCCCACGCGGAACTAGCAAGGATTTGATGGAGATCAGGATGATGCAGCCCATTGAAAGCTTGAAGAACTCATTGATAGCTATAACTAATGCATAAAAGGGTAAATTGCGATAAAAGGTAGAATAAGATAAAATTGGTTTGTTTTGAATTTTGGGTTGGATATATTCCATAGCCCTCGGGCACATATTTATACTCCCGCATGGAGAGTTGTACAAAGACACGACACATATCCTTCCTAAAACAAACTCCTACTTTAAAGGAAAATGACTCACGCAGGAGCCGGATAACAATATTTATTTCCTAAACAAACACACCTATTTTAAAGGAAAATAAACGACCCATGCAAGAGTCGGACTCAAACTACTATAATAATACTGGTACAAAACACCAGTTTCCTTATACTTCCTTTCGATGGAAACTTTCCATCGGCAGACCCCTTCAATCCGCACCTTCCTTCTTTGGCCACTTGTAATCCTTTGCTGCCGGTAAGTGCTAAGTCACGCCCATCGGCATTGGCAACGTTTTCCCGATCGGCAATCGGTAGCATCTCTTCATCGGCAATCGACAACGAGCCCTTATCGGCAATCGGCAACCATCCTCCATCGGCAATCGGCAATGACCCCTCATCGGCAATCAGCAATGACCCTTCACCGGCAGTTGGTAATGCCCCCTCATCAGCAGTCGGCATTGACTCTTCATCGGCCATCGGCAATGACTTTTTACTAGCAATCAGCTTCAGCAAGACTTCACCTTCGTCGGCCAAGATCATCTAGCCTACACACTTGGTCTTTCGCAGCACTCTCCCATCGGCCATATTGGCTCATACTTTACCGATGCCGATGGAGAACGGCCATTGACCAGTCAAGCCTCAGCCCATTTGACACGTGTCGAAAAACGGTGTCAACACATGCCCCCTAGTTTTGGAGCGTATAATACTTTACGTGCCAAAATTCTCTCCACTATAGCCATTGCTGTAGTCGTTGCTGTAGCCGTTACCTACGAGATAGATGTACGTTTCCTCGATCCCCGCATGTGGAACCATAATTTAATAATAAAATCCCTCGATTGTAGCACAAACAGTTGCAAACCACCTTGATCACCGCGTGTATCTACTGCGGGCCTCTCCACATTCCTGCACAGTGTGGAACAGAACCCCAAAATACCCCTGAACAGGATTATAAAAGTTACCGGGATCCACACTGCCTTTTTACCCGAGCCCATTTTCACTTTCACCTTCCTGCCTTCGTCTTCAACCTCCAGCCGCGGTGAAGAACACAAGCTCGAGCAACAGTGTTCCTCCGTAATCAAGGACGAACTGCAATCATTCCTTCGACTTCCAATGGCGATCCAAGTCGACATCCCGAAGGTAAGACTCATTCTCCACTCAATCCAACCTCTCTGCACGGTTCTTTTCCTCGCAAAAACCTAGATTTATTCCCATTCTTTATCTGATTCGTCCCTTCTTCTTCGAACCCTAGGAGTTGTACAACAAGGTAGTCATCCCACTCGCTGGTTCCAATCTCAGCTACCTAGGCCCAATGGGCAATCCAGACCCCACCTTCATCATCAATGCAGAAACCAACCGGGTACCGTTCAGATCTGAGCGTTTTGATCTAGGACTCTGGAAGGACACATTCCATTCATGGCCCAAGCCTACTAAGGGATGGAAGAACTAGTACCTGAGAATAGTCAGATCGCAGCAAGTGTACTGGCAGGAGTGCAACCTGGATCAGTGCGTTAGGCTTTCAATCGCCGATATGGAGAAGAATGAAAACTTGATGATGGCAGCCTCATATTTCTGGTCCGATAGCATGAACGCTTTCCTCTTCAGGCATGGACCAGCTACCCCAACTCTTGCCGATGTCTACATGCTGACCGGCTTGGATATCACCTCTGCCGATACCTTCACCCTCTTCAACAGAAAATCAGAGTACAAGGTGAACACTCGGAATATCGGCGGTTGGACAGGCTACATCAAAGAGAATCAGAAAACCGGATCGGTAACCCAACGGGAGCACGCCATCTTCTTAAACATGTGGTTGGAAAAGTTCATATTCTGCGGCAAAACCATCGGTCCGACCACCATGCACCTCCCAGCGGCTGAATTACTTGCCGATGGAACGAGGCTCCCTTTAGGCAGGTATCTTCTTGGATCAGTTTACCGATTGCTGCATCAAGTGTCCCATAAGCTACTGCTGGGAGAGCCCATCGGCAATCTCGGAGGCCCCTGGTGGTTTGTCAATCTATGGCTGAACGCACACATGCACAAGGCCCTCCAGTTTGATTTATTTGCCCAACAATTCCCGAGGGACATATCGGAAGATTACCGATACGATGATGATGAATCGGCAACTCGCCCTCCGCTTAACTTTGGAGAGGCTATCATAGTGCTGCCAGGTACCAATGCCGATGCAGAGCACTTCGGCTACTATTTCCAGAAGTTCTACAACGGACTCCCCTCCTCAGAATGGACCTGGTGGCCATATCTTGATGAACACAACCAGTTCCCGCTGCTGTTCAACTTGACCGATGTGAGCCTGCCCGAGAACCAAGCAATCATGAGGGCCAGCATTACTCCCCGAGCTATTCCAGTAAATATCTTCGGATCTGGGAAGAATGCCCCACCATCCTACAAGTTCTACTATCCATCGGCGGCAGCGAGACAACTTGCATTTGGCCAACTGCCGATCAAACTCTGCTACTCTAAGGTAGTGAGACCTAGGCAGGCAATCTCCAGTAATCTGGACTGGAATAAAGTCATCAGCCTTCCTGCCGATGCCGATCTGTCAGACCTGGACTTATCCTCCTGGTCGCCAACCTCCTTCATTACCAACGAGTTCAAGTCTTGGTGGCAAGAGTCAAAGTGCCAGCTACTCGCCAAGTCTTCACACTATTATCGGCACTTGATCGACGCCGATTACATCATCCCCGATGACGCAGTAAGTCTGCTATCTGATGTACTATTACTTTATTTTTGTCATCGGTATCGGCACTTAACTCTTTTGCGCCTGACAGGTCGATGATCCGGTTCCCACAATGAGTAACAGTGGTAGGCCCATTAATCTTTGGATAATGGGCCCCATATCGATCATCGGCACCAAAGCTCCGACGCTGGCCGCCTTCACGCCTCAATAGGTACCTGCGCCGACACCCACAAAAACCCAGGCTACATCGGCTGCTGCCGTTGCCCTGACACGGGTTTATGCAGTAAACTCGCTTTTACCTATACAGATTGCATATTGTTTTATCGGCAACATTTATCTTGTATAACTTGCTTTGTATTTTCAGGCCCTATGGTCATCGGCATCTGCTTCCAGCAGGCAAACACCTTCCAGCCCGGTTGCCAATGCCCCCGGTCTTTGTCAAAACGGGTCGGCTCCCCTGCTTCTACGCCGATGAAAAAGAAGCGCCTGAGGCTGGCTTCTCCTCCACCATCGGCTCCAACTGCGCCATCAGCTGCCGATGCGCCGCCAGCAGGACTGCCTCCGGTCCCAATCGCACTAACTGCCGGCGGGTCATCGGCAGAACCTACATCGGCTTCTGCGCCTGATCAACCGACGGATAATGTCCCCGGCCAGGAGATAGCAGCTGCTGCGACAACCGAAGCGGCATCGGCATCGGTACCGGCTGGGCTCAATGAAGAAACAACACCCGCCGTAGCAGCGGAGGTAGCATCAGCATCGACACCATCAGCCGATGAGAGGGCAGCATCGCCACCACGTGAACCAGCCGCCACGTCGGAAGCGGCGCCGATAATAGCACCACCAGTACCGATGGTACCGACTGCCTCTCCGGCCCAATCATCGGCATCTGCGGCCGTCGTCCATGATGAAGCTGGACCATCCAGCATACCAAGTCCCAGGCAGGAGATCCGCTTCAAGGCGGTAAGTTAATCATCCCAAAGCTTACAGTACAATCTTCCGATCGGCAAACTCTAACCTCTGTTTTCAGGCTCAAGATTCTCCGGACAGCCTCTTCTCTTACAGCTTGAACCTTCAGACCGAAGATGAACGTCAAGGCTGCATTCAAGCGGACAGCTTATTTTCCTTTGCCGTCGACGTCCCCGGTGACGATGAAGAGGAGAGCTCCGTCCCAACCTTGTCGGCAGAGGTCAAATCTAAGCTAGAAGAGTTGCTTTCCTTGCTGCTACAAGACATGTCTCAACTCATCCAGGATTCATCGGCAGCAAGGATTGCATTCAAGGACATCCGAAGCCATCTCTCCGCCGACGTAGCAGAAGTCCTTCTCCAGGCAGCCTATCGACATCAAACTGATCCAGTACCAGAGGCTTGCCCGTCATATCACCGATAGGGCCGCTCAAGCCAAGAGCGAAGAAGAGAAGCTCAAATTCAAACATATTGTCGATGAGAAGCATAAAGGCATCGGCCAAGCAGAAGTCTCCATCGGCAACCTTGATCAAGAAATTTCCCGACTGTCGGCAAAGAAGGAGGAGCTGCTTGCGGAGTTACAGAAGGTTGAGGGGGATCTGACTGCAGCCAACCAGCAGAGAACCCAACTATCCGACTCCATCAAGGCCCTGCGGCAAGAAAGGGACCAGAATGCACGACAGGCTATACTATGGAAGAAGAAAATCAAGCCGGTCGAGGGCTCTGCCGATGCCGACGCCAAGGAGATGGACGACATAGAGCAAATTCGCCTGCGTGCGATATCAGTTATCCACTCCTTGCTGTAATGTCTGTTGTATCGGCAAAAATTGTAACCTGATACTTGACTTTAACTTATAACATGACGCCAGTTTGTTTTTACCGATGTTTATACAACTTTCGTGCATCGGCATTCAACGGGGCACTACGCATCTACCCATATGCTAGGGTAATATCTCTTTAAGTATTTGCCATTGATCGCTCTAGAAAACGCAACTCCTTCGAGAGTTTCCAAAATGTAAGCATTACCAAGAGCAGACTGTTTTACCCGATAAGGACCCTCCCAATTAGGGGACCACTTTCCAAACTTAGAGCTCTTAGTCCCAATCGGTAAAATCAACATCCAAACCAAATCGCCATCGGCAAATTCCTTCACCTTTACTTTCTTGTCATACCATCGGGCAACCCTCTTCTTATTCTCTTCAATGCTAATCAATGCCCTCAACCGATGACCAGCCAAATCTTCTAACTCATCTTTCATTAGAGTAATATAATCATCGGTCATCAATTGATCTTGAAAAGATATCCGCCTAGAACCAGTTTTGATCTCCCAAGGTAGGACAGCATCGTGTCCGTAGACCAACTGATACGGCGAGACCTTAGTTGCACCGTGACAAGCCATCCGATACGACCACAAGGCTTCGTTCAATACCACATGCCACCTTCTAGGGTTCTCCTCAATTTTGCGCTTAATGAGCTTGATAACCCCTTTATTAGAAGCTTCAGCCTGACCATTAGCCTGGGCATAATAAGGAGAAGAATTCAGTACCTTGAAACCCATGCTAGCAGCAAAGTCATCAAACTCTCCCGATGTGAACATGGTCCCTTGATCGGTAGTAATAGTCTGAGGAATACCGAATTGGTAAACGATGTGCTCCTTAACGAAATCCACCATGTTTGCCGATGTCACCTTCTTCAAGGGGACTGCCTCAACCCATTTGGTGAAGTAATCGGTAGCAACAAGTATAAACTTGTGCCCCTTGCTCGACGGCGGATAAATCTGGCCGATGAGATCAATAGCCCATCCTCTGAACGGCCAAGGCTTAATTATAGGATTCATTGCCGATGCAGGCGCCCTTTGCACATTACCAAACTTCTGACAGTCCTGGCACCCTTTGAAATAATTGAAGCAATCTTCAAGGATTGTCGGCCAATAATATCCATTCCGCCTAATCATCCACTTCATCTTGAATGCCGATTGATGCACTCCACATATGCCCTCATGGATTTCACCCATCAACTCTTTTGATTCCTCTTTGCCAAGACATCTAAGCAAAACTCCATCAATTGTCCGATAATACAACTCATTATCGAGGAGCACATACTTAGTAGCTTGGAACCTTAGACGCCTTTCGACTTTCCTGGATGGATCCCTCAAGTAATCGGCAATCTCCTTTTTCCAGTCATCGGCAACTATTACCGATGTCGTGACTTCTTGAATCGGCTGATATCCTGAGGCACTCTGTGCTAACCGATTGGCTTCTTCATTATGCAATCTTGGAATATTCTCAAGGCGGTATTCTCTGAACTCTTTCAACAACTGCAAACACCGCTCATGGGCTGCAATTAACACCTCGCTTCGGCATTCATATGTCCCAATCAATTGATTAATCACCAACATGGAATCGCCAAAGACTTCAATAGCATCGGCACGCACCTCCCTGAGCAGTTCTAATCCTTAAGCAAAGCTTGGTACTCAGCCTGATTGTTTGTCGAAGTAGCAACAATCGGCAGCGAGATTTCATATTTCTGTCCTCGGGTGTAAATCAAGAGAATGCCGATACCTGCTCCATCTTTGCACATAGACCCATCGAAGAATAAAGCCCAAGGAGCAATTTCAACAAAGCTCACCATATTGCAGTGCTGAGTAACAAAATCAGCCATCACCTGACCCCTAACAGCCTTAGCCGATTCATACCTTAGGTCAAACTCTGACAGCGCCAAAATCCACTTACCGATTCGTCCACTCAAAATCGGCATTGACAGCATGTGCTTGACCACATCATCTTTGCAGACAACAGTGCATTCGGCCGACAGTAAATAATGCCTCAATTTAATGCAAGAGAAATATAAACATAAGCACAATCTTTCTATGGCCGAGTACCTGGTTTCAGCATCCAGCAATCTTCTGCTCAGGTAATATATTACACGTTCCTTCCCTTCAAACTCTTGAATCAAGGCTGATCCGATAACACCGTCATCGACAGACAAATATAACCTGAAAGGCTTCCCGTGTTGAGGTGGAACTAAGACTGGAGGATTTACCAAGTATCTTTTAATCTCTTCTAAAGCTGATTGTTGCTCCTCTTTCCATGTAAACTCCTGATCGGCTTTCAATTTTAACAGAGGACTAAAGGACTTAATCTTACCAGATAGATTAGATATAAACCTTCTGATGAAATTAATCTTGCCGATCAAGGACTGCAACTCACTCTTGTTCGTAGGGGCAACTACCTTGTTAATTGCATCAATAGACTTTCTGCCGATTTCAATGCCTCTCTGATGCACCATGAAACCTAGAAACTGCCCTGCCGATACGCCAAATGCACACTTGTTAGGATTCATCTTTAACCCATGCTCCCTTGTGCACTCCAATATCTTCCGCAAATCGGCAAGATGGTTCTTGAAGTCTCCAGATTTAACCACCACGTCATCAATGTAGATTTCAACTATCATACCGATATACTTATGAAAGATAAAATTCATTGCCCTTTGATAAGTAGCACCGGCATTCTTCAAGCCAAACGTCATGACCACCCACTCAAATAAACCAACGTGATCTGGACATCGGAAAGCAGTCTTGGATATGTCTTCTTCAGCCATGAGTATTTGATTGTACCCAGCATTACCATCCATGAAGCTAATAATCTGATGTCCAGCAGCAGCATCGATCAGCAGATCGGCAACGGGCATCGGGTAGCCATCCATCGGCGTGGCCTTGTTAAGGTTCCTGAAATCAATGCACACACGAAGTTTCCCATTCTTTTTATACACATGAACCACATTAGAAATCCAATTGGCATATTGGCATTGCCGAATAAATCCAGCTTCGATCAACTTGGTAATCTCAGCCTTAATATCGGGTAAAATAGTAGGATTGCATCGGCGTGCCGGCTGCTGATGTGGCTGGAAACCAAACTTGATGGGTAACCGATGTTCAACTATCGATCGGTCTAAACCAGGCATCTCTATATAATCCCAAGAAAAACAATCTTTATTCTCTTTCAATAAATCGGTTAACTGCTGCTTACATTGGGAATCTAACTTAGCACTAATAAAAGTAGACCTAGGTTTACTACCATCGCCGATGTCGATCTTGAGCAAGTCATCGGCAGACGTAAAGCCCTGCCCCAATTTTCCGTCATCGGTGAACTGATCCATTAAGACTCCTCCTCAGGACCGACTGCTTGGATCGGCTTGATGTGGTAATCGGCAACTTTGAGGAACTCTTTATCCCAGGCTTCGCCAGATATGCACCTGGTCTGCTCATAAGTGTCCAACTCTGCCGATGCGATAGTAGATGGGGCTTCACCGCGGACGACTTCAATTCTGTCCCCGATCCACTGTACCAGGCTTTGATGCATAGTAGAAGGGATACAGCAATTAGCATGGATCCAATCCCTTCCGAGGAGCAAGTTGTAAGTGCCTTTGCCGCTGATTACAAAGAACGTTGTCGGAAAAGTCTTACTGCCGATGGTTAAGTCAACACACACGGCTCCCATGGCGGTCGACACATTGCCTTCAAAGTCCTTGAGCTTCATATCGGTCTCAACTAAGTCCTGGTCACCTTTGCCAAGCTTTCTGAACACGACATAGGGCATTATATTGATCGACGCGCTGCCATCCACCAGCATCTTGGTCATCGGCTGACCGTCCACTTTGCCCTTAACAAACAGAGCCCTCAAGTGCTGCCTCTCATCTTCGGGAGGCTTTTCAAAGATAGCCGTCATCGGATCCAGCACCAATTGTGCCATATCGTTAGCCTCTTCATCATCGCTAACGGGCGCCATGAACTCCATCGGCAACATGACCACCATATTTATATCTGTCGATGGGCCCCTGTCCTTACGCTTTAGCCTCCATTGCTTCTCTCCCGAGGGTTCTACACTGTCATACAGGTCGTCGCGACGATGGCGCTGAATCCTCCTCTTCTGGGTCTTAGTCAAACCCTTAGGGCACCATGGAGGAAGCTTGGTCTTCCAGACGGGTTGGTGCTGCTTCTCACCGCTTACATCGGCACTTCTTCCGATGTTGGGATCTCTGGAGAATATCTCATCGTCGGGCACTCTAGCATTGGCCATCTCCTCCAGCTCCCCCTGATCAACACGCCTGCCGAGCCGATCATGGGCCCTGAGCTTGCCCCCCAGTCGGTCATGTGCCGATCTGTTCTCTCTGAGCGGTCTGGCGTACCTGGGTGCCTGATCATCAAAACAAGGTCTCTTACCTGACCGATCGGCTGTGTAGTACCCATTGCACTCTGGAAAGTTATCGGCAGTGGGCAGCTTGATGCCTTCCTCCCAGCAATGAACGAAGAAGGGACACCTCCAGTGGTCTTTATGTCGAAGCCATTCCCGATGCTCTTCTTCTTGCCGATACCGTTCCCCACGTGATTGCCGATGATATCGCCTTGGCTGTTTGTGAGTGATAACTACCCCAGGAGCCCTGTTGGCGCTATTACCCTCATCGGCAACCTCCTTGCCCTTTCTGTCATCGGCAAACCTCCTTGTGTCATGTTCGGACACTTGGTAGTTAGGGTCTACCGATGAATTCCTTCTGGCAGCTTCCGATGTCAGCACTTTGGTTTTTTTTGCTGATTTCCACCGTATTGTTGGGGAACGGGTGCTGATCTATCTTCATCGGTTTCTGGACTTTAGCGTTTTCAAACTTAATACGCCCAGACTCGATCTCCGACTGCAACTGCTGCCTGAATACTTTGCAGTCATTGGTACTGTGTGAGGTTGCATTATGCCACTTGCAGTACCTAATCTTCTTGAGCTCTTCGGCCGATGGAATCACTTGATTGGGCGCCAACTTGATTCGCCCCTCTTGCAGCAATAGGTCGAACATCCTATCGGCCTTAGTGATGTCGAAGGTGAACCTCTCAGTTTCTTTTTGGCCGATCGGACAAGACACAGGCTTCTTATCCTTCACCCATTCGGCCACATCGACATTCAGCTCTTCATCCGATCCGAAATCTTCTTCTTTCCCGATGAAGGTCACCTTCTTGTTCCACGTCTTCTTGGGCTCAAAGGCTTTGATATCCTGATCGGCAATCCTCTACACCAGGTGACTTAGGCTCTCAAACTCTTGGGACGCGTACTTGTCCTTGATGTGCGGCAGTAACCCCTGGAAGGCCAAATCTGCTAGTTGTCGATCATCAAGCACCAGACTATAGCACTTGTTCTTCATGTCCCGCAGTCTCTGCACAAAACTCTCTACCGATTCGTCGTTGCGTTGCCTCATTTTGACCAAATCGGTAAGCTTCTTCTCATGTACGCCAGCAAAGAAGTACTTGTGAAATTGCCTCTCCAGATCGGCCCATGTAATTATAGAATTTGGAGGCAACGATATGAACCATGTGAATGCCGATCCGGACAATGATGAAGAGAACAATCTCACCCTTAGTTCCTCCCTGCTGGCAGCTTCTCCGTACTAGACAATGAAGCGGTTGATGTGCTCCATTGTTGACGTGTCGTCTTGGCCGGAGAACTTGGTAAAATCGGGCACCTTGTACCGATTTGGAAGAGGAATCAAGTCATATGCCGGCGGGTACAGAGTCCGATAGGAGTATGTGTTGACCTTGGGTCTGATGCCGAATTGCTCTTTCATGACTTCGGCAATCTTACCGACCCAGTACGCATCCTGCTCTTGCCGACTCATTGGCTGATTGTTCACTGGTGGAGTCGGCTGACGCGCCTCTTGAAGATGTGCAGTAGTCGCGGGTGCAGCACCAGTCATCTGAACGCTATGCATCGGCTGACCTACCGATGGATAGTTTGGCATACTTGGCGGAGTTGGCTGAACCGTCACATTCATCGGTTGCTGTACCGATGGTTCGCTCTGAGTGTAAGCTGGGCCTCCATAATAATACATGGGCGCGCCAGGCTGCTGAGCCGGCGGCTGGTTGACCCATCCAGAATTGTAAGGCATCGGCATATGACTTACCGATGGCTAATAGCTGACCGGAGCGTGCGGCTCTTGAATTCTAGAGCAATTAATCACCAGATTACCTTGGGGAATCAGTACTCCAGCTTGAGAATTTGCCGCCAGAGATTGACTGCCGGTGGTTATAATATGTTGCATCGGCACAGAGCTTGCCGATGGAGGCATTGTAGACAGTATTGGACAGCACGCTGGAGTGGTTAATCAATGCCTGATTTACAGCAGTATTAACCATCTCTTGTAGCTTACCAGGGTTGGCGTCGAACGTGACCTGCCGTAGCAACGGCGGATCCTGCTTCTGAATTGCTTCGCCGCTCCTGCTGAGGCTGAAGGACTTGAGATACAGCTGCTTGTATTCCTCCATAGCCCGCTCCATGGCCTGCTTCTGATTATCTTTCAGATCGGCCTCAGACACTTCAATGACATTCCTCTAGTTGACATTGGCGTGATCACCCATGCTGAATGTGTAGATCTGTATAATCTGGTCCCACTGGGCGTGCCAAAAGAGGTGTTGACACAAAAAGCGTCAGATCTGTGAACACCTCGGGCTATTACCCAAAGCTCGGTATTCCGGAGGCGTGCCAGTCGATTTGACCAATCAATCGACAAGGATGATAACTAGAACAAACTGAACGAGACGACAACGATGCGCCTGGATGTCAAGGCTCAGGTTGATCAAGGATAACTAGAGCAGAGCTGAACGAGGCAAACAGCGATGCGCCCGGATTGCCAAAGCTCAGAGGTACTCCCACGCGGAACTAGCAAGGATTTGACGGAGATCAGGATGATGCAGCCCATCAAAAGCTTGAAGAACTCGTTGATAGCTATAACTAATGCATAAAAAGGGTAAATTGCGATAAAAGGTAGAATAAGATAAAATTGGTTTGTTTTGAATTTTGGGTTGTATATATTCCATAGCCCTCGGGCACATATTTATACTCCCGCATGGAGAGTTGTACAAAGACACGACACATATCCTTCCTAAAACAAACTCCTACTTTAAAGGAAACTGACTCGCGCAGGAGCCGGATAACAATATTTATTTCCTAAACAAAACACACCTATTTTAAAGGAAAATAAACGACCCATGCAAGAGTCAGACTCAAACTACTATAATAATACTGGTACAAAACACCAGTTTCCTTATACTTCCTTTCGATGGAAACTTTCCATCGGCAGACCCCTTCAATCCGCACCTTCCTTCTTTGGCCACTTGTAATCCTTTGCTGCCGGTAAGTGCTAAGTCACGCCCATCGGCATCGGCAACGTTTTCCCGATCGGCAATCGGTAGCATCTCTTCATCGGCAATCGACAACGAGTCCTTATCGGCAATCGGCAACCATCCTCCATCGGCAATCGGCAATGACCCCTCATCGGCAATCAGCAATGACCCTTCACCGGCAGTTGGTAATGCCCCCTCATTAGCAGTCGGCAATGACTCTTCATCGGCCATCGGCAATGACTTTTTACTGGCAATCAGCTTCAGCAAGACGTCACCTTCGTCGGCCAAGATCATCTAGCCTACACACTTGGTCTTCCGCAGCACTCTCCCATCGGTCATATTGGCTCATACTTTACCGATGCCGATGGAGAACGGCCATTGACCAGTCAAGCCTCATCCCATTTGACACGTGTCGAAAAACGGTGTCAACAATTTTCTACCGATGTTTTTGTATGACAACCTTACCATCGGTGTATTTATATCGCTTCACGCATCCATCCAGATACTAGGATAATATTTCTTCAAATATTTAACATTGATTGCTCTAGAAAATGCAACCCTTCGAGGGTCTCCAAAATATATGCGTTACCAGGAACAGACTGATTTATCCGAAAAGGACCCTCCCAATTAGGAGACCACTTTCCAAATTTTGAACTCTTAGTTCCAATCGGTAAAATTAGTTTCCACACTAAATCACCATCCGCAAACTCTTTTGTTCTGACTTTCTTGTGATACCACCTGGCAACCCTCTTCTTATTCTCCTCGATACTGATTAGAGCTCTTAACCGATGACCCGCTAGATCTTCTAATTCATCCATCATAAGGATATTATATTCATCGGCTGTTAATTGGTCCTGGGAAAACAATCGCCTAACAAGTTCTAATTTCCCAAGGCAGGACAACATCATGCCCATAGACTAATTGATACGGCGAAACTTTGGTTGCACCATGACAATCCATCTGATACGACCACAAAGCTTCATTCAACGCTGTATGCCACCTTCTAGGGTTATATTCAATCTTGCGGTTAATAAGCTTGATCACTCCCTTATTAGTCGCTTCGGCCTAACCATTAGCTTGGGCATAATAGAAGAAGAATTTAACACCTTGAACCCCATACTGATAGAAAATTCATCAAACTCCCCTGATGTGAACATGGTCCCCTGATCAATCGTGATAGTTTGAGCAATACCAAATCGGTAAATAATATGCTCTTTTACAAAATCTATCATGTTTGCCGATGTAACCTTCTTCAAAGGAATAGCTTGAACCCACTTCATGAAATAATCGGTGGCAACAAGTATAAATTTGTGCCCTTTACTCGATGGTGGATAAATTTGGCCGATGAGATCGATGGCCCATCCTCTAAACGGCCAGGGCTTGATAATAGGATTCATTGCCGATGTTGGTGCTCTCTGAACATTACCAAACCTCTAACAATCTTGACACCCTTTGAAGTATTTAAAACAATCCTCAATAATTGTTGGCCAATAATATCCATTTCGCCTAATCATCCATTGCATTTTGAATGCCGATTGATGTGCTCCACATACTCCTTCATGAATTTCACCCATCAACCTCTTCGATTCTTCTTCACTAAGGCATCTGAGGAAAACCCCATCAATCGTTCGGTAATATAATTCATCATCAAGGAGCACATACTTAGTAGCCTGAAACCTCAACCGTCTTTCAACCTTTCTAGACGGATCTCTTAAGTAACCGGCAATCTCTTTTCTCCAGTCATCAGCAACCATTACCGATGTCGTTACATCTTGAATCGGCTGATACCCCGAAGCGTGTTGTGCTAGCCGATTATCTTCTTCGTTATGCAGACGGGGAATATGCTCGAGGCGGTAATCTCTAAACTATTTCAATAATTGCAAACATTTTTTATGATGTGCAATCAAAATTTCACTTCGGCATTCATATATTTCAGCCAACTGATTAATCACCAACATAGAATCGCCAAAGATTTCAACGGCATCGGCATGCACTTCCCTGAGCAACTCCAACCCTTTTAGCAAAGCCTGGTACTCAGCCTGATTGCTCTTTGAAGTAGCAACGATCGGTAAGGAGATTTCATACTTCTGTCCTCAAGGTGAAATCAAGACAACGCCGATACCTGCTCCTTCCTTACACGTAGATCCATCAAAGAATAAGGTCCAAGGAGCAATCTCTACGGAACGCACTGTACCACAATGCTTAGTGACAAAATCGGCCATCACCTGACCCTTAATTGCTTTAGCCGATTCATGTCTCAAATCAAACTCTGATAACGCCAGGATCCATTTACCGATTCTTCCGCTCAATATCGGCATTGATAGCATATACTTAACCACATAGTCCTTGCATATGACAGTACACTCAGCCGATAGCAAATAATACCTTAACTTCATGCAAGAGAAGTACAGACATAAACACAATCTCTCAACGGCCGAATACCTAGTTTCAGCATCCACCAGTCTTCTACTCAAATAATAAATCACACATTCTTTCCCTTCAAATTCTTAGATTAAGGCTGATCCGATAACGCTATCATCGGCAGACAAATATAATCTGAAAGGCTTCCCGTGTTGAGGCGGAACCAGGACCGGAGGATTTACCAGATACCTCTTAATCTCTTCTAAAGCCGATTGCTGTTCTTCCTTCCATGCAAATTCTTGACCAGCCTTCAGCTTTAGCAACGGGCTAAAGGACTTAATCTTCCCAGAAAAATTAGATATAAATCTTCTAATAAAATTAACTTTGCCGATTGTTGACACAAAAAGCGTCAGGATCTGCGAACACCTCGGGCTTATACTCGAAATTCGATATCCAAGGGCGTGCCAGTCGATTTGACCAGTTAATCGACAAGGATGATAGCTAGAACAAGATATGAACGAGACAACGGTGATGGGCCCGGATGTCAAGATTCAGACTTGATTCAGGATAACTAGAGTAGAGCTGAACGAGACGACAGCGATGCGCCTGAACATCAAGGCTCAAATAATGTAACACCCCGGGTGTTAATCTTGTTAATCTCTTAATTAAAATTTGATCATGTCATCATATGCATTAAGCATCATTCATTTGTTTGAAAACCTGACTATGCATTGAACTAAAATAAGTTTAATTGTCTTTGTTTGATCAGTTGTTGGTATGCAGGTCATCTTTTCAAAGTCTCAAAATTTTAAAATTTGAATCCAAACCCTTTTCTGCGAAGGGGTGGATTAAGCCCTAAACACGATTTTCAAAATCTATAAAGTTTTTGCTTGTGGTTGTTTAAGCAAAGTTGTAGATCTCGAAGTTTTGAACATATTTCGTGTTCAAAGTTTTTCCTAAAAACCCCTGGATGCTTGAGCTTTTTGCAAAAGAGCAGCAGGGTCAGTTCTGTCTTTTCCTCGAGCAGCTGCATGGCGGGGTCGATCTCGACGTCGCTCCTGGCCGACACGTGTCGCCAGCCGCGCAACGCCTGTCCATGGACTCCCGTCTTGTCGTGGGTACGTGGCGATCTCACGGAACCCGTTGTCGTCTTTAAAAGCGGGACGCTGTCCACTCTGCTTTCCTTTCCACGCCACTGCTCCACACTTCGCTTCGCTCTGCTCCGTTCTGTTCCGCCGAGCGCTCCACCTTCACCATAGTTGACGAACTCGTCCGAGCTCGTTAGCTACTACCAATCACTCAATCTTTCGTCATTGCCTTCGCCTTGACCTTGCGCATCTTCGGGGTAAGTTGGTTGGAGTCGGCGAGCCCGCAGTCGTCCAGCGCAGATCTGCCTTCCTCAACTCCGACGCAACCGCCGCTCTGGTCCGTCTTTGACCGGGCTGCGCAGGAGCCGCATTGTCTTGTTGTCTTATGTTTCTTGCTCCTTGTTCATCTCTGATGCTTGTCGGTTCTCCGTTTTGCAAATGGTGGACCACAGCTCCGGGAACATCCTTGTGCCGCGCAGCTTTCGTCTCCGCCGGCACATTCTCCATCGACGGTCGTCTCTGCTTCATCTCCGGCCACGCTTGCTAACGCTCCGTGACCAGGGTGAGCTCCTCGACCTCTTCGCTCTACTCGTTTGTCCTTGTACCGAGCCTTAGTGCTCTGTCCTCGAGCGCCACCGCTGTTCTTGTTCGACGCGGTGGTGTGTTCGTCGTCTTATCGTTGTAGTTGATCTTTTTGAGATCTGAGTCTTGCGCTAGCTTCGCCTAGCCGTCCTGAGTCCGTCTCGAGGGGTAGTTGCCCTCGAGCGCGTGCGTGTTCTCTTCGGCGCGCGTCGAGCAGTTGCTCCGTCGACCGCTAGTGCTGTCATCGAGGGTGTTGCTTTTAGCTCTGTGTTTGTTTGGCTTGCGCTTCGCGTTGTTTGAGGGCCGCTTAGCTTGCTAGAGTTGTTAGCCTCGGGATCGAGGGTCGATCGAGGCCTAGCCCCGGGATCGAGTGTCGATCGAGGTCTAGCTTCTCCAGTCGAGGCCTTGTTTCCTTCGATCGAGGCCTGGTTTCTCTGATCGAGGGTAGTTCTTCGATCGAGGGCTGTGTTCGATGGTGTGCGATCGGTCGAGCCCTGTCCGATCGTAAGCACCCTCGATGAGGTGTCTCTGAAGGGTTGTTTGAGTCGTGGTGTACCTCGTTGGGTTCGGCTCGGCAAGCCGAACCATGTTCGAGGGGTAGCCGTTCAGTTTGGTCATCGACGGCGACTCGCCGCCGTGTTTTGTGGTTCTCGACGCCGCCGCTCGAGCCTCTGTGCCGCTGATGGTCGAGTCTCAACCGCCCGAGGATCTTGAGCAGCGTTCTTCCTGTTTCCTGTTTTCCTGTTTTTAGTTCTGTAGTTATGCCATGCTTAGTTTTAACATGTTTAGAAACCCTAATAAGTTTAGGCTTTGCGTGATTTTGGATTATTTGATAAATATGGTCATTTGTCTAGTGACAAACACAAGTTGGACATGCTCGATGTAATGCTGTTTGCTGAGTTCTTTTAGGGTAATCTGTTTTAGTTTTCTCTCGATAGCATGCTTGTTTGTGTTATGCATCATGTTTACTATTCAAGCATCATCTAAAACATGTCATTATATCGTGTAGATTGTTCGTTGGTTGGGTTGGATACCTCCAGTGCAGAGGTTTTCTCTCTTGAATCTGAGCCCGAGTTCGCTTATCCCTCCAACCAAGGCAAGCCCCGGTGCATTCAAACACTTCCTTGTATTTAAAATGATTTCTTTAAATACACTTATGTTATACTATTGCATTACGGTATTCAATCAAATTCCTACTTGATGCATAGCCTTACCTTGAATTATTTATTCCTGTACCTTGATACTGTTTTAAAATACGGTTGTTGCTTCATGCTGCTTAGCAATGCTTAGACCGATAGAGTCAAATGATTTCCTGTCATCTGCGAGAATAGGTGGTAACCTGTTTCCTTCGGCAATGGTTCGGTTTTCGAGATGAATAGCAGATTGATGCGGCAAATGGCTATGTCCTCTTGATGGGAGTAATAATCTGAGACCGGGCGGACTCGGTGTTGGAGAGCCACCAGATGTGGATATCTGGTGAGCGGGTTCTTTCCGCCTGTGTCGATTAGGAACCGTCAGTTGTAGACGTCCAAGGGTTGTGACTTTGGAGTACTTATCACATACTCCGGGAAGCTAGACTCTGGCTATTATCGCTTGAAGAACGGTTAACCCGCACTGGGAGTGGAGAGATGGCGAGAGTAGTGTGTACCCTCCAAGTTAGCGAACTAGATGGAGGTGTACTGTGCTCTCGGGTGGCGGAACCCCGGTCTTGGTGAGAGGATCCAGGGAAAGGTGGTCATATGTGTGCTTTAAGCGGCTGTATATGTCGTGTGATAGGGAAGCCCCAGCTGGGATAAACCGGTTCGAATCGTCGTGTTCCTCGGATATGGAAACATGACCCTGTCCTCTACCGCGTAGTAATACACTTTAACTGGATACTTGTTGGATCCCATCGTGGATGTTTATTACCTTGTTATCGATCATACATCTAGTTCGATACTTGAGTAATCTTATGGATAACCTAAATGATTTCAATTCTTTTTATAAATGCTCATTTATGCAAAATACTTGATTCTTGCAAAACCACCCCTTGAATCCTATAACTTGCATACTGTTTTGTCCACCAAATACTTTTCTTTGTCGGATAAGTCTTGTGGAGTACTCCCGTACTCAGGGTTTGTTAACCCCTGTTGCAGATGAGGATCACAACCCGGTGTGTGTGGCTCCTTGCTGCATGACCGTGGTCAGTGTAGATGAAGAATGACCTGTCTTTGCTTGACTCTTGGGCAAGAGTAACTCGGTTCTCTGTTCTTTCGCTATCAGCAGCTTGATGTATCTTATTCGTATGACACTAAGTTATGTTTCAAAATTTATGGTTTGTAATATGACTTTAAATTTCCGCTACTTTGATGTAATATAAAAATTTCGTATTACTTCTGTCATGATTGTGATAAGGTTGATCCTGTTCAGAAAGAGGTGGATGACCCGCTGCAAAGTGGCGACACTTGATGGGCTAATTAAGATTTGGATCATCTGTTGGAGATTAAGTTGGTTAATCCTGACAAGTGGGCCCTATCTTAAGAGGTTCTATCACAAATAACTCAAAACGCGGAACTTGCAAGGGTTGACGGAGGTTGATGAGATGTAGCCCGTCGAAACTTGAAGAACTCGTAGATAAACTAATACCTAATGCCGTAAAGCTAAATTGCTGGAAAGGTAACTAAGATAAAATAGATGTGTTTGATATGCTTGGATATATCTGTATACAGCACCCCTGGGTACCTATTTATACTCCGGCAGAGGGAGTTGTAGATAGATACGACTCGTACCTTTCCTAAACAAAAACTCCTAACTTTAAGGAAATAATTAACTCGTGCGGGAGTCGGACCCAAATAGAAACAATCTTTTCCTAAACAGACTCTACTATTATTAAGGGAATAAAATGACTCATGCAAGAGTCGGACTCAAAATTCTATAATAATACTGGCATAAAATCACCAGTTTCCTTATGTCTCCTCCCTGATGAAACTTTCCATTGACACATCCTTCCGATCCGCAATTTCCTTTTAACGTCATCGACAACCGTGTGCACACGCTAGCCATGTCATCCTTCATCGGCAACACTCCTTCATCGGCAATTGCCAACCACGTCATTCTGCTTCTATCGGCAGCATCTACCACTCATCGGCAACAGCCTTCTGTTGACACAAAAAGAGTCAGATCTGTGAACACCTTAGGCTATTACCCAAAGCTCGATGTCGAGGGCGTGCCACTCGATTTGACCAATCAATCGACAAGGATGATAACTATGACAAACTGAACGAGACGACAACGATGCGCCTGGACGTCAAGGCTCAGATTGATCACGGATAACTAGAGCAGAGCTAGACGAGGCAAACAGCGATGCGCCCGGATTGCCAAAGCCTAGAGGTACTCCCACGCGGAACTAGCAAGGATTTTGACGGAGATCAGGGTGATGCAGCCCGTCGAAAGCTTGAAGAACTCGTTGGAAACTATAACTAATGCATAAAAGAGTAAATTGCGGTAAAAGTAGGATAAAAAGTAGAATTGGTTTGTTTTTGATTGGATTGATCCCTTTATTCCATAGCCCTCGGGCTCATATTTATACTCCCACATGGAGAGTTGTACAATGACACGACACATATCTTTCCTAAAACAAACTCCTACTTTAAAGGAAACTGACTCGTGCAGGAGCCGGATAACAATATTTATCTCCTAAACAAACATACCTATTTTAAAGGAAAATAAACGACCCATGCAAGAGCCGGACTCAAACTACTATATTAATACTGGCACAGAACACCAGTTTCCTTGTACTCCTCGATGGGAACTTTCCATCGGGAGATCCATTTAATCCGCACCTTCCTTCTTTGGCCACCGGTAGTCTTCCGCTGCCACCAAGTGCTAAGTCACGTCCATCGGTACCGGTAATACTTTCCCGATCGGCAATCGGCAGCCAACCTTCATTGGTAATCGGCGACTAGCCTTTATCGGCAATCGACAATGATTCTTCATCGGCAACCACCAATCAATCTCTGTCGGCAAAGATCACCCAGCCTTCATCGGCAACATACTTGGCCTTCTGTAGCACTCTCCCATCGGCCATATCAGCTCATACTTTACCGATGCCGATGGAGAATAGTCACCAGCCAATCAAGCTTCGATCCATTTGACACATGCCGGAAAATGGTGTCAACACATGCCCCCCAGTTTCGGAGCGTATAACTTTACGTGCCGAAATTCTCTCCACTCTAGCCGTTGTTGTAGCCGTTGCTGTAGCCGTTACCCCCGAGATAGGCGTACGGTTTCTTCGATCCCCGCATGTGGAACTGCAATTAAATAATAAAATGCCTCGATTGTAGCACGAACAGTTACAGACCACCTCGATTACCGCGCATATCTACCGCGGGCTTCTCCACATTCCTGTCCAACGTGAAACAGAACCCCAAAATGCCCCTGAGCAGGCTTATAAAAGTTACCGGGGTCCACACAACCTTTTACCCTGAGTTCACTTTCACTTTCGTCCCCTTGCCATCGTCTTCAACCTCCAGCCACTCCGAAGAACACGAACTCGAGCAACAGTACTCCTGCAACCCAAGGACGAACCGCAAGCACTTCCTCAACTCCGATGGCAATCCAAGTCGATATCCCCAAGGTGAGATCTATTTCCTTCCCAATCCAACCTTCCGCTGGTACTTTTCTCGCAGAAATCCAGACTTACCCCTGCTCCTTCTCTGATTTTTTTTCCTTTTCTTTCTTTCAAACTCTAGGAGCTGTACAACAAAGTAGTGATTCCACTTACTGGCTCCACCTTTAGCTGTTTAGGCCCCATGGGCAATCCGGATCCCAGTTACATAATCAACGCAGAAACCAACCGAATCCCCTTCAGATCTGAATGTTTCGGTTTAGGACAGTGGAAGGATGTTTTCCGATCATGGCCCAAGCCCACTAAGGGGTGGAAAAATTGGTACCTCAGGGTTGCCAGGGCACAACAAGTTTACTGGCAAGAGCGCAGCTTGGACCAATGTATCAGGCTTTCCATTGCCGATATGGAGAAGAATGAGAACATGTTGATAGCTGCTTCTTACTTTTGGTCAGACACCTTGAATGCCTTCTTATTCCGACATGGACCAGCCACCCCCACTCTTGCCGATGTCCACATGCTGACTGGCCTAGACATCTCTTCTGCCGACACCTTCACTTTATTCAATAGGAAAGCTGAGCATAGAGTAAACACCCGGAACATCGGCGGTTGAACGGGTTATATTCAAGAATACCAGAAAACAGGATCGGTAAATCAAAGAGAGCACGCCACTTTCCTGAACATGTGGCTGGACAAATTCATCTTCTCCGGTAGGGCAGTTGGACCCACTACCATGTACCTTCCAGCAGCCGAGATGCTTGCCGATGGGACAAGGCTTCCCTTAGGCAGATATCTTTTAGGATCGGTATATCGCCTCCTCCATCAAGTATCGCAGAAGTTACTGTTAGGTGAGCACATCGGCAATCTTGGAGGCCCCTGGTGGTTCATCAACATGTGGCTGAACGCACATATGCAGAAAGTGCTTCAACTTGACTTGTTCGCCCAGCGCTTGCTGAGAGACATACCTGAAGACCACCAGTGCGGGGAAGATGAATCGGCAACCTGCCCTCCACTCAACTTCGGAGAGGCCACTATTGTGCTACCAGGAACCGATGCCGATGCGGAGCAATTCGGTCTCTTCTTTCAGAAGTTTTATAATGGAATTCCTGTCGCAGAACGGCTCTGGTGGCCATATGCCGATATGGATAACCAGTTCCCACTACTATTTAATCTTACCGATGGGAATTCACCTGAAAACCAGACAATGATGAAGGCCAGCATCACTCCTCGGGCTATCCCAGTAAACATATTTGGATCGGGAAAGAACGCCCCTCCATCATTTGAGTTTTACTACCCATCGGTAGCGGCAAGACAATTGGTGTTTGGCCAACTACCGATCAAGCTCTGTTATTCCAAGGTAGTGCAGCCTAGGTAGACATTCTCCAGCGCTCTGGACTGGAACAAGGTTGTTAACCTCCCTGCCGATGCCGATATATCAGATCTTGACTTGTCCTCCTGGTCACCAACCTCTTTTGTCACGAACGAGTACAAGTCCTGGTGGCAAGAATGGAGGTGTCAACTATTCGCCAAATCGTCACACCATTATCGGCACATGATCGATGCCGATCATATCATCCCCGACGACGCAGTAAGTTCTCATTCCGATGCATTCCTTACTTTTATCTTCGCCATCGGTATTTTAACCTTCTTGTCTTTGACAGGTCGATGACCCGATTCCTCCGATGAGCAAGAGCGGCAAGCCTTTCAAGCTTCGAATGATGAGTCCCGTATCACTCATCGGCCACAAGGCTCCTTCGTTAGCCGCCTTCATCCCACGACAGGTACCCACACTGACACCTGCAAAAGCCAAGGCTACGTCGGCCGCTGCTGCTGCCCTGACGCGGGTGTTTGCAGTAAACTCATCTTCACTCATACCGATTATATATTGATTAATCGGCAACATTTACTTCGTATAATTTGCATTGAATATTTTTAGGCTATGAGGTCATCGGCAACTGCCCCAAGCAGACAAGCACCTCCAAGTTCGGCTGCCGATGCCCCCCAGTCTTCATCGAAATGGGTCGGATCCTCCTCTGCTACCGCACCCAAGAAAAGGAGACGCTTGAGGCTGGCTAGCCCATCTTCATCATCGGCACGAGTCGAACCACCAACCGTCGGTATGTCGTCGTCAGAAACTCCAACAGCTCCTACTCCAGATCAGCCGATGGACGACGTCCTTGGTTAGGAGGCAGCTCCTACTGCAGAGGCGGTATCGGCATCGGTACCGACAGCCGAAGCTTTCAACGAAGAAACACCTTCAACGGTGGTGGGAGTAGCATTGGCATTGGCACCATCAGCCATAATCCCCAATGAAGAAACACCTATCATGGCGACAGCGACGATATCGGCATCGGCGACATCAGCCAACATTCCTGATGAAGCAACCGCACCCATGGCAGCAGCTGAAGCAACATCAACATCGGTGCCGTCAATCGAAGTTGCCGATGAGACAGCTCCGCCCGTCGTAGCGGCAAAGTTAACATCGGCATCGGTACTATCCGAAGATCCCGATGAAAGAGCGGCATCACCGCCACAACCAAGTATCGTGCCGGAAGCAACACTAGCGACAACACTACCATCACCGACAGCGTCGATTGCTCCTTTGGCAGCTCATTCATCGGCAACCGCTGCCGATGTCCAAGATGAGGCTGGGCCATCTAGGATGCCAAGTCCTGGGCAAGAAATCCGCTTCAAGATGGTAAGTTAATCACCTAAAAATTATAGTATAATCCTTCGATCGGCATATTATAACCCTTCCGTTTTCAGGCCCAAGATTCCCCAGACAGCCTCTTCTCTTTCAGCCTCAACCCGCAGGACGAAAATAGGCGCCAAGACCCCCTCCAAGCCGACAGTTTATTTTCCTTCTCGGTTGACATACCTGATGACGAGGAGGAAGAAAGCTCCGCTCCAACTCTATCAGCAGAGATCAAGACGAAGCTTGAGGCACTGCTTTCCTTGCTGCTGCAAGACACATCCCAGCTCATTCAAGACTCATCGGCAGGAAGGATTGTCTTTAAAGACCTCCAAAGCCATCTCCCTGTCGACGCAGCGGAAGTCCTTCTCCAGGCAGCCTCTATCGACATCAAACAGATCCAGTACCAGAGGCTTGCCCGCCATATCGCCGATAGAGCCGCTCAAGCCAAGAGCGAGGGAGAGAAGCTCAAATTCAAACATCTTGCCGATGAGAAGCACAGAAGCATTGGTCAAGCTAAAATTTCCATCGGCAATCTGGACCAAGAAATCTCTCGACTGTCGGCAAGGAAGGAGGAGCTATTGGCGGAGCTACACAAGGTTGAGGGGAATCTGACTGCAGCCAACCAGCAGAAAACCCAACTGTCCGACTCCATCAAGGTTCTGCAGCAAGAAAGGGATCAGCATGCTCGGCAAGCCATCCTATGGAAGAAGAAGATCAAGCCGGTTGAGGGCTCTGCCGATGCTGACGCCAAGGAGATGGACGAGATAGAACAGATTCGCCTGCGTGCGATAAACGTTATCCACTCCTTATTCTAATGCCTATTGTATCGGCAAGAATGTAGCCTGATACTTGATTTGGTCTTGTAATATAATGTTTGCGTGTTTTTACCGATGTATTACAATTCCTTTTCATAGGCATCCAAACAAGCACGTCATGTGTCAACTCCTTCGAGAGTTTCTGGAATGTATGCTTTGTTGGGGGCAAACTGTCTTATCCAATAGGAACTTGATTAGGAAACACCCCAGGCCTAGAATTCAATCCTGACCGGTAAAATCAACCTTCATGCCAGAGTATCACCAGCACACTTGTTCACCCAGTCATCGGCAATCATCACCGATAACATAACTCATCGAATCGGCTAAAATCTTGGGTAATCCAACTCATTAACTGACCCCGGTATTCAGCCTGATTGTAACAACAATCGGCAACGAGGCTTCATATTTCCATCGGATCAGAATTAAGACAACGCCGATAGGCCCACCATAAAACATGTAATTCTCGGGATGCACGCGATACATACTTAGTTATCATGCGCAAGCACAGCAGAATTATTCTCACAACTATCTCCCGGCAATTAACGAATCTATCGGCAGTGTTGCGTTCCATACACAAGTCATCGCTAGATGCCCAAAGTATAATAACTGGGATCGCCGGTTTGCCGAATATAGCCCCCAAACTAACAGGTCCAAGATTGACCTCAATCAGACCATCGGCGAATCATTGGCGTCTGCCGATGGGCTTCGATCCTTGCGCTTTGGCCTCCACCGCCTCTCTTTCCGCGGGTTCTGCAGTGTCATACAGGTCGTCGCGGCGCTGGCGCTGAATCCTCCTCTTCTGGGTCTTAGTCAGCCCCTTTGGGCACCACAGAGGAAGCTTAGTCTTCCAGACAGGTTGGCGCTGCTTCCCACCGTTTGCATCGGCATTTCTTCCGATGTTGGGACCTCTGGAGGATACTTTTTCGTTGGGCACTTTAGCACTAGCCACCTCCTCCAGCTCCTCCTGGTCAACACGCCTGCCAAGCCGATCATGGGCACTGAGCTTGCCCCCCAGTCGGTCATGCTCCGATCTGTCCTCTCTGAGCGGCCTGGCGTATCTGGGTGCCTGATCGTCAAAACAAGGTCTCTTACCCGACCGATCGGCAGCGTAGTATCCGTTTCACTCCGGACAATTATCGGCGGTGGGCAGCTTGATGCCTTCCTCCCAGCAATGAACAAAGAAGGGACACCTCCAGTGGTCCTTATGTCGAAGCCATTCCCGATGCTCTTCTTCTCGCCGATACCGTTCCTCACGTAATTGCCGATGATACCGCCTTGGCTGTCTGTGCGTGATCACAACTCCAGGAGCCCTGTCGGCACTGCTACCTTCATCGACGACCTTCTTACCTCTTCTGTCATCGGCGAACTTCCCTACATCGTGCTCAGGCACTTGGTGACCAGGGTCTACCGATGAGTTCCTCCTGGCAGTTTCCGACGTCAGCACTCTGGTTTTTTCGCTGATCTCCACCATATTTTTGGGGAACGGGTGCTGGTCTACCTCCACCGGTTCTTGGATTTTAGGACCTTGAAATTGGATCCGTCCAGAGTTAATTTCTGACTGCAACCGCTGCCTGAACACTTTGCAGTCATTGGTACTGTGAGAATTTGCGTTGTGCCACTTGCAGTACCTGGTATCCTTGAGTTCCTTGGCCAATGGAATTACTTGATCATAGGCTAGTTTAATCCGTCCTTCCCGAAGTAATAAGTCGAATACCCCATCGGCCTTCGTGACATCGAAGGTGAACTTTCCAGCCCTGTGCTGGCCGAGCATATAAGGTATCGGTTCTTCATCCTCCACCCATTCAGAAGTGCCGGTGTCTACTTCATCTGACTCGGAGTTTTCTTGTTTAACAAAAAGCACTTCTCCGCTCCAAGTCTTCTCGAGTTTAAACAATTTAACATCTTGATCGGCGTCCGTGACATCGAAAGTGATTTTTTCTAATTCAGCATCGCCGATACTTGGCTCTCCATCCGAGTCTGAAGCCTCTACTTCTTTGGCCGAAAACACCTTCGTACCTGGATCTTGCCGATGCGCAGATTCGTTTTCTAGTGGGACAGATGGACGTCCTCCTTCATGTTTCCGTGGTGAGCAAGTCGGAGCAACTGATACATCAGCAGCATCAAGCATCGGCTGCCTAACCGATGAGCAATCCTGGACGCTTACTGTCTGAATAGATTGGTGCATCTCTCCATATCTTCGCATTAAGCAGGCCGGAACGCTCGGTTCACCAGCAGTAACAACCTGTTGAATACCGTGCATCGGTTGATTGACCGATGGGCCACTCTGGATGTCCACTAGTTGTACTTCATATCCTTGTGGCGAGCAAATTGGGGCAACCGATATATCAGTAACACCAATCTGCTGAGTGTTGTACATCGGCTGATTAACCGATGAGCAATTCTGGATGCCAGCCGGCTGAGTATGCTGAACTATCTCTTCAGATCCTGTCATCGAAGCACTTGGGATGATCGGCGCATGCACAGCACTAGTCATAACAACACCGTGCATCAGCTTTGCCGCCGATGGGTCTTGCACCATTGCTAGCCGTGCCGTGGCATTACGTTTATCGCATTCATCGGTTGCTGTACCAATGTTCCATTGTGCGCCCTTTCCTGCGAGTATTGCAGCGTAGTATTTATCGGCTGATATATTGATACTTCATTCTGAAGATTCGCCGGATGATACTGCAGGGTCCTTGCCGCTTGGCGTCCAGGCTGTGCAACTTGTCGCTGAATCGGCGATTGACTAATCCAACCTACATTGTGCGTCATTGGCACATGACTTACCGATGGTTGACAACTAATTGATTCCCGCAGCTCTTGCACATTTAGATGATAGCCTTGACTCGCGAATACCATAGGCTGGGCAGCTACCGCCGATGCAGACTGATTGACGCTCAACATGTTTGATTGCATCGGCCAAGCATTTGCCGATGTAGGCTGATTAACTATCAGCGTGTCTTGTTGCATCGACCAAGTATTCGCCGATAACCAATAACCGGCGGGTGTTTGTTCTTGTTGTACCCTTGATTGATCACCTGGACTCACGGGTACCGCAGCTTGAGTAGCTATTGCCGATGCAGGTCGACTGACAGTTGGCGCACCTTGTTGCATCGGCCAACAAGTTGCTAATGGCTGATAGCTGGCTGATGCCTGCTGCTCTTGTGGCGCCGGACAATTAATAACATAGCTGCCTTGATCAGCAGGTGTCCCAGTTTGAAGAACCATTGCTGCCATGGGTTGACTCACAACTGTCGGGCTTCGTTGTATCGGCGAGTGGCCTGCCGATGGTTGAACGCACGGCACTCTAGGCATTGCCGTTTGTAGATTCCCTGTTGGCGACTGCATTATTGGAGAGGACGTAGTGTAATGCATCACTGGGACCATCGGCTGTGCAAACGTTGCCGATGCCATAGGAACTTCCCCTCCTGCATGGTTAACTTGGACCAATCTGGAATCAGCAGATAGACTTAGATGCGTACCATACCTCCAACAATTGGCTGAAGTTGGCTGATTCTGGGTGATAGGTCCAGACATTGCTGAAGCCGCCGGATTTGTATTCACTTGAGTAAAGCTCGCTGGGCTTGATCTTGGTGGCATGACCTCACCGGCAGATTGGTTCACGATTGGTGAAGACGCCTCTGGAACCGCCAATGGGGTTGCAAAAGATGCCGATCCGAGTTGACGACGCTCTGGACCAACATAATATGGTGCCTGTCCCTTGAACGTTTGCTCGACAGCATTGCATACAGCATCGGATAGCACATTGGATTGGCTAATTAATGCATTATTGAACGCAAAATTAACCATCTCTTGTATTTTACCATGATCGGCGTTGAGAATGGTCTTCCACGGCGACGGCGGATCTTGCTTCTGTATTGCTTCGCCGATCCCGTTTAGGCTGAAGGATCTAAGATACGAGCACTTGTATTCCTCCATTGCCTGCTCCAGAGCCTGTTTCTGGTGACCTGTCAAATCTGTTGTGGAGACTTCAATGACATGCCTGGGATTAGTCATGATAGATATATTTATATAATCGGTCCCACCGGGCGTGCCAAAAGAGGTGTTGACACAAAAAGCGTCAGATCTGTGAACACCTCGGGCTATTACCCAAAGCTCGATGTCGAGGGCGTGCCAGTCGATTTGACCAATCAATCGACAAGGATGATAACTATGACAAACTGAACGAGACGACAGTGATGTGCCCGGACGTCAAGGCTCAGATTGATCACGGATAACTAGAGTAGAGCTAGACGAGCCAAACAGCGATGCGCCCGGATTGCCAAAGCCTAGAGGTACTCCCACGCGGAACTAGCAAGGATTTTGACGGAGATCAGGGTGATGCAGCCCGTCGAAAGCTTGAAGAAATCGTTGGAAACTATAACTAATGCATAAAAGAGTAAATTGCGGTAAAAGTAGGATAAAAAGTAGAATTGGTTTGTTTTTGATTGGATTGATCCCTTTATTCCATAGCCCTCGGGCTCATATTTATACTCCCACATGGAGAGTTGTACAATGACACGACACATATCTTTCCTAAAACAAACTCCTAATTTAAAGGAAACTGACTCGCGCAGGAGCCGGATAACAATATTTATCTCCTAAACAAACATACCTATTTTAAAGGAAAATAAACGGCCCATGCAAGAGCCGGACTCAAACTACTATATTAATACTGGCACAGAACACCAGTTTCCTTGTACTCCTCGATGGGAACTTTCCATCGGCAGATCCATTTAATCCGTACCTTCCTTCTTTGGCCACCGGTAGTCTTCCGCTGCCACCAAGTGCTAAGTCACGTCCATCGGTACCGGTAATACTTTCCCGATCGGCAATCGGCAGCCAGCCTTCATCGGTAATCGGCGACTAGCCTTTATCGGCAATCGACAATGATTCTTCATCGGCAACCACCAATCAACCTCTGTTGGCAAAGATCACCCAGCCTTCATCGGCAACATACTTGGCCTTCTGTAGCACTCTCCCATCGGTCATATCAGCTCATACTTTACCGATGTCGATGGAGAATAGTCACTAGCCAATCAAGCTTCGATCCATTTGACACGTGCCGAAAAACGGTGTCAACACATGCCCCCAGTTTCGGAGCGTATAACTTTACGTGCCGAAAATCTCTCCACTGTAGCCGTTGCTGTAGCCGTTGCTGTAGCCGTTGCTGTAGCCGTTACCCCCGAGATAAGCATACGGTTTCTTCGATCCCCGCATGTGGAACTGCAATTAAATAATAAAATGCCTCGATTGTAGCACGAACAGTTATAGACCACCTCGATTACCGCGCATATCTACCGCGGGCTTCTCCACATTCCTGTCCAACGTGAAACAGAACCCCAAAATGCCCCTGAGCAGGCTTATAAAAGTTACCGGGGTCCACACAACCTTTTACCCTGAGTTCACTTTCACTTTCGTCCCCTTGCCATCGTCTTCAACCTCCAGCCACTCCGAAGAACACGAACTCGAGCAACAGTACTCCTGCAACCCAAGGACAAACCGCAAGCACTTCCTCAACTCCGATGGCAATCCAAGTCGATATCCCCAAGGTGAGATCTATTTCCTTCCCAATCCAACCTTCCGCTGGTACTTTTCTCGCACAAATCCAGACTTACCCCTGCTCCTTCTCTGATTTTTTTTCCTTTTCTTTCTTTCAAACTCTAGGAGCTGTACAACAAAGTAGTGATTTCACTTACTGGCTCCACCTTTAGCTATTTAGGCCCCATGGGCAATCCGGATCCTAGTTACATAATCAACGCAAAAACCAACCGAATCCCCTTCAGATCTGAATGTTTCGGTTTAGGACAGTGGAAGGATGTTTTCCGATCATGGCCCAAGCCCACTAAGGGGTGGAAAAATTGGTACCTCAGGGTTGCCAGGGCGCAACAAGTTTACTGGCAAGAGCGCAACTTGGACCAATGTATCAGGCTTTCCATTGCCGATATGGAGAAGAATGAGAACATGTTGATAGGTGCTTCTTACTTTTGGTCAGACACCTTGAATGCCTTCTTATTCCGACATGGACCAGCCACCCCCACTCTTGCCGATGTCCACATGCTGACTGGCCTAGACATCTCTTCTGCCGACACCTTCACTTTATTCAATAGGAAAGCTGAGCACAGAGTAAACACCCGGAACATCGGCGGCTGAACGGGTTATATTCAAGAATACCAGAAAACAGGATCGGTAAATCAAAGAGAGCACGCCACTTTCCTGAACATGTGGCTGGACAAATTCATCTTCTGCGGTAGGGCAGTTGGACCCACTACCATGTACCTTCCAGCAGCCGAGATGCTTGCCGATGGGACAAGGCTTCCCTTAGGCAGATATCTTTTAGGATCGGTATATCGCCTCCTCCATCAAGTATCGCAGAAGTTACTGTTAGGTGAGCACATCGACAATCTTGGAGGCCCCTGGTGGTTCATCAACATGTGGCTGAACGCACATATGCAGAAAGTGCTTCAACCTGACTTGTTCGCCCAACGCTTTCTGAGAGACATACCTGAAGACCACCAGTGTGGGGAAGATGAATCGGCAACCCGCCCTCCACTCAACTTCGGAGAGGCCACTATTGTGCTACCAGGAACCGATGCCGATGTGGAGCAATTCGGTCTCTTCTTTCAGAAGTTTTATAATGGAATTCCTGTCGCAGAACGGCTCTGGTGGCCATATGCCGATATGGATAACCAGTTCCCACTACTATTTAATCTTACCGATGGGAATGTACCTGAAAACCAGACAATGATGAAGGCCAGCATCACTCCTCAGGCTATCCCAGTAAACATATTTGGATCGGGAAAGAACGCCCCTCCATCATTTGAGTTTTACTACCCATCGGTAGCGGCAAGACAATTGACGTTTGGCCAACTACCGATCAAGCTCTGTTATTCCAAGGTAGTGCAGCCTAGGTAGACATTCTCCAGCGCTCTGGACTGGAACAAGGTTGTTAACCTCCCTGCCGATGCCGATATATCAGATCTTGACTTGTCCTCCTGGTCACCAACCTCTTTTGTCACGAACGAGTACAAGTCCTGGTGGCAAGAATGGAGGTGTCAACTATTCGCCAAATCGTCACACCATTATCGGCACATGATCGATGCCGATCATATCATCCCCGACGACGCAGTAAGTTCTCATTCCGATGCATTCCTTACTTTTATCTTCGCCATCGGTATTTTAACCTTCTTGTCTTTGACAGGTCGATGACCCGATTCCTCCGATGAGCAAGAGCGGCAAGCCTTTCAAGCTTCGAATGATGAGTCCCGTATCACTCATCGGCCACAAGGCTCCTTCGTTAGCCGCCTTCATCCCACGACAGGTACCCACACCGACACCTGCAAAAGCCAAGGCTACGTCGGCCGCTGCTGCTGCCCTGACGCGGGTGTTTGCAGTAAACTCATCTTCACTCATACCGATTATATATTGATTAATCGGCAACATTTACTTCGTATAATTTGCATTGAATATTTTTAGGCTATGAGGTCATCGGCAACTGCCCCAAGCAGACAAGCACCTCCAAGTTCGGCTGCCGATGCCCCACAATCTTCATCGAAACGGGCCGGATCCTCCTCTGCTACCGCACCCAAGAAAAGGAGATGCTTGAGGCTGGCTAGCCCATCTTCATCATCGGCACGAGTCGAACCACCAACCGCCGGTATGTCGTCGGCAGAAACTCCAACAGCTCCTACTCCAGATCAGCCGATGGACGACGTCCTTGGTCAGGAGGCAGCTCCTACTGCAGAGGCGGTAACGGCATCGGTACCGGCAGCCGAAGCTTTCAACGAAGAAACACCTTCAACGGTGGTGGGAGTAGCATCGGCATTGGCACCATCAGCCATAACCCCCGATGAAGAAACACCTATCATGGCGACAGCGGCGATATCGGCATCGGCGACATCAGCCAACATTCCTGATGAAGCAACCGCACCCATGGCAGCAGCTGAAGCAACATCAGCATCGGTGCCGTCAATCGAAGTTGCCGATGAGACAGCTCCGCCCGTCGTAGCGGCAAAGTTAACATCGGCATCGGTACTATCCGAAGATCCCGATGAAAGAGCGGCATCACCGCGACAACCAAGTATCGTGCCAGAAGCAACACTAGCGACAACACTACTTTAAAGGAAACTGACTCGCGCAGGAGCCGGATAACAATATTTATCTCCTAAACAAACATACCTATTTTAAAGGAAAATAAATGACCCATGCAAGAGCCGGACTCAAACTACTATATTAATACTGGCACAGAACACCAGTTTCCTTGTACTCCTCGATGGGAACTTTCCATCGGCAGATCCATTTAATCCGCACCTTCCTTCTTTGGCCACCGGTAGTCTTCCGCTGCCACCAAGTGCTAAGTCACGTCCATCGGAACCGGTAATACTTTCCCGATCGGCAATCGGCAGCCAGCCTTCATCGGTAATCGGCGACTAGCCTTTATCGGCAATCGACAATGATTCTTCATCGGCAACCACCAATCAACCTCTGTTGGCAAAGATCACCCAGCCTTCATCGGCAACATACTTGGCCTTCTGTAGCACTCTCCCATCGGCCATATCAGCTCATACTTTACCGATGCCGATGGAGAATAGTCATCAGCCAATCAAGCTTCGATCCATTTGACACGTGCCGAAAAACGGTGTCAACACCTTCAACTTTCATCGGCACTGAGTTCTCATCGGCAAGCTGACCTTTGCCTTTATCAAGTCCTTCTGCCTCTATCGGCAACAAGTCTGTCTTCATCAGCAACATTCTTGCCTCTATCGGCAATCTGACTGATAATATCCCGACGCCGATAAGGAACAGCAACCAGCCTCTTGCCGATCGGCACAATCCTTAGATTATATTGACACGTGCCAAAAAACGGTGTCAACACATGCCCCCCAGTTTCGGAGTATAAGATATCTTATGCACCGAAATTCCTTCTGCTACTATCTCTTCTTCCAAGTTGTCTGCCGATGCCCCCCAAGTGTAACAGTCGAAACGCCAGAGCTCATCAAGTACCGCTCCCAAGCCAAAATGCCCAAGGCCATCGACTCCAGCTATGCCATCAGCAATATATCGACACTTGCCGATGGATCCCCATCTTTGCGCTTTGGCCTTCATCACCTGCCTGAAGATTTCCCTCCGGAAGAATTTCCATCGTGACATAAATCTTCTTGGCGTTCGCGCTGGATCCTTCTTTTCTGAGTCTTCGTCAGACCCCTAGGACACCATCGAGGGAGCCTAGTCTTCCAGACAGGCTGGTACTGCTTCTCACTGCTTGTATCTGCACCACCTCTTGTGTCTGGATCCTTGGAGAAAATTTCTTCTTCGGGTACCTTGGCATCTGTCGTTTCCTCAAGCTCTTTTTGACAAATACGTCCGCCAAGCCTATCGTGTGCACTGAGCTTGCCCCCCAGCCGATCATGCGCTGATTTCTTCCCTTTGATCGGTGTTCAACAGCCTGATGTCCGATCGTCAAAACAAGGTTTCTTTTCTGACCGATCGGCAGAGTAGTACCCATTGCATTCAGGGCAATCATCGGCAGTGGGTAGCTTGATGCCTTCTTCCCAACAGTGAATAAAGAAGGGGCACCTCCAATGATCTTGGTGTCGATGCCACTCTTGGCGCCTTTCTTCCTTTTGCTGCCGATATTGCTCTTCTCGTGACCGCCGATACTCTTGCCTTGGTCGCCTATGCGTGATTATAACACCGGGAGACCTTTTGTCATGACTGCTTTCATCGACAACTCTTTTACCTTTTCTGTCATCGGCAAACTTCTTCCCTATTACTTCATGCGCAGCTATCAGATGTTCAAAGTCTACCGATGCACTTTGAGGTCCCCGCGGAGGAAGCGAGTCGGCGGAGTCCCAAACCCGCGCTCATGGAACGGGAGGAAGGAGACCACATACCCCTTGGGCGGATCCGGGACATCGACACTAGTGGGGATGATCCACTCGACAGCATCGTTCGCAGAGAGATCGGGGCGCAGCAGCCCCGCGTCCACCAACTCAAGCGCCCGCTCATACTCGAGCGCGCACAGGGCCCAACTCCTCTCCAGATGTTCTTCGGCAATGGGGGACGCACCTGGGAAACTGCTCACGGCGCGGCGGAAAGCGTGGCTAAAGCGGAGACACAGTAGCACAAACCCTATGTTCAAGGGAGTCGGCGCAAACAAAAGTGGGAGACGGAGAAGGCGAACGGTGCAGGCTCACGGGGGATGACGCAGCGGGCAGATATTTATACGTGCCCGGAAGGCGAAGCAGCGCCACCACCGGGCCTTCACGCCACGACCCCATGTCCCCAGTCACATTTAATGCAGCCGCTCGATCGCATCGACCCCACTGTACGCTGGAATACCGGGAGCCGCGCACAATGGCAGGTAACTGACACCACCCGCTTTTATCCCTCGCTCTGAATCCCGCATCTTGTATCTATCATCATTACAGGATCTATCCTGGGCCCACCACGCAGCACGTGCAAAACTTTTCTCTTACGCATCCCCAGCCAAGGTACACGCTCTATGAGCACAAGCGCACCTCGGGAGAACCTCCGACTCGTCCGAGCCTGTCCGACGAACGCGAGGGTCGAAGGGATGCACATGTGGCGCAACCAGCGGTGACGGCCTCCGGGCCCAGGTAAGCTAAAGGGATAGGGGTTGTAGACGCCCCGACGACCCATTACGGTCTAGAGATACGGAGGCCGACCCATCGGGGTTCGAAACGGCCGACTCAGGACATCAGAGTGAGGGGCGAATAGAGAATGGACACACTGGTGGTCATCAGCCTGGCAACCGGATGCTAAGGTCATTTTCAGATTTCGTATTTGAGTCTATTTTTTACAGATGATTGGTTCATGGTATTCCTCCGAAGAAAGGCAACGAGCCCTCGAGACCCATCGAACGGACCCGGGTACTAGTTGAAGCCGATCTGGGGTGAGCCACGACATGGGCCACTAGTCGGAACCCTAGCGACCGGGAACCAACACCCCACTCAGATTTTCCCATTATGAGCTCGATGAGCATCCGTGGTTCGTCCGCCTCGAGGATAGCATGGTTCGGCTCATATTTCCCCTTCTCATGGAGAGATGCGCGGGGAACGCACAAAAAGACGGTACAGACCCGAGACAATTCTTTACATCGAGTAAAGACTCGGGGGCTGCCGCCGCACCTCTCCTACTAGTTCAAGCAACTGGATAACGGGGGGAAAAAGGCGCACCATGCCTCACTCGTCAGAGGTCCGCACAGGTTAACACAAACACTTTCCATTTCAATATATATATATATATTAATCCTTGCAGGAGTTACACGCTCCCTAAGAGCCATGTGAGTTAAGCCCAATCATCAGACACCAAAAATATGAAAACGTTTACAAGGTGGACTGAAGGGAAATCCCAGGCCGAAAGGACGAAAACTAGGGGTTCCCTCATGGAACCCACACTAAGTAACCCACCGCCACCCGACGCATCTACATATCAAGGTCAGGCAACCCAAAACCACTCCCCAGAAGCAAGTGTGGATTGCAAAACTGAACCATCTTCGTAACCCACTTGACACAATGCCCGACATCTCTAGTGACCCCCTTCCTAAGAAAGCTAGAGCCACCCAAACCAACAAGAGAGTGCCTACCAAGAGTGTGGTGAGGTACCATTGTGAGTATTGTGAGCGGGATGGGCACTTGGCTGAGTTTTGCTTTAGGAGAAAGAGAGATGATCAGAGGCAGTTTGAGGGAACAACCGGGACATGTACCACCCACGAGTTGGGGTGCGTGAACCGGAAGTTCAGAGACGCACTTCTAGACCAAGAGGTACAATGCCTCAAGGTGCTAGGCCTTAGGAGGCGAGACCACATGGTGTTCGTGCCCGGCGGGGTACCGGTCGTCACCCATACGACTACGGGCCTCGTGGCGGTGGCTTTCCTCCACCCTTTGCTAGTGGACCACGTTTTCCCCATCGTGGTGATCGCTATCCTCCCATGGGACAGGAGATGTTTGGTTTTTCTCCTAACCCATTCTTTGGGCAAATGGAACAATACTGGTATCCTTCACAGTTTACTAACCCCAGTGTTGCACCGTTTGCTCACCCTATGTCTTTTTATTGATGTAGGAAGGAGGACTGGAGGAGACTTGGCTTGTGGATTCCGGATGCTCACGACATATGACCGGAAGTGCCAAGTGGTTCTCCATCCTCGACCCCATGCACCACAACGAGTATATCACATTCGGGGACAAAAGTAAAGGTAAGGTTGTCTCCAGAGGGTCGATCCGAGTGAACTCATCTTTTGTCCTCAAGGATGTTGCTTTGATTGCGAATTTGCATTTTAACCTTCTTTCGGTTTTGCAACTCCTTGATGATAGTTTTGAAGTGAGTTTTAAGCCTAATCTCTCTCGGATTTGGACTCTCGTGGTGAGCTTGTTTGCCGTATTTTACCTTTCGGGAAGGTTTTTCGTGCGGATTTTTCTATCTCTTCCGGACCTTCTCATTGTCTTCTTGCCGGTTCTTCTTCCGAGCTTTGGAAGTGGCATAGGAGATTGGGACACTTGAGTTTTGACTTGCTTTCAAGGCTTAGCTCAATGGACCTTATCCAAGGATTGCCAAAGATGAAGTTCGAGAAGGATTTGGTTTGCCATCCTTGCAGGCATGGCAAGATGGTTGCTGCTTCCCATCCTCCTGTGACTAAGATCATGACCACTCGACCCGGCGAGCTCTTACACATGGACACAGTTGGTCCAGCTCAGGTTAGGTCGGAGGGAGGGAAGTGCTATGCTGTTGTAGTCGTTGATGACTAATTGAGGTACTCTTGGGTGTTCTTTTTGGAGAGTAAGGATGAGGCTTTTACACTTGTTCGAGATCTGATTTTGAGATTGCAAAATGAGCTACCTAAGAATGCCATGAGAGCTATCCACAGTGACAATGGCTAAGAATTCAAGAATGCTCACTTTGCAACTCTTTGCTCTTCTTTGGGTCTCAATCACCAGTTTTCCTCACCTCACACTCCCCAGCAGAACGGTGTTGTTGAGCGCAAGAATCAGACCCTTGTTGAGATGGCCAGGACGATGCTCGATGAGCATAGGACTCCTAGGTGTTATTGGGCCGAAGCACTTAGTTCTGCTTGCTATGTCTCCAATCGCATTTTTCTCCGATCTTTCAAGAAAAAGACCTCTTATGAGTTGCGATTTGGGAGACCGCCCAAGGTAAGTCACCTACGGGTGTTTGGGTGCAAGTGTTTCATCCTCAAGAAGGGCGGTAAGTTGGACAAATTTGAGTCTCAGTCTTCTGACGGTATCTTTCTTGGTTATTCTACTCACTCTCGTGCTTATCGTGCACTTAACCTTGAGACTAACCGAGTGATGGAGACTTGTGAGATTACTTTCGATGAAACTATGCCCTGTGTTTCCACTGCTTTTGAGCTTGCAGGTGATGATGAGGTGAACACCAGCATCTTTTCGGAGGAGGAGCAGGACGATGCCGATTGGGGTGATCTCGAGCCGACTCCACCGGCTGCCCCCGTCGACCCTGCGACGTCTACTTCGGCTCACGGCCCCGATCCGACTACTTCCTCTACATGGGGGCCGTTTGAGCAGCTTCCTCAGTCCGTGCCCCTTGTACCTAAGGGAGCTCCAGATGCTGTTGAGGGGGAGGCCACTTCGTCCAGGCAGGCTCCCCGGCACATCCAGCGGCAGCACCTGCCGGAGAACATCATCGGCGGCATTGACCATCGAGTCACATGGTCCAGGTCCTATATCTCTCACTTTGCTCATTCGGCTTTTGTCGCTTCTTTTGAGCCCTGAGATGTTGGACATGCTTTGATGGATCCGGATTGGGTTAATGCCATGAATGAGGAGTTAGAACATTTTGAGCGAAACCGCAGTTGGGTCTTAGTTCCTCCACCACCTAGTTGCCACCCCAAAGGCACCAAATGGGTTTTCAAAAATAAACAAAGTGAGGATGGGGTGGTAGTGCGCAACAAGGCTAGGTTGGTAGGTCAAGGCTTTTGTCAAAAGGAGGAAATAGACTATGAGGAAACCTTTGCTCCTGTAGCTCGTTTAGAAGCCATTAGAATCCTTCTAGATTTTGCGGCTTCAAAGGGTTTTAAACTTTTTCAAATGGATGTTAAAAGTGCTTTCTTAAACGGCTACATAGAGGAGGAAGTTTATGTTAAACAACCTCCCAGTTTGAAAATCTCAAGTTTCCAAATCATGTTTTTAAACTTCACAAAGCTTTGTATGGTTTGAAACAAGCCCCTAGAGCATGGTATGATAGATTGCGAACCTTCTTGCTTGCTAAGGGTTTTAAAATGGGATCGGTAGATAAGACGTTGTTTCTCCTCAAGCAAGGCAAAGACACTCTCCTTGTCCAAATATACGTGGATGATATCATCTTTGGTGGTTCTTCTAATGCTCTTGTTGCCATGTTTGCAGATCTTATGAGCATGGAATTTTAGATGATCATGATGGAAGAGTTGACTTTCTTTCTCGGGTTGCAAATCACGCAAACCCGGAAAGGGACGTTTGTGCACCAACGCAAGTACACGAAGGACATCTTGAAGATGTTTGACATGGGTGAGGCAAAGCCTCTTTCGACGCCTATGTTGACTACGACTGCCTTGGATGCGGATGAGGAAGGAGAGGTGGTGGACCAGATGGAGTACCGAAGCATGATCGGGTCGCTTCTGTACGTGACGGCGACCCGGCCGGACATTCAGTTCGTCGTCTGTTTGTGTGCTCGTTTTCAAGTGTCCCCATGGACTTCACACAAGCAGGCGGTGAAATGCATCATGAGGTACTTGCGCTTCACTCCCGAATTTGGTCTTTGGTTTTCAGCCTCTTCCTCTCTTGTTCTTTGCGGTTATTCTGATGCCGACTTTGCGGTTGCCAACTTGATCAGAAGTCCACTTCTGGGACTTTCCAGTTTCTCGGGTCTTCTTTGGTTTCTTGGTCTTCTCGCAAACAGTCTAGCGTGGCACAGTCAACGTGCGAAGCTGAGTATGTTGTCGCGGCTAGTTGTTGCTCGCAGTTGATTTGGATGATTGCCACTTTGAGAGATTTCGGTCTTGAGCTTACTAAGGTGCCTCTGCTGTGTGATTGCACGAGTGCAATTAGTGTGGCCAAAAATCCCATGTTTCATCCAAAGACCAAACACATTGAGTTCCGCTTTCATTTCTTGCGAGATCATTAAGAGAAGGGCGACATTGACCTCCGGCATGTCGAGACCCACAACCAGCTTGCGGATATTCTTACAAAGCCGTTGGATCAAGCTGCGTTTTCTCGCCTTCGAGGTGAGTTGGGTGTTTGCTTTCCTTTTTAGAGGAGGAAAGTTTTGTGTTTCAAAGTTCTTTTTGGTTCTTTTTGTCTTTTCTTTGTCCTTCTTATAAATTGGTGTCTTGTTAGTGTTAGTTGGTGTCAATGCTTTGTGCATCTCATTTGCATTTGTGACATAGTTCATTTTAAGCTCTGTTTGAGGTGATTTATGTGTCTATGGTGTTTCCTAACTTAGAGTCTTTTTGATCTATATGACATGCAATAGAGCTAAGTTAGAAAAGCTTTAAAACTGAATTTAAATTCCCAATGTCACCTCTGAAATGCACTAGCATGTGTAGGCTTTTGAAGATCCTTCTTGGCTGTCTTGTATATAGCTTGTAACTATGGCTCTTCATTGTTTTATTCACTACCTTTGAGCACCATGATTAATATCTAAAATGAAATTGCTCTCTGTTTTGTGAATTGGAAAGATCGAGTTGGGTCTGCATTGTGAGAACTTCACCGTGTGTTCGAGACTGCTTCCCATGTGGGTTGATACTTGAGCGGTGTCATGTATGACCAAAACCGGTGTGTCAAGTCCTTTGACTTCGCCCGGTTGGTAAGAAGTGGCATCAGCTTGCTTACAACCACTCGCATACAACTTGTAATGTGCCTAAAACTGAAATTGGCTGCAAAACTCTGAAATTTGGAAAATTCATTCAGTTGGGTCATTGGCTTGTTGTATGAACTTTGCTAGGGATAGTTCTACTTGCTATACATGAGATTGCTTTGAGATAGATTCTATCTTGCTTGCCATGTTTAGTTGTCTCTAGGAGGTGATACCCTTTCCCTTCTCTCACATGATATGCTCTCTAAAATAGCTTCTAAAGTGATCTTAAGCTCAACTTGAGTCTTTGTTGGGCACGTAGAGCTTTTCCTATTCTCACAGGATCACATCACTTAGAGCATCTATTCATTGTATTGGCTCTAAGTATGAAGCTTTTGCACTCATTTTGCATTTCATGGCATTTGTAGACGGATCTTGAGTTGTTGATGTTTGATGAGCTACATGTGTCAACAAGGGGGAGAGATGTGCATTTCATTCCATTTTCAGCCATCGACTTCCAAGGGGGAGAAAGAGTGCATCTCATTGGTTTCATTGGTTTAGAGCTTCTTTGGTCAAGGGGGAGTTTGTGTGCTTCTTTTGTCCTAAGGAGCTCATTTGGTATCTTGACTGTGTTTTTGCCCAGGGGGAGATTCTGCTAGATGTGTTGAGCCTTTTCCTCTTCTGAAGGGTCTAGCTTGCTTTGTTGGCTCCAACAGGTTTCGAGTGCTTCCTGAATGTTAAGTGTTTTAATTGTTATCTTTGGAGTTCCCTTGGTGTTTTCAATTGGTTTCTTGAGCTTTGGTAGGCTTCAATTGGTATCTTGTTTTGCTAGCGGTGTTGAGCCCGTTTTCTGCCTCTTCTTGATGGCTATCTTTGTTTTGCTTGGTTGCGTCGAGCCATTGCCCATGTCTTTGGGAACTAAGTTTTGGACTTGTTTTGCTTCTCTCAAATGACCCCGTTTTGGCTTTCTTAGCTTTTTGGTCATTTGGAGAGCTTTACCTTGTGACTCAAATCTGAAATGCACTTGTGTTGACAATGCACTCATCAAGGGGGAGATTGCGAACACATGGTGGATAAGTACCCATGTATGTTCAGCTTTAGGATGAGTGATCATCCAACACGTGAGTGTTTCAGTTTGAGTGGCTTACCCTAACCCCTTGCGAAAGCATGTCTGTTCATGTTTATCAGCTTGTGGTGTGCAGGTGCTATGCCTAGTGGCAGTGGTCAATGGCGTGGAGAAGGTCGAGTAGAGGCTTGCCGTGCCGATGGACTGAGAGCGGTGAAGGGCGGAAGCGGGGCTCGGACCGAGGGACCATGGGCGCCAGCGGACTAGCTGTGGTGGCTAGTACTTGGCACAGGCAGGTGCGAGAAGACATGGAAGTAGACCGAGTCGACCGAGTCAAGACGGTGGTCGAGCGGGTCGAGCGGAGGCTCATGGGACTCGGAGTCCGACCGGGCGAGGACAAGGTGGCTCGAGTCGAGCGGTTTGGTGGTTTGGGCCTCAAAACCATCCGAGGACGGTTTCCGAGTTTGGGCCTCAAAACTCGGGGTTCGGTAGTTGAGCCCAAAGCTACTTGTGGCGGGTTTTCTGGGTTTGGGCCTCAAAACCTAGGCGGAGCTTCCGAGGAAGCGGGGATGGCACGTGGCGGAATCATGGAGGTTGCGTCGAGGCGATGGCAACTCCCGGCAGGAAGCCGGCCCGTCCATTCAAAATGCGAGAGATATTTTCCAGAGCTTGGACTGCAATGCTTAGGCTAGGTAGTTCACTCACCCCATCTCTTGAACCCTAATCATTTGCCCCAACTCTCTCTCTCTACCCTCTCTCTAGGTCATGAGATCCCTAGGTTGATTTCACCAACCTCTGTAAGAACTCGAATCTTTTGGTGGGAATCGGAGGCCCGACTCTTCGAGTGCCATGGCACGGTTAGTTTCTTGATCGAGTCTCCCCGGTTGCTTGTGTTCTTCGCGTTTTGCTTTTGCTCTCTCTTTTTCCCGAGTTGATTTTTCTTTGTTGAGAGTAGCTTTGCAAATTCCACTTGAACCAAGTTGTTCAGATTCGTGAGGAGCATCTTTGCACCGAAGGAATTCACCTCAAACCTCACGAGTGCGTAGATCGGGCGATTTCTTTGTGGCGTTCTTCATTTTTCCTTTTCTCCCCCAAATCCGAGTGTTCCCGTTTATCTTCTCCAAATTGAGCGATGATTTCTTCGGGATAGCTCCCCAGATGCACAAGGATCATGCCTACAAAATTTGGTTGCAGTTGGAGTTCATTTGGTTGAGTTTGGGGAAGTTTTGGAGGAGAGAAAACGATTTTCAGATTCACTGTGCAGTTTTCGGGGGCGTCGGACGCTCCCGACGGACGCTGAAAATTATCCCGTCGGACGCTACCCTTCCCCTAGCAAAGCGTCCGTCGCCTGGGGCTGTTTCGGGCTGTTTTTTTTGCGTCGGACGCTCCTGTCGGACTCGCGTCCGTCGCCCGTCGGATAGCGTCCGTCGCCCTCTGTCAGCGTCCATCGCTAGCGTCCGTCGCCCTTCCACAGGGTTTTCAGGATTTTCTTCGTCGCTGTTTTGGTCGTTTCTCCCTCGTCCCGACTCCGAATTGAGTTCTGTTTGTTGCGTTGGTTTCGTAATCACGCAGGGAACTTGATGAAGCACTTGTGAGACCAGTTCTCATAAGTAGTTTTGGGTGAACTCTCTTCTCTTCTCTCTAGGGTTTCAGAGCCACACTATCGATGTACCTCTTAGTCATCACCATAGGTATTCACCCTCTCTAGGGTCATGATCTTACTGTTGGAGTAAGCTTGCTTGTTGGGTTTGTCCTTGGGAAGAGTCGCCGTTTTCGGTCCTTCAGGGCTGTTCGAGCAGCTTCCTCAGTCGGTGCTCGTTGCACCTGAGGGAGCTCCAGTTGCTGTTGAGGGGGAGGCCACTTCGTCCAGGCAGGCTCCCCGGCACATCCAGCGGTAGCACCCACCGGAGAACATCATCGGCGACATCGACCATAGAGTCACGCGGTCTAGGTCCTATCTCTCTCACTTTGCTCATTCAGCTTTTGTTGCTTCTTTTGAGCCCCAAGATGTTGGACATGCTTTGATGGATCTGGATTGGGTTAATGCCATGCATGAGGAGTTAGAGAACTTTGAGCGAAACCGCTTTTGGGTCTTAGTTCCTCCACCACCTAGTTGCCACCCCATAGGTACCAAATGGGTTTCAAAAATAAACAAAGTGAAGATGGGGTGGTAGTGCACAACAAGGCTAGGTTGGTAGCTCAAGGCTTTTGTCAAAAGGAGGGAATAGACTATGAGGAATCCTTTGCTCCCGTAGCTCGTTTAGAAGCTATTAGAATCCTTCTAGTTTTTGTGGCTTCTAAGGGTTTAAAACTTTTTCAAATGGACGTTAAAAGTGCTTTCTTAAACGGCTACATAGAGGAGGAATTGTATGTTAGACAACCTCCCGGTTTTGAAAATCCCAAGTTTCCAAATCATGTTTTTAAACTTCACAAAGCTTTGTATGGTTTGAAACAAGCACCTAGAGCATGGTATGACAGGCTAAAAACCTTTTTGCTTGCTAAGGGCTTTAAAATGGGATCGGTAGATAAGACGTTGTTTCTCCTCAAGCAAGGCAAAGACACTCTCCTTGTCCAAATATATATGGATGATATCATCTTTGGTGGTTCTTCTCATGCTCTTGTTGCCAAGTTTGCAGATCTTATGAGCAGGGAAATTGAGATGATCATGATGGAAGAGTTGACTTTCTTTCTTGGGTTGCAAATCAAGCAATCCCGAGAAGGGACGTTTGTGCACCAAGGCAAGTACACGAAGGATATCTTGAAGAAGTTTTACATGGGTGAGGCAAAGCCTCTTTCTACGCCCATGTCGACTATGACTGCCTTGGATGAGGACGAGGAAGGAGAAGCGGTGGACCAGACGGAGTACCGCAACATGACGTTGTTTCTATACCTGAGGGCGACCCGGCCGGACATTTAGTTCGCCGTCTGTTTGTGTGCACGCTTTCAGGCGTCCCCACGGACTTCGCACAAGCAAGCGGTGAAACGCGTCATGAGGTACTTTCGCTTCACTCCTGAATTTGGTCTTTGGTTCTCCACCTCTTCGTCTCTTGTTCTTTGCGATTATTCTGATGCCGACTTTGTCGGTTGCCGACTTGATCAGCAGTCCACTTATGGGACTTGCCAGTTTCTCGGGTCTTCTTTGGTTTCTTGGTCCTCTCACAAGCAGGCTAGCATGGCACAGTCGACGTGCGAAGCTGAGTACGTTGCCGCGGCTAGCTGTTGCTCGCAGTTGATTTGGATGATTGCCACTTTGAGAGATTTCGGTCTTGAGCTTACTAAGGTGCCTCTGCTTTGCGATAGCACGAGTGCAATTAGTGTTGCCAAAAATCGCGTGCTTCATTCTAAGACCAAACACATTTAGGTCCGCTTTCACTTTTTGCGAGATCATTACGAGAAGGGCGACATTGACCTCCGGCATATCGAGACCCACAACCAGCTTGCAGATATTCTCACAAAGCCTTTGGATCAAGCTACGTTTTCTCGCCTTCGAGCCGAGTTGGGTGTGTGTTTCCCTTTTTAGTTGAGGGAAACCATTTGTGTATCTTAGTATCTTTTTGGTTCTTATTTGTCTTTTTTTTCTTCTCTTTGGTGTCTTCTTAGTGTTAATTGGTGTCAATGCATTGTGCATCTCATTTGCATTTGTGACATAGTTCATTTTAAGCTTCATACCTATAGCCTATATAATGAATCTATGCTCTGTTTGAGGTGTTTTATATGTTTATGGTGTTGCCTAACTTAGACTCTCTTTGATCTCTTGATATGCAATAGAGCTAAGTTAGAAAAGCTTTAAAACTAAATTTAATTCCCCATGTCACCTCTGAAATGGCCCTAGCATGTGTAGGCTTTTGAAGATCCTTCTTGGCTGCCTTGTATATAGCTTGTAACTATGGCTCTTCATTGCTTCATTCACTACCTTTGAGCACCATGATTAATATCTAAAATGAAATTGCTCTCTGTTTTGTGAATTGGAAAGATCGAGTTGGGTCCGCATTGTGAGGACTTCACCGTGTGTTCGAGACTGCTTCCCATATGGACTGATACTTGAGCGGTGTCGTGTATGACCAAAACCGGTGTGTCAAGTCCTTTTACTTCGCCCGGTTGGTAAGAAGTGGCATCACCTTGCTTACAACCACTCGCATACAACTTGTAATGTGCCTAAAACTGAATTTTGGCTGCAATACTCTGAAATTTGAAAAATTCATTCAGTTGGGTCATTGGCTTGTTGTATGAACTTTGCTAGGGATAGTTTTACTTGCTATACATGAGATTTCTTTGAGATATATCCTATCTTGTTTGCCACGTCTAGTTGTCTCTAGGAGGTGATACCCATTCCTTGCTCTCACATTTAATGCTCTCTAAAATAGCTTCTAAAGTGATCTTAAGCTCAACTTGAGTCTTTGTTGGGCACGTAGAGTTTTTCCTATTCTCCCAGGATCACATCACTTAGACCATCTATTCATTGTCTTTGTTGAGCTCTATGTATGAAGCTTGTTGCACTCATTTTGCATTTCACGGCTTTTGTGGACGAAATCTTGAGTATTGAGCTTTGATGAGCTTCATGTGTCAACAAGGGGGAGAAATGTGCATTTCATTCATATTCAACCAAGGGGGAGAAAACGGTGCATTTTCATACTTGCATTAGTCAAGGGGGAGAAATTGGAATTTGTGGCCTTTTGAGCTTTGGTCCTTCAATTAGTATCTCTTTTCCGCCTTGGCTTGTTTCACCCTTCTTGGTATCTTGAGTACGCTTTTTCCCAGGGGGAGCTTTTGCTAGATGTGTTGAGCCTTTGCCTCTTCTGGAGGGTCTAGCTTGCTTTGTTGGCTCCGACAGGTTTCTTTTGGCCTCTTGAGCTTCATGTGCTTTAACTGGTATCTTTGTGTCTCCCTTGGGGTTTCAATTGGTTTCTTGAGCTTTGATAGGCTTCAATTGGTATCTTGCTTTGCTAGCGGTGTTGAGCCTATTTTCTGCCTCTTCTCAAGGGCTAGCTTTGTTCTTCTTAGTTGCGTCGAGTCGTTGCCCATGTATTTGGGAACCTAGTTTTGGAATCTCTTTGCTTATCTCAAGTAACCCCGTTTTTTGGTCATTTGGAGAGCTTTACCTGGTGGCTCAAATCTGAAATGCACTTGTGTTGACAATGCACTCATCAAGGGGGAGATTGCGAACACATGGTGGATAAGTACCCATGTAGTTTAGTTTTGTGATGAGTGATTGCCCAACACTTGAGCGGTTCAGTTTGAGTGGCTTACCCTAACCCTTTGCGAAAGAAAATGTGTGCCTGTTTATCGGCTTGTGGTGTGCAGGTGCTATGCCTAGTGTGAAGGGTTATGAGGTTGCTACGCTAGCCAGAAAACAAAAATTTTCGACCCCATAAACCAGGAACTAGTGCTAGTTATAGATCACGGGGTTACCACTAGACGCGCAGGTGCAGCGGAAGCGACTTGATGTAGTCGTGCGCGTCGCAGCAGTGTCGTGCAGTTGTGAGGTCGTCTGTCTCAACGTCTCTTACTCGCGGTTCGTCCTTGTGGTCCAGATGCAGCACCTTTGACGAATCCCACACGTGCAGGGAAGATGCGTCACGCCTCTGGACTGCTAGGTCCGCGAGGAGTACTATGCGCGAGCGTGCGGAGCGCGACGGCGGCTGCCAAAGGATGTAAGTCTAACTCTCCCCGCGCCACCCCTTGATTATATAGGCGTCCTAATGAGCTCCCACGTTGGAGGCCCATTAGCAAGCCTAAACCTAGTCTAATTCGGGTCCAACCCGAATTAGGCTTCCAGCCCCTTAAGCGTGCGACCCTATGGGTTCACGCACACATAGACATGGCCCAAGTACTCTTACTTGACCAATAGTTGATAGAGGCCTCTAGCAAGGCGTGTCAACTCCTATGCATACGCTACGATCATATCAGACGAACCACCACAATACAATATACATGTTATTCCTTTGCCTTATGATATTTGGTCCAACTCATGGGTTAACACTTAACCCAAGCACGGTCATGCATTTCATGATCTAATCATTTGAGTGATCCAGTGATATCTCTCTCTCATGGAGAGTGGCAAATTCCATCTTGATTGACTCTGTCTCATAGCATGTTTCCTGACAAACCCGAAAGTCACCTTTATAAGTACCCAGTCACGGAGTAGCGTTTGGTAGTCCCAAGGTAGGTCGTTTCACATCTTGAGTACATACGACAATCTCAAGTCTAAGGACATAACGTACATGATGTGTATAGAGACAATCTCATGTCGGGTCTCTCCAGCACCATGTCCTACATGTGCCCACATTATTAGTTCAACATCTCCATGTCCATGACTTGTGAAACATAGTCATCAACTAATAATGTGCTGATCCAATATTCATGTACGTTCTACTACGAACTTCGATCAGGGACAACTTTAGAATAACCATACAAGTAAAAGGGTTTCATAAAAAATTCACATAATTGCTTATCGATACAAGTTGTCTTTAATGGATATTCATTGAACTCATAATATCTCATGGATACAAGGAAATACAATCATCTCTATGATTACCTCTAGGGCATAGTCCCAACAGTCTCCCACTTACACTAGAGCTAATCTCGAAGATATCTAATACCCATAGCTTTTATGTGAGCCTCATGCTTAGGCTGTGGAAGAGCCTTTGTCAAAGGATCTGCAACATTCAAATCCGTATGTATTTTGCACATCTTGATCTCATCTCGACCGACGAACTCTCGAATGAGATGAAACTTCTGTAGTACATGTTTGTTCTTTTGGTGATTCCTAGGCTCCTTAGCCTGCGCTATCGCCCCATTGTTATCACAATACAGATTCAATGGGCAAGACGCATTTGGAACCACGCCAAGCTCGATGAGAAACCTCCTCATCCAAACACCTTCCTTTGCAGCAGCAGAAGTTGCAATGTACTCGGCTTCTGTTGTAGAATCGGTTACCGTCTCCTGCTTGGAACTCTTCCAACTTACAGCACCACCATTTATTGTGAACACAAAACCTGAATGAGATTGTGAATCATCCACGTCAGTTTGGAAGCTGGCATCGGTGTAACCATTTACAACGAGCTCCTCCTCACCTCCATAGATTAGGAATACATCTTTAGTCCTTCTCAAGTACTTAAGGATGTTTTTAACAAGCGTCCAGTGACTCTCACCTGGATTAGCTTGGTACCTGCTCGCAACACTTAGAGCATATGAGACATCTGGGCGAGTACATATCATGGTGTACATAATGGAAGCAACGACCGAAGCATATGGAACCTTACTCATGCGTTTCTGCTCATCAGCTGTCGTAGGACACTGCTTCTCGCTAAAACTCATACCATGTGACATAAGCAAGAACCCTCTCTTGGATTGTTTCATGTTGAACCGATTCAACACCTTGTCAATGTATGATTCTTGGTTTAATCCTATAAGCCTCTTTGATCTATCTCTATAGATCTTAATTCCCAAAATGTATGTTGCTTCTCCTAAATCCTTCATAGAAAAACTATTATTCAGTGAAGTCTTTACAGATTGCAACATAGGAATGTCATTCCCAATCAATAGTATGTCATCCACATACAAGATTATAAATACAACAGTGCTCCCACTTTCCCTCTTGTAAACACAAGGTTCTTCTTCATTCTGACGAAAGCCAAACCCTTTGATCACTTCATCAAAATGAATATTCCAACTCCGAGATGCTTGCTTTAATCCATAAATGGATCTCTTTAGCTTGCATATTTTTCCATCATTTTTAGGATCAAACAAGCCTTCGGGCTATATCATATACACGTCCTCTTCCAAATTTCCATTTAGAAAGGTTGTTTTAACATCCATCTGCCAAATCTCATAATCAAAATAAGCAACAATTGCTAGAATGATCCGGATAGATTTAAGCATCGCTACCGGCGAGAATGTCTCGTCGTAGTCAACTCCTTGAACTTGCCGAAAACCCTTTGCAACAAGTCGAGCTTTATAGACATGAACGTTTCCATCCATATCCTTTTTCTTTTTATAGACCTATTTGCACTCTATGGGTTTAACCCCATCAGGCGGTTCAACCAAGTTCCAAACTTGATTGTCTCCCATGGAATCTATCTTGGATCTCATGGCACTTTGCCGTTCCTTGGCATTTGGGTCCATCATTGCTTCCGCGTATGTCGCAAGTTCATCATCGTCTAACAACAACACTTCCCCACGTGCCTCACGGATTCTTGCTGACCTTCGTGGTAGTGGTGTTGTTTCTCTTGCCACAGGTATCTCAACTTGTTCTGCTACATTAGCATCACTCATAGAGTTATCCCCTATTGGCTCATCTTGAACTTCTTCAAGATACACCTTTTGTCCACTCTTCTTTTTATTGAGAAACTCTTTCTCTAAGAAGACACCGTTCCGAGAAACAAACACTTTGCCCTCTGATCGGTTGTAGAAGTAATACCCTAAAGTTTCCTTTGGATATCCCATGAAAAAACATTTGTCCGACTTGGGTGTTAGTTTATCTGACATAAGTCGTTTGACATAAACCTCACAACCCCAAATCCTTAGAAAAGACAAACTGGGACTCCTACCAGTCCACATCTCATGTGGTGTCTTAACTACGAACTTAGACTGTACCCTATTCAATGTGAAAGCGGTTGTTTCTAGAGCATATCCCTAAAACGAGAGTGGTAGGTCTGACTGGCTCATCATAGAGCGAACCATGTCCAACAAAGTCCGATTACGTCGCTCGGATATGCCGTTTCTATGAGGCGTTCCAGGTGGCGTAAGGTGTGGAACAATTCCACAACTCTTTAGATGATTGTTAAACTCATGGCTCAAATATTCGCCTCCACGATCAGATTGCAAGGCTTTAATTTTCTTGCCACGTTGATTTTCTACTTCATTCTGAAATTCTTTGAACTTTTCAAATGTTTCAGACTTATGTTTCATTAAGTAGATATATCCATATCTACTAAAATCATCAGTGAAGGTTATGAAGTATTGAAATCCGCCTCTAGCTGTCGTACTCATTGGTCCACATACATCAGTATGTACAAGTTCCAATAAGTCTGCCGCCCTCTCAGGAAAACCTGTGAAAGGCGACTTGGTCATCTTACCCAATAGGAAAGCCTCACATGTCTCGTATGATTCAAAATCAAACGAAGTTAGAAGCCCATCTGAATGGAGCCTCTTCATCTGATTCTCACTTATATGACCTAAACGACAATGCCACATATAAGTAGGACTTAACTCATTAAGCCAAGGCCTTTTAGCATTAATATTACAGATAGGTTCATTATCAAGATTTAAAATAAACAACCCATTCAGAATGGATGCAAAAGCCACAAACATGTCATTCTTTGAGATCACACAACCATTGTATTTACTCGCAAATGAATAACCATCCTTCATCAAACATGAAGGTGACACAATGTTTCGACTTAAACTAGGAACAAAATAACAATTATTCAATTCCATGATAAATCCTGACGGGAGGTGAAGTTGCATCGTCCCAACGCTCAACGCAAGCAAATCTTGCATTGTTGCCCACGCGGAAATCAACTTCTCCTCTTTTCACGCTTCTACTTTTTATCATTCCCTGCATCATATTGCAAATATGAGCAACCGATCCGGTATCAAATACCCAAGAATTAATATAAGAATCAGCGAGAAAAATGTCTGTAACATAAACAACAAGTGTACAAGCAGCGGGAGTACCTTTACCACCGCCATCCTTCAAGGATTCCAAGTACAACTTGCAGTTCCTTTTCCAGTGACCTTTCCCATTACAATGAAAGCATTTAGCTTCAGCAGCTTGTCCAACAGCCTTGGGCGCAGGAGGAGGGTTTGGCTTAGAGATCTGATCTTTAGCCATCACCTTCTTCTTCTTCCAAGCCCTCTTCTTAAAGTTAGGCTTGTTTTGGACTGCCATCACATGGCTACTGCTAGCACCTTTCTTGATATCAGCTTCTGTTGTTTTAAGCATGCCGCACAATTCATTCAAGCCCTTCTCCACCCCATTGTAACACCCTAAAATTCAAAATAGAAATTAGATTTGAATTTGCTTTAAATTTGATTTTAATTTCAAATCATTTTGTGATCATAGAATTAAATAAATAAAACTAAAATTAAATATCATGTTAGGGTCAACATGTTGTGCATAGCATGCCTCTGTATTTTCTTTGTGTTGTTTGGTTTTCAAAACTCAAAGAAATACTTTCCAAAATCCTTTGAAAATCAAATTGGAAAAATCATTTGCAAATGAAAATAAAAAGGAAAAACCCTTCTCTCTCTCTTTCTCTCTCGACTTTCGGCCCACCGGCATGTTTCCCTCTCCCCCCACGCTCCCTTCCTGCATGGGCCGGTCACCCCCTCGACCGCGGCCCAGCTCCCCTCGACCCCGCCTGTCAGCGCCCCTCTCTTCTCCCTCGAGTCCGAGTCGGACTCTGTCCGCGCCGCGCCGCGCCGCGAGCACGCGCAACCGCCGCGCGAGATCCTCGCCGTAACCGCGTGGGACTCTCCCCGACCCTCCCATAAATAGCACCGCACCCCGCACCGCCTCTTCCATCGCCTCGTCTCATCTCGCAACAGCAGCAGCCGCACCGCGCCATTGCCGCCGCTCTGCTCTCGCCGTCGAGCCGCCGTTCCGCGTGATTCCCACCACCGTAAGCTTCTCCGAGCCTCGCATCACCTTCGCGTGTCTGCGGAACATCTTTCCCCGCTGTTTTCCCCCTCCTTTGTGCGTTGGATTGACCACGCCGCCGTTTGCAGAGCACCGCCGCCACTGCCTCCCATCGACGGTCGTCCTCCGCCCTCGATCGAGCCCTGCCAGTGCCCTAGGTGAGTTCGCCTCGAGCTCCTCTTTCTCCCGGTGCCCTCGAAGTCGAAAACCGGGCACCGTAGCCTCTGATCGACCCCCGCCGTCGAGCTCCGCCTCTGCTCGGGCATGGCGCCCCGCCGTGCGCCGCCCTGCTCCGGCCGCCGCGCCATCCCTCTCTCCCTCTCTTCTAATCTGGGCCGATCAGATCAGATCTGACGGTCTCGGATCAAAGATACCCCTTCGAGGGTTTTCTTTCTAAAGAGACCCTCGGTTTTCGGGGAATAAACCCGCAGTCCTAAAAGCGCCTTTCATCTTTACGTTTTCCCCACTGGAAAGAGTATTCCCTTTTCAGCTCTGTTTAAATCAAATTTAAAAGAAAAACCCTAATTTCAGTTTTGCCACTGATTTTCAAATGCTTATAATTTGCTAGTTTTAAATCCAAATCGATCCGTTCAAGTTGCGTTAGATCCATAATTTTATGCTCTATCCAGTAGTATAGATTTCATCTATGTTAATTACTTTTGAAAATCAAAGCAAATTAATTCTTTAATGCTTTAATCTTGCCCTTTTCAAAATCTTGTTTAATCTATAGTTTAATCGTTTTAGATCCGATTAGTGTGATTCTCGCATCTATGTGATCGTAGTAAAGTATAGATCTGTTTTATAACCTTTTCAAAACATCTTTATTGTTTTTGGTGTAATGTTCTGATCATATCTTTATTGCTTCGTGTATGATTGTTCGGATGATTGCGTGGTGATGTTGATCGAGTACAACCGGTGAGATCTTCGGTGAGCAAGAGTTCTTTGCAGCAGATCAGGATCACCAAGAGCTTTGTGATCAAGGCAAGTTTAACATGGGGTCATCCTTGTTACCTATTCACCCTAATTCATCTAGTCATGATTGCATGTGTCTAATTTGATTCCTATTAGAATTATCATAGCTTTGTTATCATGTTACCTTGTCACTTTGGGTCTCTATGCATATGGGTAGCTTTGCTATGCTTTACATGATGAATATGGAATCGAATCTTGACTAATGATATATGCAACCATGAGATAAAATTGGCTTTTATAGCAACATGGAATAGGACCCCACTGTAGGGCAAAAGCTGGGATTTAAATGCAACCACGAGTGCTATAATGGCTCTGGCTTTAGTTAAGTATGAAGTTTGGACTAGCATGCTTGTGGTTCGTGAAAGGAACCTTTGCCGAGCTGGTTATGGGGTATAGCTTGTGTGGGGATCGCTGCGGGTGGTACCATCGGGGTGTCCCATATTCCCCTTTGCATTGGGTCCGTAGGGTCCGCTACATGCTAGAAAGAGCTTTTGAAAGACTTCATAGTGTTCCCTGCCCACTCACCTTGGCAGTGTTATGGGACTAGCTATCCCGGGCATATGGGCAACATGGCTTGTGGGTAAAGTGTATAACCTCTGCAGATTGTAAATCTATCATGATAGCCGTGCTCACGGTCACGAGCGGCCTGGAAAACTCACAGTGTAGATGATCATGTTGTTTAATGGTTAATGTTGATTATTATACTTGTATCATGTGGTTATCAACTAGGTATGCATAACTAAAGCTAAGTGTTGGTAAAACTTGACCAAGATAAAAGCAACCGTAGTACAGACAGTGTCAGCCTTTTGAGCTTCATAACCCTATGTTACTCTTGCTGAGTACTTTAAGTGCTCACTCTTGCTTTCTCAACCCCTTCAGATGGCTTTGAAGACTACCATGAGGAGTACTAGGCTAGTGGTCAACCAGTCGGCGTTCCCTATGAAGTGGAGCGTCGTGAGAGTTATCTTTATTTCTGCTGTTATGTTTTAGAATATTATTCGTTATGTAATAAGCACTCAGTGATGGTACTATTTAAAGATTTGTCGGCTTATGTGTGTGATTGATCTCTAGGCACACATGAGTTATTCGCATTCAATTTTATTCTTAAAATTGGGTGTGACACCCATGCATATGGTAGTTCGAAATGAAGTTCCCATAGCTAGGCGGAAGAGACGCAAGTATGAAATCAGTGGCCAACTCTGGGCCCATTGGGAAGCCTAGCTTCTCCAATCTCTAAGTGTGACCAACCATCTTGATCACATGTGGGCCAACTGTTGCACCTTCTGCAAGCTTGGTTTCGACAAAAGCCTTGGAAACATTGAACCTTTCAGTCCTGGCTTGAGTCTGAAACATATCATTAAGCCCCACGATCATATCGTACGCTGCATGATTATTATCAAATTGCATCTGGAGATCTGGCTCCATGCAAGCGACCATAAGGCAACCCACTTCAAGATCAACATCACATGCTTTCTTGTAAGCGGTTTTCTCTGCAGCAGGTGCATTATCAGCATGCTCATCTGGTAATGGGGTGTCTAGAACATCTTCCTTTTTCTCAGCCCTGAGAACAATTCTCAGGTTGCGGATCCAATCCGCATAGTTTGTTCCATTCAACTTATCTTTCTCAAGAATTGAACGCAAAGTAAATGGTTGATACTGGGAGCCATCTACAACAAAAGTAATGCAAAATACTAAGACAATGTATCCAAGACAGAGTAAATCATATTAAACTTTTAATAGAATCTACTCCCACTAAAATCAATATCCCTCTATTGAAACTTAGTGATTCAAGACCCGCAACTAACAAGTCTACTAGTGAGCTTTAGCATCACCGCTAGGAGACATGGTAGATCGGTAAGCAACTCCTTGCTAATCATATCAGATATGACTCTAATTGTTGGGTGCCATTTCTATGCTTGTGTTACCAACAACTAATGCTCCAAGGTCCCAAACCGTTAGGATAACCTTGTTCAAGTAACCAAACCTTCTGCTTGTAAGTGTCCGACACAAACCTGTCTAGTCAAGGAAAACCAGTGGCACCCTAATTTCATAGACCCGCCACCGATCGTACGAGACACATGACAATGCAAGGTTTAGGGAAGCATTATGACTTAAACATTGTTGAGGGATCATTCTACTTCACTACCACATATGTAGACAAAAACATTATTGCACGTGAAAGTAGAACATAGTGAGAACGGCATAAACACAGATACGACTTGGTATAGCCCATTGTTACTTTGGGGATCTCCATCTCCATCAATCTGTTCATCATGGTGATCACCATCTCCATGATTCAAGTATGCTATCCTTCTGTGATGAGTCCACCAAGACTATCTATCACTACCGCAGGACAATGAGATAAAATTACATGGTCGCGGATAAGAACATCACGGATTGGTACGCAGGCCATTACATTTGAATGGACAATATCTGTGGCTTCAGCCATATTGTCTTAATCATGATGTGCAAGCCATGAATTAATTACATACATGCATCACATACACACATACACATAAGGGCTATACCAATCACGAATACCTGCAAAACAGAGTTAACCGATTCCGACGTCTAAATTTAAAATGCCGAAAACTCAATTTTACAAGCTGTTTTTCGCAAATCTAATTTTCGCCAAAACCGCCAAAGATATGGTTGTCGTTGACGAATGCAAAATTTTCTGGCGCACGATTTTTGTTTAAGGTTTTTCTCGTTCCGAGGTCGTATGCAAAAGTTATGGTCGTTTTACCGAACAACACTTTTCTACAAAATTCCCCTCCGACGGCGAATCCAATCCGTCGCCGCCGCGCATCGTATGCGCCTGGAACTTGACCTAGGTTCGATTCGACCAATCTTATTGATCTCCAACTCACCATAATTGGGTTTACATGTATCACTTAACTCGGATGGCGGAATTCCGACCGGTACGAGTAGATCGTTACAATACCAACGTGGCAAGATCACGAACCATGATCAGAGATTTATCTTAAACCGTGCATATCACCATATGCTCGTACCCGAATCTATAACGAGGCATCTAACGGCTCCGATACCACTGTGGGGTTATGAGGTTGCTCCGCTAGCCAGAAAACAAATTTTTTCGACCCCATAAACTAGGAACTAGTGCTAGTTATAAATCACGGGGTTACCTATGCATACGCTACGATCATATCAGACAAACCACCACAATACAATATACATGTTATTCCTTTGTCTTATGATATTTGGTCCAACTCGTGGGTTAACATTTAACCCAAGCACAACCATGCATTTCATGATCTAATCATTTGAGTGATCCAGTGATATATCTCTCTCTCATGGAGAGTGGAAAATTCTATCTTGGTTGACTATGTCTCACAGCATGTTTCCTGACAAACACGAAAGTCACCTTTATAAGTACCCAGTCACGGAGTAGCATTTGGTAGTCCCAAGGTAGGTTGTTTCACATCTTGAGTACATACGACAATCTCAGGTCTAAGGACATAACATACATGATGTGTATAGAGACAATCTCATGTCGGGTCTGTCCAGCACCATGTCCTACATGTGCCCACATTATTAGTTCGACATATCCATGTCCATGACTTGTGAAACATAGTCATCAACTAATAATGTGCTGATCCAATATTCATGTACATTCTAGTACGAACTTTGATCAGGGACAACTTTAGAATAACCATACAAGTAAAAGAGTTTCACAAACAATTCACATAATTGCTTATCGATACAAGTTGTCTTTAATGGATATTCATTGAACTCATAATATGTCATGGATAAAAAGAAATACAATCATCCCCGTTTTGCTTGTGTTCTTCCCGTTTTGCTTTTGCTCCCTCTTTTTCCGAGATGAATTTTCTTTGTGTGGAGTAGCTCTTGCAAATTCGTTTGAACCAAGTTGTTCGTATTTGAGAGGGGCATCTTTGCACCGAAGGATCTTTCCTTAAACCTCTCGAGTACGCAGATCCGAAGGAGCATCGTTTTGGGGTTTCTTCCCAAAATCCTTTTGTTCTCGTTTAACCGATCCAAATTGAGCGATGATTTCTTCGGGGTAGCTCCCCAACTGCACTAGGATCATGCCTACAAAGTTTGGTTGCAGTTGGTGATCATCTGGTTAGGTTTTGGAAAGATTTGGCAAAGAAAGCGGGGGTTTTCGTGTTTACTGCGCTCTGCTTGGGTGCGCTGGACGCTCCATCGAGAGGCGTCGAACGCTAGGTCGTGCTGACGTCAGCGTCCGTCGCTCGCTCTGTCTGCACGAGTCAAGTTGGCGCCGAACGCTCGCCAACGTCCGTCGACCACGCGCCAGACGCGTCCGTCGGTTTTGAGAGTTGCATAGCTCTCTATTCATTTGCGTCGGACGCTCGCCAACGTCCGTCGGGTAGCCTCTAGACGCATCCATCGCTTGGAGGAGCTCTCTGCAACCTCTCTATGTGTTTTGCGTCAGACGCTCGTTAGCGTCCGTCGAGTGTCCGTCAGACGCGTCTGTCGCCTGACTGACCTCTCGGGTTACTCTCTGTTCTTGCGTCGGACGCTTGAAAGCTCCATGTTTGGTTTTGGATAATTAATGACAATCTAGGACTAACCTTTGTGCTAAGTGATTGAATTAGACAAGGTGGTCTAATCCAAGTGATGGAGCTAGATGATGCATCATGGTGGATGGAGATGATCCAAAAGATTATTCATGTGCTCATGCTTGGAATGAAAATAAATATAATATCCTATGGGCTCAAACCAAAGGTACAAAATAGGATATTTATTTTGCCGGTCAAGACACAATAGAGTGCGTGGTCAGATTTTGGATAGATAACCGTATTATAAAAAGGGAAATTCTTTAATTGCAATGGTTATCTAATGCCATTAAATGTGAGTCTCATTTACATATGCATTACGCTTAGTGACGTGGTGAGATTTTATATCCTGCAAATTTATTTATGATAAGCCGACTCAAGTGCCCAATTTATTTTGAAATATCTTGTTGGAGTTAGCAATTGAAAAGGATTAAAAAAAAGAGAGAAAAAAAAGAATGCGTGCAGCTGGGTGCCTGTTGTCTTTGGATGTCCGAACCTGATCGGGTCTTGGAAATGGATGCGCGTGCGTGAGCAGCTGCTGGTGCTTCTTTGCTGCTTGCGTGCATTTTCAAGTAGAGTGAGGCAAAGAGCATCCTGCATGCATGTGTGAACACATTGACTTTTGTGTGTGAGAGAGTAGGCATGTGGGGCCCTTGATGGTGACGGAATGGAGAGGGAGCAGGCGTGAGGTGCTGCTGCTGGCCTGCTGCTGCTGCGATTTTTCTTTCGCTGCCGTTTCGCCCGTTGAGAAAACAGCGTCTTGCGCGTGCTATCTCTCTGCTATTAGTTGCTGCCGGCTCCTCTGTTTGCTCTCCCACTTGTGCCGTTTGCTGCTCCGTTTTGTGACCGCTGGCTGTGGGTGTGGTGGAGCCAGGCTGTGCGGGTTGGGTGCCTGCTGGGTGGGATATACCCAGCGCTACCCCTTCCCATCTCTTTGGCTCTTCACTTCTCTCTCTCTGCTCATTCTGAAACGCAAGAACCAAACAGAGAAAAGAAACCTCTCATCTCCTCTCCTCTCCTCTCTCACTCTTTAGATTTGAACCAAAATCAAGTGAGAGAGCAAGCTCATGAGATCCATTTGAGAGCTCCAAAAGGATCCCCTAGGGCATTTCGATTTGAGGGAAAACCTAGTGCATTTCGATTTGAGGGAAACTCTAGGGCATTTCGATTTGAGGGAAAACCTAGTGTTTATGCATTTGTGATTCATTTTTGTGGTATTAGGTGGTGATTGCAATTGTGGAATTTTTATTACTCTTGGTGATTGCCTTCACCTAGACGGTTGGAGATCGATTGATTGGTAAGGGGATTTGGTGATTGTGTCCGCCCCCAATCAAGGTGAATTTGTGAGGGGTTGTTGTGGTTCCCCGGCGGAGTGCTAAATTCCAACTCTAGTGGATTGCACGTGTCATTGAGTTACCACACTTATGTGTGGGTTCTTGCGGTGCCTTGCGGGGCTTGGCTTGAGGGTCTTCTACCGAGGAACCACCAAGGTGTTGGTCGACACAACGGGGATTAGCTTGTCAGCGAGCAAGTGAACCTCGGAAGAAAAATCATTGGTGCCATCTCTTGTCTCCCAGTGAATTGAATTGATTGATATATATTGTTGGAATTAATTATTTGGTGATTGGCTCTCTACTCTCCAACGACGGTATAAAAATCACCTCTCTTTCTTGCATTTATTTGTTCTCATCTTACTTAGTAGTAATTATATCTAGTTGAGTAGAAGTTGCTTGTGTAGTTATAATTAGAGTATCCTTTTGCTCACTAGTGGTATTTTAGAGACTTAGAAAATTGAGTGACATAGAGACTATATTTATTAGATTTGCAATAGGTGGCTTGCCTAACAAGTAGAGCTAGAGCAAACCGCATTTATCGTCATTTGTGTTACTAATATTTGCTCTAGTGATCTTAAAGATTTTAAATTAAGCTATTCACCTCCCCCCTCTTGCCATATTAGGACCTTTCAACGTTCGGCTTCAGCGTCCGTCGCCCAGCTTCTCCAGCGTCTGTCGCTTGTCTGTTCTGCCTGTTTTGCCTAGGTTCTTGCCTCTTTTCCCTAGGGGTCGAGAACCAGCTTTTCGGGGTTTCCGGTGAGATTTCCTCCACTACCGTTGAGCTTTCATTTGCTCGTTTTCGTCTGAATCCCCGCTCGCGTTGCTCGGGAGAGGTTGAGCACCCAGCAACTGGGTTTGGTTTTTGGGAAGAGTGGCCCGAATATTTCGAGAGAAATTTGAGGCTCCCATTCACCCCCCCTCTGGTCGCCGTTCTCGGTCCTTCACAATGTTATCATCATCTTCAACATCACTTGCGCTCTCATACATTATTTGCATCTTGCACTTCTTCGAAGAGGATGCCTTGAGAGCCAAATCCTTCTTCTCCCCCTTCTCTTTTTCTTTCTTCTTGGAGGAGGATGAAGAGCCTCCATCACCAATCTTCATGTACATATCATGAGCATTGATCTTGGCTAATACTTGTGGTTGTGTAGAGGTGGAGAGATCCCTTTGGTGAAGAACTGTGACGATGTGGCCATACTTGTCAATTGGCAAGACACAAAGGATCTTGCGCACCACATCGTCCGATGCCATTTGGTTGAGGCCAAGCCCATTCAATTCTTCTACAAGAATGTTAAGACGTGAGTACATCTCATTTGCATTTGCATTAGCAAGCATAGTAAAAGAATTGAGCTTTGCCATGACCAAGTTATAGAATTCTTCATGCTCACTCTTTGTGCCTTCGTGAAGAGTACAAATAGTGGTCCACAACTCGTGTGCGTCTTTGGCATTATGCACTCGGTTGAAGACATCCTTACATATGTTGTGAAAGAGGATATTCTTCGCCTTGGCATTGTGCTTCTCAAAGTAGGGATCCTCCGTGAAGTAGGTCCCCCCTTGAGTGGCGGCTTTGAGCACGCCGTCCACGACCTCTAGATAGGCCTTCATACGAACTTTCCAATATGGAAAGTCGTTTCCATCGGTCGTGGTCCATCCCATGGGACATCTTGCTATAGGCGGTAAAGCCTAATTTAAGAGAAACCTTGCTTTGATACCAATTGAAAGGATCAAGATGCCTAAAAGGGGGGGTGAATTGGGCTTATTTCAAATTTCTAAAGCAATATGAAATCCTAGCAATGTCAATTACCCCCTGGTGCCTATTGCAAGTGTGTCCTAGCTAGAAAGCGGTAGCAAGCCAATGAAAGGTAGAACACCCTACACAATTCTAGTATGAATTTACAACAAGTGCAGAATGTAATGCGGTATGAAAGAGCTAGGGAAAGAGATGCTTGACACAGCGATGTTTTGCCGAGGTATCGAGGAGTCGACACTCCCCCTAGTCCTCGTTGGAACACCTCACAAGGTATAGCTCCCCCTCAATCCCGCGCAAGGGATAAGTGCTCTCTACAGGCTGGTTCTTCGCCACTCCGGTTCGGTGAACCGCCCACAACCGATCACAATTTGATGGAGAAGGGCCGCTGACAATCCTCCGGCGATCACCTTCCTCCGAAGCACCACCGGACCATCTAGGTGATGTCGATCATGAAGAGTAACAAGCCTTGATCTTCACTTGACTCAATCAAGCCTCACAACTAGAGTGGATGCACACTTGAACTCTTGGATGAACTAGAGAAGAGGAAGGATGGATTCGCGAATCACTCTCTCTCTCCAGGGTTCTTGCTCTCTTCCCAACCTTCTCAAAGATCTCAGCAGCTGAAATGAGCAAAGGCAAGGTGGGAAGGGGTGGGCTATTTATAGCCCCAACACACTCAGCCCTCGGGTTGAGAAAAATAGGCATTTTAAGTTGGCGATGGATGCTCCGTCGCTAGCCCCAACGGCTAGATCCTGTTCACGTCAGCAGGCATCGGACGCTCCGACGTTTGGTGACGGACGCTGCGCCTCAGCGTCCGGCGCCAACTGGCTGCTCTCGGGTTTCTGGGAAAACATTCCTAGACGCTCTGCAGCATCCGACGCCGATGCGACAGACGCGTCTGTCGCAAAATGGACATCTCTGGAGCTCTCTGTGTTGGCGACGAACGCTCGGACATGCTTACGTCAACGTCCGACACCAGCGTCCGGCGCGCCAGACAGCGTGAGGCACCCTCGGCCTCAGCGTCCGACGCCCAAAGAACACTCCTCTCAACTTTCATTTTCGTTGCGATGAATATGGAAGTTGTTATAGGATATCTTACGGTCACCAAGGGCTTTCTTAGAGCTAAGGAAGACAAGTGTGCACCACACCTAAGTCATGAAGCTTTCCTAAGTCAAGCTACTAGTCTCAACCCCTCTTTATAGTACGACCAAAAATCAAATAAAGACCTATCTATACTAAGTGCCCTTCATATCCTTATGGCACCTAGCCTAACACTCTAGGGTCTTCATCATGTCTCTTTGAAATCCGAAACGATATCCATCTTGGGGGCTAAGTGATAACCATTGATACCCATTCATATTGATCACTATGGCTAAGCTACGCATAGCCTCTACAACACACACATTAGCCATAATAATCTTTCTTTGTCGTTAATCACCGAAACCAATAGGGACATGATTCTTCAAACACCCATGTCCCACAATAGTTTCATTTCCTCCATTAAGGGCTCCAAAAATAAATCCATGTCAACTCCGGCTTGTGTAGGTCTAGAAATAAGAATGGTCAACAAAAGATACTTTCGCTTCTGCATCAACCATGGAGGAAGGATGTAGATGGTGAGGATCACCGGCCATGTGATGTGCTTGCTGCTTCACTCAGCAAATGAGTTCATTCCATCAGTACTCAATGTGAACATAGCATTCCTTGTTTCCTTAGCAAAGTCTAGGTGGTTATCATTGAAATCTTACCACTGCTTCCCATATGCTAGATGTCAAAGCTTTCCATCACTTTTGTGCTCATTACAAGCATGTCAGCACATAAGTTTTGCATCCTTAGGGTTACCGAATAAACACCTTAATCGATCAACGACAGGAAAGTACCACATCACCAAAGTAGGAATCATTTTTGCGCATAAAAGTCTACTTCTTATTTTTCTTTGTTGGTGGGTTTGGAACTCTATTGGGTTGTCTTCTATTGGCTCTTCTTTTGCTTCTTTCCTTTACACATGGAGGCAGCACACTCTTCCTCTAGATAGTCTTTATTAGTCTTCTACCTACTTGCATCACACTGTGGACATCTATCTAAGACTTCATAATCATCACCTAGAAATAGGATACAATGATTTCTACACGCGTGAATATTCTCGACACCCATGGTGAGCATACTGATTAGCTTCTTTGCATAGTATATGTTAGCAGGAACTTTGTTATCCTTTGAAAACATGTCTCTGATAAGACTCAAAAACACATTGAATCCAGCACCAGACAAACCATATCTTGCTTTTAACAACAATAACTTCAGCACAGACCCCAACATTGTGAACTCGGTACAACCCTTAGACTCATCATACAAAGGCTCTTCTGCTGCCTTCATTATGTCCTCCATACCTCTCATAAAGATCAATGATGGATCTGTATGACGATGCAATATTGCATTTAACAATTCTGCATCTTCCTCATCCGTAACATTTGGTAGAACATAAGTTCTAATGCCTTCATTTCCTCTAGTGACACCATGATTGGTAACATTAGGCACACCATGTTTACTATGACCAAAAGGTTGATGTGTGTCATCTATGAACTGAGTACCATCCTGAAGCATGTCTAGATCATCAGCAATGTTCGTAGGGTTTCTAGTTGTATAAGGCGCAGAGCTACTCTCTCCATGCTTTGTCCAACTCAAGTAATCCTCCATAAATCCCCAGCATATCAAATGAAAAATGATTGGTTCTGTGTCATCAAATACAACAACATTCTTGTAGTCCATGCATGGACAATATATGTGCTTCCTCTTTCATCTCCAAGCTGGTTCTTAGCGGCGTAAATAAACTTATGGACCTATGGTGTGTATGTTGGATCTATTCTTGATAATTTATACATCCAGAATGACCTTTCCATCACTAACTATCAAAAATGCAATTAAAGAAGATGTTGTTGGGAATATGCCCTAGAGGTAATCATAGAGATGATTGTATTTCCTTGTATCCATGACATATTATGAGTTCAATGAATATCCATTAAAGACAACTTGTATCGATAAGCAATTATGTGAATTGTTTGTGAAACTCTTTTACTTGTATGGTTATTCTAAAGTTGTCCCTGATCGAAGTTCGTACTAGAATGTACATGAATATTGGATCAACACATTATTAGTTGATGACTATGTTTCACAAGTCATGGACATGGAGATGTCGAACTAATAATGTGGGCACATGTAGGACATGGTGCTGGACAGACCCGACATGAGATTGTCTCTATACACATCATGTACGTTATGTCCTTAGACCTGAGATTGTCGTATGTACTCAAGATGTGAAAAGGCCTACCTTGGGACTACCAAACGCTACTCCGTGACTAGGTAGTTATAAAGGTGACTTTCGAGTTTGTCAGGAAACATGCTGTGAGACATAGTCAATCAAGATGGAATTTGCCACTCTCCATGAGAGAGAGAGATATCACTAGATCACTCAAATGATTAGATCATGAAATGCATGGTCGTGCTTGGGTTAAGTGTTAACCCACGAGTTGAACCAAATATCATGAGGCAAAGGAATAACATGTATATTGTAATGTGGTGGTTCGTCTGATATGATCGTAGCGTATGCATAGGAGTTGACACGCCTTGCTAGAGGACGCTATCAACTATTGGTCGAGTAAGAGTACTTGGGCCATGTCTATGTGTGCGTGAGCCCATAGGGTCGCACGCTTAAGGGGCTGGAAGCCTAATTCGGGTTGGACCCGAATTAGACTAGGTTTAGGGTTACCAATGGGCCTCCAACGTGGGAGCTCGTTAGGACGCCTATATAAGCAAGGGATGACGCGGGGCGAGTTGATCTTACGTCCTTTGACAGCCACCGTCGCCCTCCCCACGCTCACGCCTAGTACTCCTCGCGGACCTAGCAGTCCAGAGACGTGACGCTTCTTCCCTGCACGTGTGGGATTCCTCGGAGGTGCTGCATTTGGAGCACAAGGATGAACCGCGAGTAAGAGATGTTGAGACGGACGACCTCGCAACTGCACGGCACTGCTGTGATGCGCACGACTACATCAAGTCGCTTCCGCTGCACCTGTGCGTCTAGTGGTAACCCCGTGATATATAACTAGCACTAGTTCCTGGTTTATGAGACAGAAAATTTTGTTTTCCGGCTAGCGTAGCAACCTCATAACCCTACATATGTATTTAAAGTAAAAAACTTATTAATTCCCTATACACCACATGAATACATATAGTTAAAGAGCCATAAACTAACCTTTCTTAGCAACCTCCTTCAAAGAAGGTGCCCGTGATGAATAGTTCTAAACATAACATAATTAAAAAACTAACATAAGCAACCTAATTATAAACAACCTCATTTTAAGGAATAAAAAGAATAACCTAATTAACATAATTAAATAACTCACAAAATTCTCTATAGTTTATCTATTTATTAATTCTAAAGAAAATAACATAATTGTAAAATAATTAAATAACTCACAAAACTACATATACCAATAAGTAATTAATCATGAGAAGAGAGGACAGAGAGGAGAGACATTATGTAATCATCATAAAATCAAACCTCATTTGAAGATAAAAAGAATAACCTAGATATTATTGTATCCAGCAAATGGTGAAACACTAGATCCAAAAAATGTGTGACTAAAATTGAGAAGGAATGATTACAAATACGTAAAAAACCATAAACTAACCGTTCTTAGCAACCTCCTTCAAAGAAATGAAGATCAAAACCTCCCCCTTGTATTTGGTGAAATCTAGACCTCCAAATCGCCTCAAATGGCTGCTATGTGATGAACAGTCGCGGTCTGTTCGGAGGAGGAAGAAGGGGAGGAGGAAAGGGGCACTTATGACAGTATTTTCACAGGCGGTTAGTGTAAGGAACAATATGTGAAAATATATTTACACAGGTGGTTTTCTTAATGTAACCGCCTGTGAAAACAACATATTTTGACAGGTAGTTTGGTTAAGTGAACCGCATGTGAAAACATATTTACACAGGCGGTTTACTTAATGCAACCGACTGTGCAAATGGAGAGTTTTCACATGCTGTTGGATTATTAAGTGAACCGCATGTGTATAGCTGTTTTCACAGACGGTTCACGAGTCCAACCCGCAGTTTTATTTCCACATGCGTTTGGTAATCCAAACCACCTGCAAAATTTTAGTCCGACCATCGCCATAGAGCTTTTTTCTACTGGTGGTGAATACCAACCGGGACTAATGGTTCCTCCTGCAACTGCTGACACAAGAGCCATTGGGCAGGGGATCTTCCAACCAGGACTAAAGATCTTTTCAGTCTCGGACGTAAATTCCGCCGAGACTATTGTCAGTTTCGGCCAAATGTTTCAGGACACAGTATCAGCAGTCCGAGCAGTGCCATGTACTGAACTAAGTTTTCAGAAAAAAAAAGAGATTAGAATATTTCACAGCATATTGTCAATTGAATGTTTTGTAAAATCGTAAAAAACACTGAAATCATAAAACAGCGTTGGATGATGGAGTGAAGGTCTTTTTTAAACAAAAGGAAACATAATAGACATGATATAATTTTCTTGATAGGAATATTTTACAGCTTGGTCCAAATATGACTGCATATATACATAATTTCGTGACTGGAATATTTTACAGCTTGGTTCAAATTAGACTGCATGCACATGCATATATTATTATGCAATTTTTCAACAAGTTGTCCTTTTCTTTTCAAGAAAAAGGTAAATTTTCAGACATGCACTTATTTTCCATCCCAAACATATACAAGTAGTACAAGACAAGGAAAGCATCGAGGCACACCGAAGGGAAGAAACAAACTCAACAGCAGAATTCATTCCAACCACAGAAATTACCATGGCAAAGCATAATGAGTGGTGCGACCTAATGGTTGGCTCCCCGGATCCCCAGGACCAGCGCTTACAAGAGGAGCGGTGATGCGCACACCGGGCGCCACTTCCGCGGCCGCACGGCCCCCTCTCTTGTAAGCAACGGACCACTGGGATCAAACCCCCATGCACCATCAATAGTTTTCTTCAGCAAACATACAAATCGTAGTGCGACGCGCTCGCTCGCAAACTTTGAGTACTCCTGCCCTTTCCTCTTCCACCATTGTCGTGGGTTCTGTCACCCCACGGCCATCCGATCCCTGTCCATTGCTTTGGGAGCGCAACCGTGTGTATAGCCCATGGACGATAAGGAGAAAGAGAAAGAGAAGGTGAAGGAGAAGCACGACGGGACCGACGTTGAGGAGGAAGAAGAGGACGAAGAAGGTAACAAGCGAATTGTCGTACTTGGCCCGCAGGTCCCGCTCAAGGAACAGCTCGAGCTCGACAAGGTATATATATCTATATATATATATATATATATATATATATATTTATATATTATCAATGCCTGAACAATTCAATCGTGCGCTCCTTTCATCTAGGATCTGAGATCTTCATCTCTGTTTCTGACATCGTCATCTCTGTTTCTGAACAATCTTCATCTCTTGCATAGGACGATGAGAGCCTAAGGAGGTGGAAGGAGCAACTCCTTGGCCAAGTCGACACAGAGCAGCTGGGAGGTGATTATAACCTGTTATTTATCACGCTATCCTCATGTTCATACGGATTCATGGTTTCGGATTTTAGCGAGACGATAGGACGGTTTTCGGCCAAAATATTTCAAATTTGGGCCCAACTTTAATAAAAATTCTAAAAGATTTTTTCGATACCGCCAAAACCGGTCTAAAACTGGTCATTACCGGCCTGTAACGTTATGACCGGTATTAACTGGTTTACGTGATTTTGTGGCCGGTATTGAGAATTAAATATGGCTGGACACATGGTGCATTCGGTAACAAACTAACATTTTTGGTGCAGAAACTGCGGAACCAGAGGTTAAGGTGCTGAACCTGACAATCCTGTCACCAGGGAGACCGGATCTGGTCCTTCCGATCCCATTCCAGGCGGACGAAAAGGGCTATGCATTTGCTCTTAAGGATGGCAGCCCCTATAGCTTCCGTTTCTCCTTCATCGTCTCCAATAACATTGTGTCAGGCCTGAAGTACACCAACACTGTCTGGAAAACTGGAGTAAAAGGTTTGGACCTCACAGACATAATGTGTGCAAAATTACTAGTGTTCTGAACGGATATTATTTAGTAGTCTGACTGTTGAATACTATTCAGCACCTCATCGTTGACAGCAGTTCAGTATTTTATTCCGGTGAACTTAAGTAATAATTTATTACTCTTGGGCTAATCGAAATAAAAACATCTAATTATATTACTGTTAAGCTCACCAAAATAAAAGGAAGTAATAAATTATTATTACTACTGCGCTCACCGAAATAAAATGCTATGTTGTTGTTAACGGCGAGGTGTTAAATACTATTCAACATTCAACAGCCAGACTCCTAAATAGTATATATATATGTGTGTATATATATATATATTATAGATCACATAAAGGGAAAATTTGCATCTCATCTGATATTCTGGTTCAAGTAAAACAATAGACATCAGTGTGAATTCACCATTCATTCTCTTTTTTTTTTTTGCAAAGTACCAACTTTCGATTTGTCTAGTTCAAGATTTACTTAAAAGTTAAAGTGTAATAATTTGAAGCTTTAGTGCAGTTAAATAATGTATTTTTAGTATTTGATTGTGGTTAGAAGGCCTCACATGATTCACACTATTATGCAATCAATTTAAGTTGCCGTCATACTATAGTAATGTGGTAACTGCTACTATAGAACAAAAGGAATGGAACTCTACTTTAAGATGATACATTATCTATATATATATATATATCGAACAATCAAGTAATCAGGTTCATGCCACATGTATTATTAGTCATTGCATTGCTCATCCAGCGATAAAGAATAACATGAGAACATACCATCTGGTATACGAGCAGGGATTAGTCCTTTGTAATCTTTCTACGATTGTCCAAATGATATTGTTGATATTATTACCATTTATTACAGTCGAGAACCAGAAGATGATGCTGGGCACGTTCAGCCCCCAGTTAGAGCCCTATGTCTACGAGGGCGAAGAAGAGACAACCCCTTCTGGCATTTTTGCAAGAGGTTCTTATTCTGCTAAACTAAAGGTATTCGTATTTACACTTCTTTTCCTTTGATGCTTCAAGATGCTTCACCAATCACTAATGCCGCATGCTCAGTTTGTTGATGATGATGGCAAGTGCTACTTGGAGATGAGTTACTACTTTGAGATTAGAAAGGAATGGCCAGGAACCCAATGATGTGGATCAGAGCTGATGACTCGTCGGACTATATTAGAGCTCATAAAGCCAAGCAGAACATGTGCTATTGCTTCCAGAATGATTCACTCACCACTTCTTCATCATTAATAACATTTTCATTTTTTTGAGTTGTCATTGTATGTTGTTTATCGCATAAAACTTTTGTTCGCATACATAATTCCTGTATCGAAATATTCATGAGATATATTTATATAGTGTTGTTGGACTTCTTAACCCGAAAAATCAGCATTTATGTAACCTGTAGTTGTTTGGTTGTCCAGTAGTACATAATTTCTTATGCGAGACGGTGGGTTTTTTTATCGGAGGCGGTCACATCTCCCGTCCGCCTCCATTAACCGAGCTCCGGCTGCCTCCGTCCGTTGAAGACGGTCGTCGAAAATGTCCGCCTTCGTTAATACTTAATTAACCGAGGCAGGCATATAAGGAGCGACCGCCTCGGTTAATATTGATTAACCAAGGCAGTCATCGTAACACGCACGCCTCCATTAATCTATTAATGGAGGCGGACGGCGTAACACGACCGCCTCCATTAATGTTTATTAACCGAGACGGTTTAGTTACATTTGTCCGCCTCCATTAATCTTTGCCTATTTAATGCTACAACGTCGCCCCCTTCTTCCTCCTCTCGACGGCTCCTTCCATTTTTTTAGGGTTTTAAGATTTAAAACCCTAAAAATTAAGGAAAAACTTAGGGGGAGAAGTCTTGCTTTTGATTTGTTGGAGGAGGACATCCCAAAAGGTACACATGGTCTCCCAACATCATTTACCCTTCTATTTGGGCTCTTTGAGATCTACTCTAGATCTATATTCATGGAGGAGAGAGAAAACTGTTATTTTCTTTATCTCTGGATCTAATATCTTCTTTCTAATCCTTTGTTCTTTGATGGTTACATGATTTGTTGAAGATTGGACCCCAAAAATTAAGGAAAACTAGGGGGAGAAGTTTTGCTCTTGATTTGGGAGAAGACATCACAAAAGGGTAAACACATGCTCTCCAAACTTCATTTTACCCTTCTATTTGGATAAACCTCTTGTCTCTTTGTCTCACCATTCGGAACCCGACACGCGTATAAATTTACTCGTTGGTAGTTTCTAAACACCGACAGTTGGCGCGCCAGGTAGGGGGCATCGCGTGTCACGATGATTTAGTGGTTCCGAATGGCCACCTTCAACTCCGGCAACCCTGGGCTCTCCGTCATCCGCTTTGGGAGCTTGGAGTTCGCCTACTCCGCGGACGGTATCGTCACCCGTGTGCTGCACTCGCCGGACCAGGTCGTCAACACCCTGGCACGGTCGAATGGAGACCACCTTGCTCCTCGCAGGGACGCACCGGTGGAGGCTCTGGGGCCACAGTGCCCTGGGGCCAACCTCACCGGACTTGGGGGAGATACCCCCAGGAACGACGACAGAGGTCTCCATCTGCTCGAAACGTTCATGAGTAGCATGGGGGACTCTGACGGCGACGAGAACGAAACCAACCACGCGGTCGAGCATGTCGTGACGTGTTTCTTACGCTCTCAGTACGACTACCTCCTGGATTCGGACCCCAGCTCCGACGGCGACGAAGCACCGTCAGGCGACAGCCGACTCGGGGCCGTCATTTCAACGGGAGGGTCCACCAGGACGCCAAGGGATGCGTCGGTAACCTCCTCCCAGGCTCCGACGCAGGGAAGGAGCTTGCCGGCAGGCGAGCGGCGTACTATGCCTCGGACGAGCAGTCCTCCGAGGGCAGCGACCGCCCGCTCCTCCGCCGGCGCCGGTCTCGCCAGCGCGCCAAAGGCAGAAGAGCGCCGCGACCCTCCCCGGTCCACGCGCAGAAACAGGCGCTCGCCTACGTCGACGCCGCCATCCAGATCGAGGGAGGCGCGCCGATAGAAGAGGGTGTCCCTGTGACGTACCCGTTCGGTCTCGTCAGCGCCACGTCCATCCTCGAACGGCTCATCACCCCGAAAATGACCGATACCCCGGACGACGAGTTTGTGGGAACTATCGACTTATTCTATGACCTCCTGACCGAGGAAGACATGGCTCTTTCCGGCACCGACAGCACGGGGACTGAACGCGTCACTCCCGAGGTCAGCGAGGTTCCCTCACGGGAATGCTTCATGTGCGATGGAAGGGAGGACACCCCTGAGGGAGCCGTGCGCGACGTCGACGAGGACGGCAACGAAATCCTCCAGGCCAACCCTCGGGCTCTTACGCCGCCGCACATCAACTTAGACGCTATGCAAGCCTGGCAGGAGGAACTCGGCGACGCTCGCCGACAGATCGACAACGAGCGCGCTCTCCTCGAGCAACAACTGCACCCAAGGCCGGAGATCTAACCCCAAGCTCGATCTCGGGATGTGCAACGTCGCATAATCGAAGATGACATGTCTCTACCAACCTTTTCGAGGGCGCAGCAGAACATAGCGGCTGCCACCATGCTCATGAGGCAGTTCCCGGAACCCACGATGCCCGAGGAAAAGAAGCTTAGAGGTGAGCTGCGTTTTCTCCTTGACCGCGCAGCGGTCCAACAGGCGGAGAGCTCAGCACGACAGAGAGCAGAGGCTCTCTAGTGCTCCCAACACACCAGAGCCTGAAAACTCCCTTCGCCAAAGGCCAAAACCAACCCCCACAAGGGACCAAGAGCCGGTCAGGCGGCGTCCCGGCTGCGCGGCGCGTCTCAAAAGCGACGATCGCGAGCCAAGCGATAGTGACGACGGTGACAGACGACGCGGGTGACACCCGCGCAGGGGCGGACGTCACGACCTTGACGAGGACCAGGACTCTAGCCCAGAGCCCACCGGACCGCGGTGTTTTTTCGCTCGCATACATGCCGCGCGGATTCCATCACGTTTCCGACCACCAACCTAGATCCAGAAGTACATGGGGCTCACGAACCCCAGCCTCTGGCTGGAGGAGTATCATTTCTCCTGCGAGGCAGGCGGGGCGAACAACGAGAACTTCATAATTCGCCATCTGCCGATCTACCTCTCCGACACAGCGCACGTGTGGCTATAACACCTCCCAAAAGGAAAGATACGGAACTGGGGGGACCTGAAGGAATCCTTCGTCAGAAACTTTCAAGGGACCTACATCTGACCTGGCAACTCCTGGGACCTCAAGAACTATAAGCAAAAGCGAGGCGAAACCCTCCGAGAGTACATTCGTTGCTTTTCCCAACACTGTAACGAGCTCCCAGATATAGCCGACGGTGACGTCGTCAGAGCTTTCCTGTTGGGGACGACTTGCGAGTCCTTAGTTCAGAAACTAGGACGCAAAAAGCCCAAGACGACGAAAGAGCTGCTCAACATTGCCACAAATCATGCCTCGGGCGAAGAGGCAATCGGCGCCGTCTTCCAAGGCACGACGAGCCGCAGCAAGCGCGACGACGCGGAGGCCGAAGGGCCCTCCACCCGACCGCACAAGAAAGGGCGCAACCGACAACGGTACGACACGTCCTTCGTCGCCGTGACGGAGGAAGGCGAGGAGCAACAGGACGTGCCGGCAAACGATCACTTTGAGAAGATGCTGGAACGGACCTGTCCGAACCATGCAACCCCAGTAAAATACCTCCTCTAGGATTGCAACCTCATGAAGAAATTCCTTGGCGGCGGTGAGAGAAAGAAGAGATGGACAAAGAAGAAAGAGGGCGATGGCGAGGATGGCGAAGCAAAGGACGACGGCTACATCCTGGTGGACGAAACCCTGATGATCTTCGGCGACCCGACGTCATGCAGCTATAGGCGTCAACAGAAGGTCGTACACCGAGAGGTATACGCAACTGTTCCCGCTGTTCCCACCTTCCTCAAGTGGTCGGAGTCTCCTATTACTTTCAACCGTAATGATCATCCCGACTATGTACCGTATCCTGGACGCTATCCGTTAGTTGTTGATCCCATTGTTGGCACCAAGCACCTCACTAAGGTCCTCATGGATGGTGGGAGTGGGCTAAACATCCTCTATGCCGAGACCCTCGACGCAATGAGAATACCCTGGTCATGACTATGACCCTCGGGGGCTCCGTTTTTCAGGGTAATTCCCGACAAAAAGGCGGATCCCATCGGACAAATTCATCTACTCGTCACGTTGAAGAAACGTTGACTTTTGAGGTCGTCGGCTTCGGGGGAACATACCACGCCATAATGGGGCGACCATGCTACGCGAAGTTTATGGCTATCCTGAACTATACTTACCTGGAACTTAAAATGTCGAGACCAAGGGGTGTCATCACGGTGGGCACGGCTCCCCGACGCGCATACGAGTGCGACGTCGAGTGTTGTACGTACGCGTCGGCACATGTGGCCTCAAAACAACTCGCGGCCGAGATGGCGGCCGAGGCCAGCGCATCGCGAGAAGAGGCCCCAAACACCAAGAAGGTCGGATCTTTCGAGCCTACGGGATCTACGAAGGCAGTCATGCTCGACACTCGGGATGGAGAGGAGAGGACGTGCGCGTCAGCACCTCCCTCTCTCCACAATAGGAAAGCGAGCTCGTCAACTACCTCCGTGCAAACATCGACGTATTTGCATGGAGGCCCTCGGATATGCTGGGCATACCCAGGGACGTCACCGAGCATTCCTTACGCATCAAGCTGGACTCTTGGCCCGTGAAGCAACGACTATGCCGTTTCGATGAGGAGAAACGTGCCGCGATCGGAGAAGAGATCAAAAAGCTCCTCAACACGGGCTTCATCAAAGAGGTGTACCACCGAGTGGCTCGCCAGACCTGTACTGATACGAAAAAAGAATGGGAAATGGAGAATGTGCGTTGATTACACGAGCCTCAACAAGGTCTGTCCAAAAGATCCATACACATTGCCTCGCATAGACCAAATAGTCGACGCGACGTCAGGGTGTGAACTCCTCTGCTTCCTTGATGTGTACTTAGGGTACCATCAAATCAAGATGAACAAGTCAGACCAGCTCGCGACATCATTCATCACCCCGTTCGGATCTTTCTACTACGTCACCATGTCTTTTGGACTCCGAAATGCTGGGGCCACCTTTCAGCGGACTATGATCCGATGCTTTGATGAACTAGTAAGCAAAACTGTCGAGGTCTACGTAGACGATATCGTCGTCAAAACCCAGCACTCCGACGGGCTCATGGCTGATCTTTCCCTCATGTTCGCAAAACTCAAAAAGAACAATATCAAACTTAATCCGGAGAAATGCATCTTTGGGGTCCCCAATGGCATGCTCCTAGGATTTTTCGTCTCCGAAAGAGAGATCGAAGCTAACCCTGAAAAGATCACCGCCATCGAAAAGATGGGGCTGATCCACAACGTGAAAGGAGTACAGCGGGTCACCGGATGCCTCGCATCACTTAGCCGTTTTATTTCCCGCCTCGGCGAAAAAAGCTTGCCTCTGTACAAGCTCTTGAAAAAATCCAAGCGATTCACGTGGACATCTGAGGCCCAGTCAGCTCTTGACCACATCAAGCAGTTGCTAACCAACGCACTGCTCCTAGTATCCCCTACTGACGATGAGGAACTGCTACTGTACATCTCCGCCACGAGGCAGGTGGTAAGCATAGTCCTTGTCATCGAAAGGGAGGAGGAAGGGCACATACTCAAAGTACAAATACCCGTGTATTTTGTCAGAGAAGTGTTGAACGACTCGAAAACCCGGTATTCCCATCTGCATAAGTTGGTATACGTGGTGATCATGACTAAAATAAAGCTGTTACATTACTTTGGATCACACAAAGTTACAGTCGTGAGCGACGCGCCGCTGGGAGCGGTCATCTTGAATAGGGACGCCGCCCATCACATCGCCAAATGGGCGTTGGAACTGATGGATAAAAATATTACTTACGCTTCATGGAGCGCCATCAAATCACAGGTCCTGTCCGATTTCATTGCGGAATGGACGGATGCAACTCTACCCACTCAGGCTGTTGAACAGGAGTACTGGACCTTGTACTTTCACGGGTCCCTCATGAAAACCGGAGCAGGCGCAGGAATCGTCCTGACGTCACCCCATGGGGTGACCATGAGATACATGGTGCGTTTGTTGTTCCCGGCGTCCAACAAGGAGGCCGAGTACGAAGCCTTTCTTAGTGGACTACGGATCGCAGTCGACTTATGCATAAGATGGCTCGATGCTCGCGGTGACTCCCATCTAGTGGTTAACCAGGTCATGAAGCAATCCAACTGTGTCGACCCATGCATGACAGCGTATTGCCAGGAAGTGCGAAAACTTGAATCCAAGTTTGACGGTCTCGAGCTCAACCACGTACCGTGACGTCAGAATGAGGAGGTCGACGCGCTGGCCAAGGCAGCCTCGAGCCGAGAACCCGCGCCACCTAGGGCGTTCGCGAGTGATCAACCAAAACCGTGCATCAATACCGGAGGATCAGAGGTCTCCAGCTCCCCCGACGCCATCTCCTCGGCGCCCTCAGGCGCCACCGAGACCTCGACCACTCGCAGCACCGAGGTAATAGAGGCGATGAACATAGAGTCAGAAGAGCCAATGTCAGAAGAGAAGGACTGGAGACAACCATATGTAGATCGCCTGACCAAGGGTGAGCTCCCCATGGACCAGGTGGAGGCTAAACGGCTCGCTAGACGAGCCAAGACATTTACCCTCGTCGACAGCCAACTCTATAGGCGAAGTTCCACTGGCGTGCTGCAACGTTGCATCCCCACCGAGCAGGGGAAAACATTGTTGCAAGACATCCACCAGGGGGTCTACGGACACCATGCGGGAGCTAAAACCCTCATGGGCAACGCGTTCTGACAAGGTTTCTACTGGCCGACGGCCATGGCCGACGCACAGACTTTGGTACGCGCTTGCGAAGGTTGTCAGTTCTTCGCCAGGCAGATCCACATGCTCGCCCAGGCACTCCAAACCATCCCTCTTATGTGGCCATTCGCGGTTTGGGGGCTCGACATGGTTGGCAAATTTGACAAAGCGCCCAGGGGCTACACCCACCTATTGGTCGCCATCGACAGGTTCACTAAGTGGATTGAACTGCGCCCCATCACTAACATCAGGGCGGAGCAGACTGTCAGTTTCTTCACCAATATCATCCAGGGTTTCGGAGTGCCCAATTCCATCATCACCGACAATGGAACGAACTTTACCGCAGACGAATTCCTAGAATGATGTGACAAGCATCACATATGGGTTGATTGGGCCTCCGTCGCGTACCCGGAGTCCAATGGGCAAGTCGAACGTGCCAACAGACTCATCTTACAGGGAATCAAGGCAAGGATTTTCGACCGACTAAACAAGTATGGGAAAAAATGGCTCCAAGAGCTCCCTTCCGTTCTGTGGAGCCTAAGGACAACACGGAGCAGGGCTACTGGTTTTTCACCATTCTTCCTGGTCTACGGCTCGGAATCCGTCTTACCCACTGACCTTGAATAAGGGTCCCCAAGGGTGGAAGCCTACGATCCTAAGAAGGCAGAAATCTTCCTGGAGGACGCCATAGATCAGATTGACAAGGCAAGGGACGTCGCCCTCCTACACTCGGCCAAGTACCAATAGGCTCTACGCCGGTACCACGATCGACGTGTCCGACCAAGGGACTTTCAGCCAGGAGATCTAGTACTCCGAAAAATCCAGAGCAACAAGGAGCGGCGCAAGCTCACATCGCCATGGGAAGGACCCTACATTGTCCACGAAGTGATAAGGCCAGGAGCCTATCGACTCAAAACCTTCGCCGGCGAAATCTTCACCAATGCCTGGAACATACAACAGCTATGTCGTTTCTACCCCTAAAAAATTCCCCATTACAACATTTCAATCGAAGTTTTCTTTTCACGCATCACAAAGTCTTGGGAAAGAGCTTTTCTTCCATACACGACATGCAAAGAAACCCCTTTCCCGGGGCTACCCGATACACACGAAGCAAAAAAAACTTAAACAGATATATACAATCCAAGTTCATTACAACTATCAAAAGCAAAAGAACCAGAGCCTGGACAAATCGCTCAAGGCAACACCTTAATGTTACGGACGCGAAAGGTAGACACATCATCAAGACACCTAGCCTAGAGCATGAACTCATGGCGAAGGCGACACTTCGAGCTACAGTACATAATGACTCCTCCCAGACTCTCGCTCGCCGGCCCAAAGCGCCGACAAAACTCCCAAGCGCAGGCAGGAGGGTCGTCGGTGTCCAACTCCGGGACATCCCACGGGCACCAAATACCTCTCCGCGCGCGCGATGAAGTGAAGGTCCGCGAGGAGGGAGGAACGCAACACAGCCAGGCCACGGTTGCCCCATCTACCATTCGGGAACACATCACTGGTGACCTCGTTGAGAAGAGCAAGGGCCTCAAGGTTTGCCGGATTTGCAAGATACAATATCATGGACCGGAAGTACATCGTCCCGGCATCCCCAGCCTGGATCGCAAGATTGATGAACCCCCAGCCAGAGAGGTGGTCTCCCCGTAGCATCAACCTCTCCACACCACGGAAACACAAGGCTTCCCGATGGCCGACCTCGAAGAAGCGTTGCTCGAGAGCCATCCCCCGAAACTTGTGGCAAGACCGACAGAAGCCCTGTATATCTCGGAGAGACAAAAGCGAGCCACGGCCCTCTCATGGAAGAACCGTCAAAAAACACTACAGACCTGACGAAGACACATGTACTCCTGAAATTCTTTTCCATAGTCGATGACACGGAGAAGGATCTGGAAGAGAAGCTCCTCCGGCAGCGTCAGTAGGATGTTGGCTGCCATGGCGAGGCGAGCACGGTAAGCGAAAAGACGAGGCTGATGCACTTCCCACAACCCCTCTCGACGACGACGACAACGAGAAACCCTCTTTTCTTACTACTACTGGCTGATGCAAAGGGGAAGAAGAAGATTGAGAAGAGCGCTGGAAAGTAGTACTACTCCAGACCCCATCCAATATATAGCACATGGCTATTATCTCTCCGTCTTCCACATGCGCACCCCTCGGGCCCACAGAGACGCGACTCTTCATTTCACAGGCATGGACGACATCAGCGAACCACCAAAGGACACGTATGCCACTTCGCCAAACCAAACGACCGGCTACCACAGGGGCCCGCGAGCCGCACGCAGCGCCAACTCCCCAGGAACAGGGAACCGTCGCAAGAGTCACAACCAGTCCACCATGGCTAATAAAAAGGTGAGCACAGCTGGTAAGTACGTCCATTTAAAAGAACATCCAATTTTTTATCCCTACTATGCAAAGTGCAGGGACCAAAAACGAGGTAACGGCCGAAAGACCGTTTGTTACCCGTAGTACTCATTTAACAAATGAGACAACTAGGCTAAGGGATCTTGGTTGGCCCAAAATATCATGGGTTCTACAGCCTCCCTGGACAAAAAACAAAGATTGAGGCACATTGCTAAGTGGGCCCTAGCGGCCGGAACATAGACGTTTTCACGTCGAACGCGCTTAGTAAACGTGTTTAGGTTTTGACAGATAACAGAATACGTGGTAAACCCCACGAGGGGTGGCATCGAGCCCTCGTATCCCATCGAATGCATCCGTATACTATACGTATCGACTGTTGAAGATTACAGAACGGTCCACGATGGACTTCCGCCGGTGCGTGCCTCCACGGATGAGGACCCGGGGTATCACCTAGACTACCCATTAGCAACTCGCCGAGCCCTCGATCTCGGCCACCAAGGTAAGATACGAGGTCGCTCACTTCCACATCTAGACCATGGGGGTGCGAGGAAAAAACACGGGAGCTGCGACAACCCCTAAACGCATGGTCCAACAAACACTATCGGCAAACTAACAAAGGCCTATGAAACCGAAATGATAGCTAAAAACGACGATTGCAGAAGCTAAAGATAGGGGCTCAGCAGGCCCAGTTCTTACAAGAAAAATAAAAGCACATCAACTAGCGAAACACGTCTAACCCCATGGAGAACCAACAATCATGGGGCCACCACCCTCGGCTCCTCCGCCAGGACCTCCTCGGCCGGCACGACGTCGACGATGGCCTCCGCCGCATCAGAAAGACGCTCGATAAGATGAACATACTGATCGACGCTCCGGCCATGAGGGAATCCGGCGACATCAATCATGTCTGTCCCAGAACTGACCTCGGCCATGGCAAACGCAACTCCCGCCCTGCGGAAGACAGCGCGCGCAACGACGTCGCGCACGCGCGTAGGGACAGCTTGGAGACGATCGACCACGGTGCTCCTAAGTGCATGAAGAAGGCCGCCGACGTCGTCCGCAGCAGAATGGAGCGTCTGCAGCTCCACCTCCAACGTTGCGAAGAAAAAACAATGCAATGCATCAGAAGCAAATCGCGACAGGACATGCTTAGGGAAAAACATCGAAGTTTACCCGCAACACGCCCGTCAGCCTCGGCCAGCCGATCACGGAGACCGTAGCCCGCCTGAATGGACCCTAGCAGGCTCTGACGAAAACCCTCGAGCATCTGGTAAAGCAGCTTCGTATCCTGGATATGGCAAAGATTCTGCATTGGGGGACTAAGCAGCTCCTCCAACAGGCTCTGGAACCGATGCGTCGGAGGCGCTGGCACTGGCCCCGGCGGTGTCGGAATCGCAGCTGGATGAAGAACGCCACCCAGACTCACGCGTAACACTGGGCAGGTCAGCGTTAGCAGGTTGGAAGGCGCCGCCCATACCTCGAAACCACGAGGGAAGGAGGCGTTAGGAGACGGACATAGTCTGTCAACGAAATACGCATCGCAGTCTACCTAGGGGATACTCTACGGTAGTAGATTGTAGGCGGAGGTCTGGCGACCGCGATCAAGCGTAACACAGGGAGCGTAGACACGGCGATTTAGATAGGTTCGGGCCGGCAAATCTCCGTAATACCCTACGTCCTATGTTTTGGTGGCTGGATTGATCTTGTGTATTAGGTTACAAGATCTGTAGTTGATCTGAGAGAGGTCTGAGAGATTGTTTTTGAGGGGGGTCCCTGCTCGCCTTCTATAGCCGGGGAGCAGGGTTACAATTTCCATATCCTAACAGATTACGATCTGAGTCTATCTACTAGAATCTTCCTTGGCCAGCAAGGCTTCTCCGGAGTCCTTGGCGAGCACGGCGGGCTGGTCGTGTGCTGCAAGGCCTCGTGGCTGGGCCATCTCCTGGTCGGTAGGCCCATAAGGTCCCTGGGGATACGCCGAGGTAGTATCCCCAACAAGTCCCCGAACACGTTGCATTCTTCAGGTGAGCCTGCAGCGTCATCCTCGGAGGTGTTCAGCTGGTCGCCATCATGCGAAGCGGTAGTCGTGGAGAGCTTGAAGAGTTTCTTGTATCAGGATCGTTTATTCGCAGTCCCCGGGCGTCAATCCCTAGGTGTTGTCCTTCCGGGCGCCGTTCTTCGGGTGCCCTGGTCGCAGTCCCCGAGCATTGCTCGGTGTGGAGCTTGGGCGAAATCACCGAGCCTGGTCGGAGATGCGACCAACGCTCAAGTAGTTATTGCTATGGACGGAGTCCCCGAGTATGTTTGTGCGGGCGTCCTTCTCATCCTTGTCGGCCGGTTTACTGTAGGCGCCTTGCTGCTACTGCGTAAAAAATAACAAGGACACGCGTCCAATCCTCTAGAGCGTAGCACTGTTTAAAAGAAATGATTAGCCACACAGCATGAGATAAAAGGTAAACAGGATTAAATGGGCCGTGATTTGGGGTCTAGTTTTATCGGCCCGTTTTTACGGCGCAAAAGGTGGTTGGCGTGGCGGTTCCGTATTCGATCGTTGCGGTTTCCCAAAAACCTTGGAAGTTGAAGCGCCGCACCGCTTGGTATAAAGGCTACACCGGCGGTTTGATGGAACGGGAAGGGTCGTGTTTCTTTGCCTTAGCTCGTTTGGGATTCCAATAGCCGGCGATCCGGTGCCAAATATTGTTGGTGGTTTGAGGGGATTCTGATCCACTTTGTTCATTGATCCTTACTCCTGTCCTGTGGAAAATTTGGGTTGCTGGTAGGAGAGTTCGTCGACGCTAGGGTTTTGTTGGTGGAGATGGAGGGTGGTGGCGCACGCCTTGCAGAACGTTCCTCCGCCATGCTGGCTATGCCGGAGGACTTGGTCTTCCAGATTCTTCTTCGTGTGATCGGTGACGGCGACAATGTGCGTGAGTATGTGAAGATTCGCCCAATCTGCCGTCTCTTTTGCCTCTTTTGCGATGATGCTTCAATGATTCAGCTCGTGTCTCTTCGGCACGTTCAGGACTATTTTCGGCCCTACCACCCTTTCCTGGAGTCTGCCTTCGTGCAGCGTTTTCTTGATGTCGGCGACCGTGAGGCTTTGTTCTTTCATGGCCTGGAGCGGTTGATGGTGTTTGGGCGAGACCCTGTTGGGCAAGATCTTATTGGCAGGGCGGTGGTTGCTGGAGATGATGTTGCGATGTACTTCAGGGACATGATGATGTTTTATGCTGATTCGGCGAATCTGGAGGCGCGTGCTATCCTTGATTGCATCTGCGGGAGCGCCCTACCCAATGGTCGTTTTTGTGACCAATTTTTGCGTCGTCCTCGGGAGCGCTCACGTGATGATATGCACAGGATCAGGAGGTCTCTGGGTGTCCGCGCGCCAGAGGTTGTTCTGGATTTAGTCGTGGTCGTCGCTCCTCATCAGTGTTCCTGGAACGAGTGTCGCCGCTATGGTGATGACATGCCTTGGGTCATTATGTACTGTAGCTTGGAATGTCAGATTCGGCATGAGTTCGACCTTTGGACTAGGGACATTTGTGATGTAGTTGCTTATCGCATGAGTAGGATGAAGTTTTGAATGTTGAGATGTCTTGTCTTTGTGTGTGGTCTCTCTTGCCTTGAGATCTCGGTTGTACTCAAATGTTCTTTTTTGCTGTGTAAATCGTGAAAACAATTGTTTTGTGTACCAGTGTTCGGACGTCTAAGTGAAAAACTACAAAGTTGTAATATATCCGGGGCGGTGAGCTTTTGTTTCACTTGTATGTCCTGTCATGCCAACTATGTCGTGAGCCTTAGCGATGGATCATTTGGCCTTGGGTCTCAATTGGTCCAGATCGTAGGGATAGCGCCACTTCACGCATAGGATACATAAGGACTCCCAAGGAGGCAACGTTGCTGGCAATCCGCGGTGCAGAGGGCGAACAGCTCATGCACGCTTTGGATGATGCCTGAGACAGGTCCTTTTTTCGAGAGGTTCGATCGTGGCGTGACTTAGGGCCTATGGAGTCCGTTCCTGCAGCCGTTGGGCGAAAAAGGCCATGTTGCTTGTAGAGTCATCGACCGTACCGTGGTCGCGTACAGATTCTGGGCTCATACCTACGTGGCTCCCGACCCAAATGATATCATCCTGTTACGGGAGAATATTATCTGGGAGGTCTGTCAAAGTGGTTGTAGCGCTTAGGGTAGCTACTTCTATGCGTTATGACCCATTGTCAGACCAGCTTCGGGGGTGTTGACACCCGAATTTGGTTTGTCGAGAAATATTGCCGCGAGCTGCGTCACGTTCAAGCAGTAGTATATGAATTATTATTTATGGAATTATGCCGAGAAAGATGGTTTTGTTACAGTCTATCTATATACTGGAGATTACACGTGAGGAAAATATTTGGCCAAGCTATTTAAGGAAATCTACACGTCTCGGATGGAAACATGAAGCTTTGTGATTGGTCGTGCTTGGATTCATGCAAAGAAGGAAAGGAATCAGCCGTTGACGTTTAGTAGCCAGGTATATTATTCAAAGGAAGCTTATGAGTTGTGACGTTCAAGAATTGCTCGGTGGCCAAAGAATATTATTTTGTAATCTGCATGCACATGTTAGCGCTGGATTTTGGCGTACTTAGAATGACAGGTGGACCAGTGTGAGGAAAGACTGCCGAAGGGAAAGTATTCGAAGGTGTTCGGCAAAATCTGTGCGGTCGGCTAATTCCCAGAGGTTCGGCAATTAGCCATATGACCGGCTATTTCAGAGAGAGGCGTTTTTGGCGTCCGAGCAACGAAAGAGGCAAGAAAAAAGCCGATCGATGATGATAGCCGTGACGATTAAGGCAATGAAGACTCCGAAGGAAAGATAAAGTCGAGATGTTGTATTTCTTCCTTTAATATCTTGTAATCGTGTCCTCTTAGGACTGATGTTATAGCTAGAGTATAAATATAAGCCCTTAGCTATTGTAAAAGATGTTCACAACCAAACTAATACAGCCGGCCCCGTGCCAACTTCGAGTCCTTTGTTGTGTCGTCGAGTTCTTCGAGAGGAATCATTGATCCGTCGACCTCCGTAAGTCTTGGAAACCTTGCTATCATGTCTAGTATCATGCGGTGGATTTAGATATTGATGCAAGTAGTCTTGTTTATTATCAATGATCGTGCGGCGGATCTTTGTTCAATAATCAAGAGGTCTTCGCTTGTGTTTTGCTTATGAGTAGATGTCGTGCGGCGGATATTTGCTTGTATGCTTAGCAAAAGCAAGATAGTTATCGGCTCCTGTAGATTTGGCAAGATCTATTGGGTTCATTAAGTTATCGTGTTGCGTGTTTTATATAATCTTTACATATTTGCAAACACTCTTTTGCTCAATCTTGATTGATACGGTTCGGCTCTTGTTAGTTTATATAGATCTATCTATGTTATAATGAATTGCTTTTTTGTTTCCATGAGTAGATCTTATATCTATAAATAGCCGAATTAGTTTGAATCTAGATTGTCACATGTTGCGGGTTCATGCATGCTATCCATGTTTAAGATTTGATGACGCTGGGTGTCGTGCGGCAGATGCAAGCTTTAGATTAGTTTAATCATGTTTGCTTACGTGTTTCCTTCATCATGGACCCCAATTCGGATGATTGCTGAGATTGGTTATGCTTTAACTTATAGTCAATTACGAGTTGTTCGTACGTCCTTTTTTTCATGCATGCGCGTTCGGCAATCAGGGATTTGCGTGTTACATGTCTATTTTTGCCGAACGTCCCATAAAACCTGTTGGCAGATAGCTTTCATAGCTGTATGTCATTGTAAGTGGCTTCAGGGCCGTACATATGGAACTGTCTAGTATTACCCAGCACGTTCCAGTTTATATCTAATGACTTTCATCCCTTGTTAGTTTCAGGTCAAACTGACTGGCATGTTTTCGGTTCTCGAAGCATCCGGGCACCCGATTGAAGTCACGCTTTCCGGCTTGCTGTGTGTGAGACGCAGTACGTCACTTTTTGTGTCAACAGGGGGCTTTCTGGTTATGGCCAGGCTGTTTGGAGAAACACTTTGCTGCGTTTTGGCGAGGTAGTCGAACACTGTGGGAGTGTTTTGGAGGGGTCTTCGATCGTTGTGGGAGTGTTTTGTAGGGATCGTCGATCGTTGACAGCCGTGCCGCTGTGGTCGCCGCATGTTTTTGATGGTGATATGGTGTGTTTGGAGTAGTTTCTTTGTGCCGTGGGCGTTTTGCGAAGGTCGTCGTGCACCATGAGCGTTTCGCAGGGGTTGTCATACACCGTGATCATTTTATTCACGGGGCGAGTTTAGGTGAGACAAGAGAAACGAAGTACTTTTATTCATTGCTTGGGGGATAAATAGTACAAACTTTGTTGAACAATGCTTATACTATGGCATCTTCTTGCGGTGCTCGGAGTTGGAGGCTTCTTATGTTTGCTCGTTGTCGGGGTTGGGGATGGTCGCTACCTGTTCTGCTTCCTTCTGTTTCTTCATGCCCGGGCTATCTCCGTCTTCAGGGTCGTACGTGTCCGGAACATAGGGCTTCTCGACGGCGTTTGTCGTCTGCTGTTCGCACTCGTAAGCGATCTTGAGGTTGGTACAGAGGCTAAGGATGCCTTGCTGAGTCGGGACCTTGAGTACCATGTAGGTGTAGTGGGGAACCGCCATAAGCTTGGCTAGTGCTGGTCGACCAAGTATCGCGTGGTAGGATGTCTTGAAGTCGGCGATGATGAAGGAGATGTATTCTACCCTGAAGTGGTCCTGATTGCCGAACTGTACCGGGAGGGTGATCCGTCCCACTCGTGTTGACGCCTTATTTGGGATGATGCCCCAAAAGGAGAAGTTTGCGGGCATGAGTTCCTTCTTGGAGTACTCGAGCTGGAGGAAGGCATCGGCGAATATGATGTTGAGGGCGCTACCACCGTCGACCAGTACCTTCCTGAAGCGGCATGTGGCGATGGTTGGGTCGACGATGAAGGGGAAGCGACCAGGGTATCTATAGTCTGTCCACTCGTCTTCTCCTGAAAAACTGATAGGTTGGTCCGACCAATCTAGATAGCGAGCACTGGTCGAGTTGTCACCTATAGCGGCAACGGAGTAAATGTCTTTTCGAACTTGGCGGCTTTGTCTTTCTCCTTCAACGACCATGCTACCTCCGAATATGGAGTACATCGCTGAAGGTGGCCGGAATTTCATTGCCGGTGGGTCTTGGTCTTCACTCCTTTTGGAGTTATCTTTCTTCGCTTTCCTGTTGCCTCTTCTCCCTATTGCCGCTGCGAGAAGGTCGCAATCACGCATGGTGTGCCTGGAGTTTTGGTGTATGGGGCATGGGCAGTCAAGGATTTTGTCATAGGAGGCGTCGTAGTCTGCGTTTTGTCCTCCGTTGGCGATATAGCGGTTGTCTCGCCTACGATCGTGCCTCTGCGGGTAACGCATGGAGCTGCTTGACGGGTGGTCCCGGTGAGCATCGGTCCTTCCGTCGCTGCCGTAGTCTGGTCAGTGGTTCCTGTACCTCTCGCGTTCCTGGAGGCGGGGAGTGACGTCGCTTGTTCTCCCTGCTTCTTGTGATGTGGTTCTGGTCGTCGTGGTGATTTGCGGCTGCCGTGAGCTCTTCTGTAGTTATTAACTTTCTTCGTGCTGATTTGTTTGTGAACTCGCCGGTTGACCGATTACTGTGGACGATGGAGATGAACTCCGTTTCTTCGTCATGAGGGGCACTCTTGGCAGAGCCACTGGTCGATCCGAAGGGGTTAGGAACTTCTGGCCTCGTGGTAGCGGCCGAGCCTGACGAGGCCGTGTCGTCGAGGGACCTTGCCTGGTCGGAGTCACTATAGATCGGAGAAGCAATGATGGTGCTCACGATGGGTGCCGGAGGGATCTGGTCGAAGACTGGTCGGGGCATCTGGCGTTGAAAGAGCGTCGCCTGGTTGCTGAGGTCGTATGGTATAGTCGGAGGGATGTGGACACCTCTGGTTGCTGCGGTCGTTGCTTTTGCGGTTCGGCGGCTGCGTGGTCGGTGACCGTGGTGGCCGGGGAGCCGACGTCGTACCGCCTGTACGAGGCTGACGCACTCGGTGATGCTGGCATTGGAGCGGTTGATGGCGCCGACTAGGTCGTCGATGCTGATCTTCTTCCGCTGGCGACACGTCGATGTGGTGGGACGATGCGCGAGCAACGACACGTCTGTTCGCTGAGGGGTAGATCCGATGGTCCAGGAGATGGATCCGATCTGAAGCACGGTGCCGGCCGTCGGCAGGACCATCGAATCCGGGAACGTAATCGCTTAACGAGCCATGACGTTGATGCCCACACACCCTACCTGGCACGCCAACTGTCGATGAAATACGCGTCACAGTTTACCTAGGGGATACCCTATGGTAGTAGATTGTAGGCGGAGGTGTGGTGACGGCGATCAAGCCTAACACAGGGAGTGTAGACACGGCGATTTAGACAGGTTCGGGCCGGCAAATCACCGTAATACCCTATGTCTTGTGTTTTGGTGGCTGGATTGATCTTGTGTATTAGGTTACAAGATCTGTAGTTGATCTGAGAGAGGTCTAAGAGATTGTTTTTGAGGGGGTTCCTGCTCGCCTTATATATCCGGGGAGCAGGGTTACAATTTCCATATCCTAACAGATTACAATTGGCCCCTTATGGCAAGGGATCCGAGTCTATTTACTAGAATCTTCCTTGGCGAGCAAGGCTTCTCCGGAGTCCTTAGCGAGCACGGCGGGCTGGTCGCGTGCCGCAAGTCCTCGTGGCTAGGCCGTCTCTTGGTCGGTAGGCCCATAAGGTCCCTGGGGATACACCGAGGTAGTATCCCCAACACACTCCCACCGATAAGGCCACTCTCCATGGGGCGCTTGCCACGATCCATGGCTCGACAAGTGACAGCTCAAACAAAAAAGGCTTAGAAGGAGGGTGAAAACGAAGGAGTGAGTTAGAACAATTCACTCATCCCGCCACTTTAAATAGGCCAGGTAACGAAGTCAGCAAAGACCGAGGTCACTCCGTATCAAACGGGGCCCACCATTCCCATTTTTAACTTACAGAAATGGTCAGAGAAACGCGAGAACTGTCGTGTCAAGTCTTGTCATGGTAGGTTGGTCAATACACCGCACACTGGAGAGCGCGACCAGCGGAGCACCGACAAACGCCACCAGGCTAGGGCGCGGCGTGAGTTGTCCTAATCCTTAGGCCTATCGCGACTATGTCTCGGTCACTGATAGAGCACTACCGTGGCTCTAATCCCAATTCAGGCACAAACCGATCCCTGCGGCCCAACCGAATGGTAACGACCATAAAAGAAACCATACGTCGACATACACCCGGGGACTTCACGCCGCAGAAAATCACCGTGCGCAGAGAGCTCGTTAATAGATGCGTAAGAAGGCAAGATAGCCACTCCATTACATCTGATCACGACGGGCAAGCCAGGGCGTCGACAGCAGGAAGGTACAAAATGTGGCGGCAGGCTAGGGGTGAGCAAGTTTTGATGCGCACAACATCATGACTAAACAGTGCCACCGGTAGCAGCGACAGGTGGTCAGGACGGAAACCAAAATCAGCCCGATTCAGTCTATCTGCGCCATCGAAAGATTGCGGTGCGAAGCAATCTGAGCATATCCATCGCTTGCGATCAAAACATCAAGACAAAAACGACGAAATCTAAGCCTGCGCAAGAGTAACACTCTCACCCAGGCTCGGGGGCTACACCCGGCGGGTGCGCTTGCGCGCAACCTCTCGGCGAAGGATTAAAATAGACGTCTGAACAACGTATATAAAGCCTCAGCCAAATAATTAGGAAACTCTTCCTAAGGCTCGGGGGCTACTGTCGGAGATCTAATTTAATGACAAAATTTTCAAAAACAAATCAACAAACCAAAAGCCCAACAACGACCATCTAGGAAAGGATAAGAGGCCCATCAGGGACAAATCACCTTCGGCCCACGAAGAAGAGGCACGCGATTCGTAGAACCCCGCCGGCCCGGGTAGACAGACGTGCATTCGGGCAGACGTGATTTCGTCTTGCCCGACGCAGAGAGCAAAGCGACTCCACGACCAGTGGAAGACGTGAAGAGCGCCGCCGGTAGGGAAAAGACCTATTTACCCCCATCTAGAAGGTGGCAAACATCGCTATGTGGGTGCTGACGGTGCGAACGCCGATAAGAACGGAAGTACACCACCCTGAGGGATCGTACACCCCGTATAAACTGGAGCTCAGGATAACACCCTAGTTCCCTACCAAAATGGAGACACGACGTGTCCTCCGGCCAGGGACAGGACGGAACCGGACCTCTAAACAGGTAGGACCCATGCTTCCATGAAGCAACGACAACTCCTCATGCCTCCGGGCCCCTACAGGAACCCTTCAAATGGAGGTACGTCAGGTACATGAGGCCCGCCAGGTAACGAAGTCCATTGGCCCGGGGTGGAGGAATCTGGCGTATACAAAAAGAACCATAAAAAGGTACAACCGTGTACCTTCCAACGGTACAACGAACTCCATACCTGTACTATGCTACGGGTTCAACCGGACCCCCCCCGTATCCTCCGGCGATGCAACGAGGGACCGACACGACTCCCCTCCTCCAACCAAGTACGAAGACAATAGAAATATAGTATTATAAGTGTCCAACATCCTTCATGAGGAAGGAAAGGGCTCAGTATCCTATGTAGATATCCCTCGGCGCATGTTTGTAACTCCCCTGACCTCCTTGCGACTATAAAAGGAGGATAAGGGGGCTCGAGGGACACCGGATCTCCACTCTCAAGCTTCCAAAGAAGAGATCACACACACACACCCAAAGAACACGGCTAGTCGATAGCATACTCACTCACCACGCCATCCAGAGACCTGGGGCTCATACCCCCTCTCTCGAACTTGCTTGTAGCCCCCTGCAAGCAGAGATAAGGAACACGAGCAGCTCCACACTGGACGTAGGGATTTCTTGCCCGAACTAGTATAAACCTCTTGTCTCTTTGTCTCACCATTCGGAACCCGACACACGTACAAATTTACTCGTAGGTGGTTTCTAAACATCGACATTGCTGCAGCCAAGAAAGGGGAGTTCGATCCTCGCAGAGAGAAGGACATACTTTCTCAGGCGTTAGCCAACCCTGAGCACCGCGACCGCGTCCGTGACATGTCCTGAAGGAAGAGCTGGAAGACCGTGGAGTCCTGGCATTCTGACGCCAACACTCACACGAGGCAGAGGTACAAGGAAGAGCTCATCCAGAAAGGCAGGGATGAGGCAATCCAGAAGATGATCAACAAGTCCTTGCTAGACGCATTCACGAGCACGAAGCCTAGGATTGTGGAGATGAGGAGGAACATGTTTCGCTAGGATGGCGTGCTACCACAAGCGGGTCCACCCAATGTACAATGCCCAGTAGATGTAATTGTACAAGACACTTTTTTGCATATTACAGATGCCATTCGGCAAGGCCAAGAAGAAGAAGGGCATGGCACAAGGAGCGGTACACCCTCCCAACAACAACGCAACGTACAATCGAAAGCCCATCTCGTCTGACTGTGTCTTGGTGGATGTGGCCTGGGTGAACCAGGAATTCGAGCAAGCAGAACTTGATTATCCGACTAAAGATGGTATCACATTGATATGCCCTGCACTAGGTTCGACCGTGCTGTGGCACAAAGCGGATATTTTTCTCGATGTACTGACATCGGCTTCACAACGTACACAACCTGGGTCATCGTCCCGATCGAGTGGCGGACCGGTGATGACGACGACGACAATGGTGATGCCAACAGCGGCAACGATAATGCTGGTGGCAGAGGCAGCACTCCTCGGGATACTAACCTTTCGACGACGACCATCAACATAGAGGCACAAGGGCAGTTACTGGCAATGTGACAGCACAGTTTGGAAGGGGTTCAAACAAGCGCCCAACATGTCCTCCCGCGCCGAGGAAACCTGAAGATGGAGAGGAATGTCCTCCCACACCGAAAAAGGTTGTGGAAGAACCGGCAGGGGAGGACATACCTTCGAAACACACCAAGTCCAGTTGGGCGGCCTATCAAAAGGACAACAAGTACCCGTACTCAACTACGTTTGAAAGGTTTGCTTAGTTCATCTATAATTCAATTAGAGTACATGCATAGTTCATCTAACATCTAAAGCTTCGAGTACATGTCACAGGCCGAAAACACCGATACAGATCTGGGATCGGTCAGATGATTGCCCTGAAAATTATACCCATGGCAAGTTCATGTTGACCTTGGGCGAACTCGTTGCAGAGCCGTGGGAGGTTAGGAGGTTCCACCTGTGGTACATGCAAGCGACGAAAGTTGGCTTGCGTGATTTTCTAATCAAGATTCCAGCATACCTATTCCACTTGATGGAAGATTATCACGTCGTTGTAGATTTCCATAACATGCATAGATTATTGCGGAGAAAGGACCTCGACATACAAGTCACCTTGTTTGCCATGTAAGTTAGTTACGACTTTTATACACACCACTACATGTTTGGGAGTACTTTAGGGAATATATGAATACTAATAATGCCACGGGGGACTTCTCCTTGCAGGATGCAAGTGCATGCAAACTAAAGGGCATGAATACCATCTATCTCAATTTGATGTTAATTACTGAGAGATCCCTCGTGGGTTATGATATTCCTGACGAAAGTGAGAACCTAGCGAAGTTGTCCGAAGAGGAGAGAAAGCAATACAAGAAAGATGAGGTCAACGAGTATAAGTACCGGGGGGCATTATACATACTACACGCCATGAAGCAACTCAAGGGACGTGGGTGTATCTTGGCCGCCCACCATTTTAGGTAAGTCAAATTGAGCATTCTTAATGTACATATGTAGTTCATGGGATCAAGATTAGTCATATGTATTTAATCATGTCAATTTTAATTCGTGTGAATGGTGTACCCGTGGTATCATGGGCCACTAGATTGTTTTCATAATATATCCTCAGGATAGAAAAGCCTATATATTTGACTCTCTATGAAATACAAACAAAGAAGGCTACAAGCATTTTGAATCGTGTTTGAGATAGTAAGTGATGATACATACCCATTTACAGTTAACATACGTGTTCAAATTAATTGTTGCTGACTCTACGATTTCCATACAACGCTTACAAGAAGTACTTAGAAGATCCCGAGTGCATTGATCGAAGATCTGAGAAGAAAACGAAAACATTTGGCCCAAAATTACAACTCAGGTGTGAGTTTCCGTTAAGTAATTGTACTTCGTCCTCCTTACTCCTACTACTACTCTCCTACTAGTACTACTATCCTACTACTACTACTACTACTACTCACCTTACTTATACTACAACTCTCGTAATACTACTCTCCTTACTACTCTCGTTACTACTATCTTTACAACTATACAACTTACTACTCTCTTTACAACTATACTACTTACTACTCACTACATAACATACACTACTCACTACTATATATCTTGCTGTGCGCCAAACAACCTGAGAACTCAATTCTGTGTGACTTCTATGCCTGTGAGTATCTGAGGTCGTGCGTCAAATTTAACATGAGCTGGCGGCAACTCAAAACTGGAATAGATTATTGGTTGCAGAAGTCAGATAAGGTTGACCAAGGATTTAATCAAACGGTCGCCGATATTTGCAAGTTTGTTACAGAGGCCGCGCACGAAGGGCGAGATCCATTCTTCCACACCGAAAGCGACCTAGCTACCAATCCAAAATACAAGGATATAAGAAATTGGAGCAAGCGGGGATAAATCTCACCGATTACAAGTTGTCAGATGTAGTGTAAGAGTTTAGTGGCCGAAAAAACAGTTTACATGGTTGTAATATAGCTAACTTCGAATTCGAACTTGCATTCGAACTTACAAGTTGTGAGATGTAGTGTAAGAGTTTAGTGTCCAAAAAGGCAGGCATGTGTTATCTATATATATTAACGTGTTGTCGGTTTCTTTTCGTATTTCTATATGTATTTCTGCTTACATTCTTATTCTTATTCATATATATATATATATATATATATATATATACACAGTGGCGGAGCTACAGGGTGGTCCCTGTGGGCCGCGGACCACCCTGAGTTTTGGCCCAAAATCCATTAGCGATTAATATTTTTCCAATAAACTGAGGTGGGCTGTGCAGCTATGCCCCTGTCAGCCTGCCCCTGTCAGCCTGGCCTGTTAGCTTGTGTAGTCCTAGATGCGTTGCAAAATGTAAAGGCCTAGTCAAAGTGACGTCTCTTCTGCTTCTCCCACGTTCTACTCGACGCCTCGAGCCCTCGACGATCGCAGTGCCGCAGCGGCCGACGAGTGATGGCCAAACATCGAAGAGCAGAGCAGGTTAGCAACGCATCCATCCCTGATGGCATCTTTACTAAAAAATTGTTTCTTTATTATCCAGATTTTGTCCTATTTATTTTTCTATCTATATTTCAATTGATTAAGCCCTAAATTGGAGTACATCTATTATCTCTGCATGAGGACAGTAACAGCTATTCAGTTAACCTCACGGGCTCACATCAATTAGCAACTTGAAACATCATATCATTAATTTTTGGTTGTTTACTTTTCCTGCAGATTTGTTGAAAAATGAAGAGAAGTAGTGATATTGCCTCTCTTTTCCAAAAATATGAGTCAAAGAAGAAGGTTTCTTCTCAATCTCCTTCTGAGGCTGTGGCTATTCCGGAAGAGCAAATTGAAGAACAGGATGGACAATATCAAATTGAAGAACAAGAAGATAGTCCAGATCAAGATAGAGTGGTTCAAGAAAATGTAACTCCAACTCCAATGCCTCCAATTCCACCTCCGATCACCCAGAAAGAACCTATTTATGATATCAGTCGGCTTCCAGTTGGTCCGGGGGAAAGACAACCCATTGCAAATTATCCGGTCAATGATCAAGATGTAGTTCGACGATCATATATTATTAAAGGTCCGTTCCAACCTTATGCACATAATTTTGAAAGTAGAAAAATTGGACATAAGGATCGACAATTCAATCCCATATGGTTTTATAAATATCCTTGGATTGAATATAGTGTCAAGAAGGAAGCAACATTTTGCTCTGTGTGCTACCTGTTTGGAAAGGGAAGAAGCAAGACCTCCGCATTTGTTGAAGGTGGTTGGAGAAATTGGAATAGAATTGATGCACTTGATTCACATGTGGGTGGTGTAGCAAGTGCCCATAATGCAGCTCAAGAAAGATACAACTTATTTATGACTCCCCATGGAGCAGTTGATGATAAAATTGTGAAGGTGGATAATGAGGAGCGTCGTCTCCACAAGATCAGGTTGACTTATTCACTTAGATGTTTAAGGTTTCTTTTGCAGCAAGGATTAGCATTCCGTGGCCATGATGAAAGTGAGGAGTCCAGCAATCGAGGGAACTTCATTGAGCTTTTGAAGTGGCTTGCAGCAAATAATGAAGAGGTGGACAAGTTTGTATTCAAAGAATGCTCTAGGTAATTGCACATTAACTAGCCCAGACATACAAAAAGAAATTATTCAATATTGTGCAATGGATACTAGAGATCAAATCATTAAGGAAATTGGTGATGATTACTATAAGATTTAGCTGATGAGTCTAGTGATGTCTCTCATAAAGAACAACTAGCCCTTTGTTTGCGTTATGTTGATAAATCAGGAAGGCCATGTGAGCGATTTCTTGGAATTGTTCATGTAGATGACACTACTTCTTCATCACTTAAGGAAGCAATTCAAACTTTACTAGTTAATCATGGTTTGACAATAACTCAAATCCGTGGGCAAGGCTATGATGGGGCTAGTAACATGAAAGGAGAAATTAAAGGGCTAAAAACCTTGATCATGAAAGAATCACCATCTGCTTATTATGCTCACTGTTTTGCACATCAACTCCAATTGGTTCTTGTTGCTGTTGCCAAAGACAATGATGATTGTGTGTGGTTTTATGATCGAATATCCCTCCTGCTAAATATTGTTGGTAGTTCTTGTAAGCGTCATGGCATGCTTAGACATAACCAATATGAGAATGTCATGAAAGCACTTGAGTGTGGTATGCTAGAATCTGGAAGTGGGTTAAATCAAGAGATGGGGTTGTCTAGACCTGGTGACACCCGGTGGGGCTCTCATTATAAAACTGTGGTCAACATGATTGCTATGTATCCCACAATTCATGATGTACTCATAGCTCTTGGACAAGATACTTCACAAAGGGGTGACTGGCCAAAAATTCATAGTATGGTTGGAGTGTTTGAGTCATTTGATTTCATTTTTAGTGTTCATTTGATGCTTGACATTCTTGGACATACAAATGAATTGTCTGAGTGTTTGCAAAGAAAAGACCAAGATATTCTTAATGCAATGTCACTTGTCCGTTTGGCAAAGAGTAAAATGCAGCAAATGAGGTCTGAAGGGTGGGTTTCATTTCTTCAAAGGGTTATAGTATTTTGCAACAAATATGGAATTCAAGTTCTTGAAATGGAACGTAATTATGTGTCATATGGAAGATCAACACGTTTTGCTCGGAACCAAACAAATGATGATCACTTCAGAAGAGAAGTGTATATTGGAGTCATTGATAAAATTCTTCAAGAGCTTGACAGTCGGTTTGATGAGGTAAATATAGAGTTGCTTACTTGTATGGCTGCTTTGAATCCAGCAGATTCATTCGCTTCTTTTGATGCAAACAAGATACATAGACTTGCTGAATTTTATCCTAATGAATTTTCAAGCTCTGACTTGCTAAGACTCGATTTGCAACTTGAAACCTTTATTGATGACATGAGAAAAGATGAAATGTTCAAAGGCCTAAATAGTCTTGTTGACCTCTCAGTAAAACTTGTTGAAACAAAGAGGGATAAAGTTTACCATTGGGTCTATTTACTTATCGAGTTAGTATTGCTTCTACCGGTGGCTACCGCAAGTGTGGAAAGAATATTTTCTGCAATGACCTCTATCAAGAATAAGTTGAGAAATAAGTTGGGTGATAGCCTTCTGGATGATTGTCTCATGACTTTTATTGAGCGGGATATATTCTTACAATTGAGTGAAGAGGAGATCATCAACACTTTCATGGCTATTAAAAGGCGCAGGCCTGACAAGAAGCAGTGACATTATTCTTCATCTATTATGGGTACGTAATATTTTAATTCTATGTTAAGAAAGTTATATTCATCTATTTTATTATGAACTATGTATGTTCTTTCTTTCTATTGTGTTTTTTTATTTTTATTACTTGTGTATTGACATGTTAAATTTACAACGGTTAAAAAAAATTAGAAGAAGGACAACCCTAGCTAAAAATCCTAGCTCCGCCACTATATATATATATATATATACACTAGCCGGTACCGCGCGGGACAAAGGTGTTTTGTTACATACCAGGTAATGAAGAGGGAGGTAAAGAGATGAGAAAAAAGAGAAAATGTCGAACAGATGTGGAACACTCGTAAATAATATGATAACAGGTAAGAGGGAGTCAAAAAGATATTCATTGATTCACATCTATTTGTTGTTGAAAAGTGCCTATATTTTGTATATTTCACAAATCTGCACCTTTCGTGAGCTGAAGAGAATGCCACGGCCTGCAGAATGAAAAAACAGGCGGCATGAAATTAGTCCCTAAATGGAATGAAGTGAAGCATTAGAAAAATGGAAAAGGTACCAATGAAAAGACAATACGACGGCTGAGTGAAAGTAAAGTCCTCTATAGAAAAGGAGGCTGATAAATTTTGGAGCAAAAAATTGACATACTTATGTGTCTGCACCTAATAAGAGAGCTGTGGAAATTAAAGGGAACTGGAACTAAAGCAAGCGAAAAGAAGAAATAGAAATTAGGAGAAGAAGGCAAATTTGGTGACTACTATTTAAGAGTGATTTGGTATTCAGTACTGAAATGAATTTTGTAGAAAATATAAGGACGGAGCAGGATGTTTACTAAGCAAACTGTCTTGCTGCATAGCTAATAAAGACATGACAGGTCTAGTGAGCCAAGAAATGGATAGCTAAATTGATTGTGGAGTAAGAAAGACAAAGCACCCTCTGTAATAGTGTCTGTAAATGTGCAAAGGTGGCATGGCCAGAATCTATATCGCCCTGTTCAGAAGTGCACCGTTGCAAGAAAAAAAGGGGGTATTAAGATTCAAGGCAATTGCAGTGAAAATTGTGAGGCTAGAATGTACTACATCCTGTGGCGTCCATTTCCATTTGCAGAGCAATTATGCCTCATAGATCTTTGACCAAAAGAAGGAATATGTATGTGCCTTTACATAAGAAGAGAGAGAGGGAATTGTGGAAAGGGAACCGAAAGTAAAGAGAGAGGAACGAATAAATGGAAAATAGGAGGAAAAGAAGGCAAAGTTGTTGACCCCTATTTAAGAGTGGTTTTGTATTGAGTACATAAAGAATCTCGTTGAACACATAAGGGTGAAGCATTATGGTTAATACACAATCTATTTTGCTGCATAGCTAATAAACAGATGACAATTGTTGAGTAAGAAAAGGAAAACACCTTTTGTAATAAGGCCTGTAAACGTGCGAAGATGATATGGTATTGTTCTGCTATCAACATAGATAGTAAAGGTGAAAGGATCAAGATGCCCAAGAGGGGGGTGAATTGGGCTTGTTTTAAATTTCTAATGCAAATATAAAAACCTATCAAATGTCAATCACCCCCTAGTGCCTACCGTCTGTGTGTCCTAACTAGAAAGCGGTAGCAGTTCATAGGAATAAAAAACAACCTAAGCAATTCTAGTAGGAAATGTAAAAACAAGACGGAAATGTAAAGAGCTAGGGAAAAGAAAATCGCATGGACGCAGCGATTTTTTCCCGAGGTATCGAGGTGTCGACACACCCCCCTAGTCCTCGTTGGAGCACCTCGCAAGGTATCGCTCCCCCTCTACCCGCGCAAGGGTAGAGTGCTCTCTACGGGCTGATTCTTCGCCACTCCGGCTCGGTGAATCGCCCACAACCGATCACAAGAGCTTGGAGAAGAGCCGCCAACAATCTCCCGGCGGTCACTTTCTCCGAACACCACCAAACCGTCTAGGTGTTGTCGAACACCAAGAGTAACAAGCACAAGACCTTCACTTGACCCACTCAAGGCTAGGAAGGTGGATGGATGCACACAAGTCACTCCTAATCACTCTAGGAGGGAAGAACAAGATGAACTCTCTCTAAACTCTCCCTCACTAGCCTCTTGGCTCTCCAAAAGATTTCTCAAGGTGTCACCAGCTGAAACAATGGCCAAGAGTTCCTCTAAGGACCAAGGGGGTAACTATAAATAGTCCCCACCTCCAAAACTAGCCGTTTTTTACTTTTTCTTCTCTCTGCGTAGCCACCGGACTAGTCCGGAGCTCACACCACCGGACCATGCACACTGGTCCGGAGCTCACTCTGATTTCCAACTCAGGCACCGTCGGACTACTCTGCTTGGTCCGACGCACTGGTCCGACGCTCTGGTCCGGAGCCTAGGTGCTCTCTGAGTGAAATCCTCTCTCTTACACACCAACGGACCACTCTCCTTGGTCCGGTGCCCTGGTCCTACGCTCTGGTCCGGAGCCAGGGTGCTCTCTGCATAGACTCAAACCCCTGTCATGAGGCGTCGGACTAGCCGTCGGACGAACCGTCGGACTAGTCCGGAGCCTTCTATCTCTCTGAACCAAGCTACCGGACCACTCTCCTATCGTCCGGTGCTTTCCAGACAGGTGGTTCGGAGCTCCTCGAGCTGGAAAACTGCCTAAGTCAGGGACCACCGGACCACTCTCCTTGGTCCGACGCCCACTTAGCAGAGTGGTCCGGAGCCTCTATCTCCCTCTTTTTCAACCGTTTTCGCTGAGGTTTCTTAAGGGATTTTGCTCCTACCATTTCTAGGGTTTATCAGGGGCTGAAAGCAAGGTCTCTAGGACTAGTTGTGACAAGTGTGCATATACCGACTTTCCTAAACTCTCCTAGGTGAAGCTACTAACCTCATACCCCCCCTTTATAGTACGGTCAAAGGAAAAACAAAAGCCCTAGCTATACTTAGTGCCCTTCTCAACCTTATGGCACTAAGAACTAGCCTAGTCTTCGTCGTGTATCTCCATCCTTTGCAACCGAAACGATTTCCATCTTGGGGGCATGAATATCCATTAAGCCCATTCAAAATGCATCACTCATGACCTAACATAAATGACTTTGTCTCTGCAAAACACACGTTAGTCAAGGTGATCTAGTATTGTCGTTAATCGCCTAAACACAAGGGTCCATGATTCTACAATCTCCCCCTTTTAGGTGATTGACGACAATACAAGCTCGAGTAGAGAATAATGAGTGAATTTTGATAAGAGAAAACATGACTTGACATGAGATAGGCATGGGTTAGTAATAAGAAAGACAAATACATGCCTAACCATTCAAGCCATGACAAGCACAAAAGATATAAAATGAGCATAGTACTTGATTTCAAAAAGGATATGCTATAGCCAAAAGATCAGAGATTAGCGCGGAAGCAATATAGCATAACCAAGTGACATGATATATATATAGGAATTTCCACACATGTCACACAACCATCAAGTCTCAACCATCACACATATCATACAATGCAATAAGACGGTAAATGTGATGCATGATGCAATAGAGTTTATACACATCAAAAGAACGAGTCCTACAAGCTCCCCCTGAAGCTAGCCCATCTACTCGACTCTCCCTCTCCCCCTTTGGCGTCGAAACACCTAAACTAAGCGTCTGGAGGTGGAGTGGAAGCAGCCGTGGACCGGTCAAGCACCCTGAAAGCTGCCAGATATTCCTCATCATCTGAATCCTCCCCCTGAGTGTCTGTAGCTGGTAGTGAAGCGGTCTGGGGGTCGGAAGCTGACAGGTCTGCTGCGGTCGAAGACTCGGGAGCAGTAGCTGGAGAAGCAGTAGGAGCGGTAACCGGTGCCAGTGTCTCTGCAGGAGCCTCAGGAGCTGCTGTGACCGGTGGTGCCTCAGGCACTGACTCGTTTGGAGTCTGAAGAACCGGAGACTGCTGAGGCTGGACTGGAGTAGAGGTGACAACTGTAGCATCGGTAGCGACTGCAGCTGTCGGAGGGGTAGACACGGCTGGAGCCCGACTGTCGTGTGTAGCCTCTGAGGAAGCTACTGAGGAGCGGTGTTGATCAGCTGTCGGTGCAACAAGCTCGGCCTCAACCTCTGCTGCAATCTGAGGACCAGTGGGGACGGCTGCCCTGTAATGTCACTGAAGGATGCTGAAAGATCTCAAGCAGTAACACCCATCGTAGCAGTGAGTGGAGTGAAACCAGTAGTGAGAGGGGTGAACTGCTGAGTGGGGCCAAAAGTATCCAACCATTGAGTCATCTGAGTCGCCGGTGACTGGAACGGGGTGGTCAATCTAGCACCCTGAAATCCACTGGACTGTATGGCTGGGGTGGGAGTGACTGACTGACCGGCGGAGCTCGAAGGGGCCACTGAGGGGCCAACTGAGGGTCCTACTGAGAATTGTGGCCCTCCTAGCTGCCCAACTGACTGTGAGGGCTGAGACGTGCTCATCATGTGTATCTGTGGAGCAGCAGGGAACTATAGAGGAGGAGTGCCAGTCCACTTCATCATGTGGGCCATAAATGCCATGTTCTGCTGCTGCAGCTGCTGAGACTGTAACTGAAGGCGCTGAGACTCTAGCTGCATAGCGAGCATCTGTCGCTGCATCTCGAAGTGACTCTCCTCTGACTGTCGCTGCATCTCGTCCTGTCGCTGCTGGACCTGTGTAACTGTAGTGACAAGAGAGCTCTGCTGCTCATTCATCCTGTCAAGGAGCTTGAGCATCATCATCTCAGTGGCAGAGGCAGAGCCGCCAGCCTCAGTGTCGTGAGCCCGTGGGGGCATTTGTGGAACTGGCTGGAAATCGGCGTCGGAGCTGTCTGAAGTATCCTCAGGAGTCACATCAGCTCCAGTATCTAGACCATGGAGCTCCTGCTGCTCAACACCACGAATGGCCTCATCCTGAGCATCAACCTCTGCTCTGTCAGCTGGTGCTGTCCTCTCTCTGACAAGACGGAGGACCCGGTTTCCAAACCGGCTATCAAACGACCCCAGGACTCTGTAATCTGGGAAAGAAGTCGACGACTGATCCAATAGAGCACGGAGTCCAGGGTGTGCTCCCTCAAGCTCAATAGCAATAAACGAAGAAATCCAGTGAGCGTAGGGGAACTGTCGTCGGGCCGTCATGCCATCTGCTATCACATCCTCTATCTCTGACACTAGAAAATCTGCAATATCGAATGGTGTTTGAGATACCATGGCCTGAAGGAGAAGCTGCTACATGTTGCTCTATCCTTCCTTGTACCCTGTGCGAGGTAGCAGAGTACGACGGAGCACCTCATTCAACCTGTGAACTGTAGGCCTGAGCTTTGCTGGACTACGCCTAGAGCCCTCTGAGAAGGGTGGCTTGAACAGAGGAGCCACCTCCTGCACTGACAAAGTACGCCCTCCTCGAACTCTGCGAGGCACTGAAGCTCCTCGGTAGCACTCGTAGTGTAGGTCAAACTCACCACCCTCCTGACGGAAGCGAAAGATCTCTCTGAGTCTAGTCAAGTATAGCCTGTACCTCTCGCCTCTGAAGGTGTACTGCACAAACTTGTGCTCCGGATCCACCCAAACTGAAGCATAGAACTCTCTGACCCATCTTTCGATATAGTTACCAGAATGCCCGAGTAAATCGGCGAGTCCCAGTTGGTAAGTCAAGAACGGGCGGATCTCCTCACCTGCTAGCTCAACTATGCTCTCTAGGGAGCAAACCCTGTGAGGTCGTATCTGAATGCTAGTCAACTGAGCTGCTCGGTAGAAATCCTCCATGAGAGGTGTATGCCAACCTGGTGAGGCTCTAGGGTCTCTCTGATCCGGACACCACTTCTCTAGAGCAACAAATCTGAGCTTCTTCACTTGCTTCGCTGTAAGATTCCTCAGATCGAGATGAACTGAGGCTGAAGCTGCTGTGGGAGCCGCTGACTGAGGCGACTAAGCAGACTGGGAGCGGGTGGAGCGCCCCCAGGAACTAGGTGCCAACGGTGTACCCAGGGCCTCTGTGACAAGCTCTGGTTCCTGTGGAGTGTCCTCAGTGTGTGACCCAGCTGGAGGAGTCGAGGGAAGATCCCGCGGAGGGGTGCCGAGTCTCACGGTACCTCGGTGACCGCCTCGCTTTGCGCGGTCCGCTGCATCGGCCACTGCCTCGGCTTTCTCAGCCTCTGTGAGCTTGCGCTTCTTCTTCTTCGCTTTCTCAACAACGGGTTTCTTGCCCTTATCACTGGAAGGACGTGGAGGTGGGGGAACATCATCACCGGACCCAGCTGCACGAGCACGAGTACTGCGAGTCATACTGAATCAAGCAAAGAACCACAGCCCACTCACAATCACAAGATCAACTGTCAACTGTCAGAACCACTGATCAAAGAAAGTACCACTGCCCTCTGGAAGAATCAACTGACAACTGATCAAGCAGAGCACAACTGACAGAGAGGTCTCCAAGCCACTGGACTAAACCTCTGAGGCTTTGCGTCAATCCTTACTCGCGAGCTTTGCCCCAAGTTTAACTGCCACGGACTGCTGCTGGATAGGATAGACAGGGTATACATAAGCATATATAACATCTAGAGATAAGAAACCGTATAGAAGCAAGCATCTAGAAAAGTGATAGAATGAAATCTGACATGATACCTGAGGTAAGAAAGCATAGCTATTTAGAGCAATCTCAAGTACCAAAGCACTCTCCGAACGGGATATACCAGCTGCGAATTACAATTGGCAATTGAATTTAGTGAATTGGATTGAATGCGGATAAAGGATTTTCAAGGAATGATCCTAGGTCATGACTCAATCTCGACTCGACGAAACGCGATATCGAGAGAGATAGCCATACCGTAGTGAGACGTAGCGGAGTCGACGACGATGGAACGAACTCGGTCATGAACGAAGACATCGAAGATGGATTCGGTCGAGGGCGAACGTCGAAACCCCGAACCCTAGGGTTAGGGCAAACCCTAAGTAGGGAGAATCTCCCTTGGTCTTTGCAGGCAGTGAATGGAGGAAAGGAGGGGGTAAACCCTAGCTCTTGATTTTCAGTGGCAATCGACAATGGAGAGGAGGTGAGCCCTAGGGGGCTTGCTCAGGCTGGCAGGGTGGTGGTGGAGCAGAGCAGTTCGCCGGCGGCGTGGTGGAGGATGGCGACGCGGCACGGCGAGGAGTGGTGGAGAGGCGGCGGAGCTGAGGAGGAGAGCTCACCGGCGGCGAGATTGGCGCAGGAGAGCTGGGGCGGAACGGCGACGGGGAGCTGAACGGCGTACAGACGGCGGAGATGAGACGGACTGCCGAAACAGACGCGCACGAGGGGGGTTATCCGCAAATTTTCGAAGCGTCGGACCACTCCGCTTGGTCCGGTGGCTGGTCCGACGGGTGGTCCGACGGTACCAGAGAAGGGAGTACAGAGAGCAACTGACCACCGGACTACTGCACCGGACGACTCACCGGACTAGTCCGATGGAGCACCGGGCTGGTCCGACGGTGAACAGATCAATATCACAGAGGCACCGGACAACTTGTCATTGGTCCGGTGCAACGTCGGACACTGGTCCGAAAGATTCTTTGGTTGGAAAAGATTTATGCAGAGAGGGACAGTGCGTCGGACCACTGCGTCGGACCAATGCAGAGTGGTCCGGAGGGTGGTCCGATGCTTAATATTGCTCTGAATTTTTCTATTTTTCTCTCCAATCTTTTCTCTTAGCCAAGTACCAACACAAAAGAGCAAAGAGTAACACTTGTTGGACTTAACATAAGAACTATCTCTCAAACCCTCAATTTTAGAAGTAGTTTGCCATAGGCTAGAATTAGTTTTCTTAAGAAAATAGTTCAATAAAACTCCAAGGGTCACCATAGGGGCACTAGAGGGGTATTAGCTGAAGCTAGAGCGTTGAATTGCTCCCCTAAGTGTTGAACCTAATGATGACCAACAACCTTAACCGAAAAGAAACGAAGAAGCAACACTTATGCATATGCAATGCAAAACGGAATTTGAATCTAGGTTGCTTGCAAGTTTAAACCGCGGTTAAGCTTTGTCACACGCTTTGAGGGCGGTTATCTTAACCGCGTTAGCCAAGCCTATGTGCATTACCAAATTAACAAGTTATATTACATATGAATGCATGATTCACACAAGCTTATCTTTTAGTGAAGTTGGAGTTATCAAGCACATTCAACTCGCTTCTTAACCTACAAAAGGTTGTTTCATCGAGTGGTTTAGTGAAGATATCCGCCAATTGATCTTCGCTCTTAACTCCAACTAGTGTGATGTCTTTCCTAGCCACATGATCTCTAAGAAAGTGATGGCGAATATCAATGTGCTTGGTGCGAGAGTGTTGAACCGGGTTGTTAGCAAGCTTTACGGCGCTTTCATTATCACACAAAAGTGGAACTTCTTTTAAAAACACGCCGTAATCAAAGAGTGTTTGGGTCATATATAAGATTTATGCACAACTTGCTCCCATGGCAATGCATTCCGCTTCGGCGATTGACAATGCCACACTGTTTTGCTTCTTTGAGGACCAAGAAACAAGTGATCTTCCTAGCATGTGGCACCCGCCGGAGGTACTCTTCCTATCAACCTTACACCCGGCGTAATCCGAATCGGAATAGCGAACTAGTTGGAAGGGAGCTCCTTTGGGATACCAAAGACCCATGCTAGGGGTGTGCCTTAAGTACCTAAGGATTCTTTTAACCGCACAAAGATGCGACTCCTTAGGGTTTGCTTGAAACCTAGCACAAATACACACACTAAACATGATATCCGGCCTAGATGCGGTGAGGTAAAGTAAACTACCGATCATAGAGCGAAAAAGAGTTTGGTCAATCGGTTTACCTCCCTCATCTAGATCGAGATGCCCATTAGTAGGCATTGGGGTCTTGATTAGCTTGCAATCCTCCATCTTAAACTTCTTAAGTAGACCATAAGTGTACTTTTCTTGAGAGATGAAGGTCCCTTCTCTCATTTGCTTCACTTGAAAGCCAAGGAAGAAGGTTAGCTCGCCAATCATTGACATCTCGAACTCCTTGGACATCAAGTCACCAAACTCCTTACAATGGTCTTGGTTTGTTGACCCAAATATAATGTCATCGACATATACTTGCAAACAAAGATCTCTCCATTAAGCTTCTTGGTGAATAGTGTAGTGTCGACGATCCCGATCTTGAAGCCCTTCTTGATTAGGAAGTCCCTTAGCCTCTCATACCAAGCTCTTGGAGCTTGCTTCAATCCGTAGAGTGCCTTGGACAACCTATACACATGATTAGGCAAGTTTGGGTCTTCAAACCCGGGAGGTTGTGAGACATAAACAAGTTCATTAATGAAACCATTTAAGAAGGCTCTCTTCACATCCATTTGAAAGAGTTTCATTTTGTGATGTGATGCATACGCCAAAAGGATACGAATGGCTTCAAGTCTTGCAACCGGAGCAAAGGTCTCTCCAAAATCGAGTCCTTCTACTTGAGAGAACCCCTTTGCCACCAATCTTGCTTTGTTCCTCACGACCACACCTTGATCATCTTGCTTGTTCCTAAACACCCACTTGGTGCCTATGATTCTTGCATCCTTTGGCTTCTCTTCAAGTGTCCACACATGGTTCTGGGTGAAGTTGTTGAGTTCTTCATGCATGGCATTCACCCAATCCGGATCTGCAAGTGCTTCTTTATACACTAGTAGGCTCAACAAAGGAAACAAACGAGTGATGTTCAACATAAGATGCAAGTCTAGAGCGATTCATTACTCCCTTTGATGGACTCCCTATGATTTGATCATGGGGGTGAGCTTGAAGGATGGATGTTGATTTTCTATTTGTTTCTTGAGGAGGAGGATGTGGTGGTTCAACATTGCTTGCTTCAGCCTCAGCTTGATCTTGAGCAATGTGAGTGTCTTCTTGAGCTTCCCTCACTTGATCTCCTTCATCAACTTGAGGCGTGTGGGGTGGAGAAGGATCTTGATTTGCTTCATCTTCAACTTCTTCCACCTCTTGCGGGTTGATAGCACCAATTGGCATATTCTTCATGGCCTCCCTCAAGGGTTCATCCCCTACATCAATATCCTCAAGCGCTCCTTGGGAGCCATTAGTTTCATCAAACTACAAGTCATACGTTTCTTCAACTAAGCCCGTGGCTTTGTTAAATACACGGTATGCCTTGAATTTAAGTGAATAACCAACAAGGAAACCAATGTCACACCGCCGTTTTAATTTACCCAAGTGTTGGCGCTTCTTGTAGATGTACACCTTGCAACCAAACACCCGAAAGAATGAAATATCCGGCTTCTTCCCATTGACAAGCTCATAGGGGGTCTTCTTTAGTAGCCTTTGGACGAAGAGACGGTTTGCCGCATAGCAAGCGGTGTTGATTGCCTCCGCCCAAAACTTCTCGGGAGTGTTGTACTCATCAAGCATAGACCTTGCTAGAGTTATGAGTGTCCGGTTCTTCCTCTCTATGACACCATTTTCTTGTGGAGTATATGTGGCGGACACCTCATGCTTGATCCCAACTTCATCACAATAATCTTCAATCTTTATGTTCACAAATTCGGTGCCATTATCACTTCTAATCTTCTTGATCTTCACATCAAATTCATTTTGAGCTCTTGTAGCAAACTTCTTGAAGATACCTTGTGTCTCTCCCTTGTCTTGAAGAAAGAACACCCAAGTGTACCGAGAGTAGTCATCCACTACCACCAAGCAATAGAGATTTCCTCCAAGACTAGCATATGTGGTAGGGCCAAATAGATCCATGTGTAGCAACTCTAGTACTCTTGAGGTTGACATGAAAGCTTTGGTTGGATGAGTGTTTGCCACTTGCTTGCCGGCTTGACATGCACTGCAAAGTTTGTCCTTCTCAAACACCACATCCTTGATTCCTCTAACCATTTCCTTCTTGACTAGCTTCTTCAAGGTTGACATGCCCACATGAGCTAATCTTCTATGCCATAGCCAACCCAAAGAATTCTTGGAGAATAGACAAGCTTGCAAGTTTGCTTCATTTGAAGTGAAGTCCAATAAGTAGAGGTTGTTGTGCCGGAACTCTTTGAATATCATTGATGAATCTTCAATCTTGGTCATAATCACCTCATTTGGTGTGAAGAGACAATGAAACCCGAGATCACAAAGTTGACCAACCGATAGCAAGTTGAAGCTCAATGATTGTACTAGCAAGACATTTGAGATTGATTGATCTTGGGAGATAGCCACTTTGCCTAAGCCTTGAACTTTGCCCTTTGAATTATCCCCAAAAGTAATCTTGTCTTGATTTGCACAATCCTCATCAAGTGTGGTGAACATCCGGGGGTCGCCGGTCATATGTTGAGTGCAACCACTATCAATTACCCAATGGCTCCCACCGGTCTTGTAGTTCACCTACACACAAGCAACTTGGAGTTAAGCTTGTTGTTTGGGAACCCCCTTAGTGCGGGGCCCCATTGCCTTGTCAACCAACTCCTTAGCAACCCAAAGAACCCTAGGCTTGTTCTTCATTGGTGGTCCAAGAAACACCACAAGTGGTCTACCCTTGGAATCTTTGTTGATGACATAGTGAGCATCATGAGCAAATGGCCTAGTGTGCTTGGGCAAGGTCTTGGGAAGTGGAGTCTTGCATTGAAATGATAGATGACCAATTTGTCCACATCCAAAACACCTCTTAGGCTTCGGTTTTGGCTTCTCTTGATTGTAGCCATTGTACTTGTTCTTGTAGTAGTTCTTGGCTTCAATCTTGACCTTGGCCTTCATCACTTGGTTCTCCTTGTACCCAATACCGGTCTTGTCACTCTTCATGATGGTGCTCATTAGAAGCTCACTTTGGAGATTATGGCCCTTGGTGAACTTTTCAAGGCCACTTGTAAACTTGGTCTTGTCATTCTTGAGCTTGGCAATTTCTTCTCGAAGAGAGTTGATCAAGGTAATAGCATCTTTGTCTTCTTCTTGAGCCGGCTTGATGGTGAAGGGCTTGTTTGCCTTGAGGTTGATTAGCTCTTCCTTGAGCTTTGAGTTCTCTTCACTCATCTTCACATAATCATCATACTTGTCGGCTTCTACAACTCTCTTGCCCTTGCACTTTGCACTTTTCTCAAGAGCCACATCATCAAGCTCGATATCACAAGAGGTAGCACTTGCACACTTAGCACACGGGTTAGTAGCAACATGTGTAAGATCTTGAGTAAGTAATTCATTTGCTACCACTAGTGTGCCATGATCACTTTTCACTTGGTTGTAGTCATCTTTTAGCAAGTTAAATCTTGTGAGGAGCTTTTGGGATGACCTCTCAAGCTTATCATGTTTCTCATAGGCTTGCTTAAGAGAGGCTTTGAGCTCCCTAGTGCTAGATGTGAGAGAGTTAATCTCAAGCTTTAAATCATCATTAGCACTAGACAAGTTATCAAGTTTATCATGCAAGTTTTCCTTGATTTCAAGAAGTTTGTCATTTTTACTCTTGTACTTCCTTATGATGCTAGCATATTTGTTGCAAATTTTAATTAGCTCATCATAGGAAGGTGCTTCTTCATCATCACTATCATCACTAGAGAGGTCATCACCATCATCCTCTTTTTGTACCTTCTTGTCACCTTTAGCCATAAGGCATAGGTGTGTAGAGGATGAGCCCGGCGATGAAGGAGGAGGTGGCGGTGGAGTAGAAGAACCAATCACCAAAGCGGCCACCTTCTCTTCTTAACTCTCATCATCGGAGGAGTCGCTTGAATCATCAATGTCGGTGAGCCAATCACCCACAATGTAAGCCTTGCCATCCTTCTTCTTGTGGAAGTTGAAGTTCTTCTTTTTCTTGTATGGCTTGTCTTGCTTCTTGTTATCATCACTTGAGTGATCATTGCCGCCCTTGTTCTTCTTGAAGTTCTTGAACTTGTTATTCTTGTACTTGTCTTTCTTCTCTTCGGGACATGCATGGGCTAGATGACCAAGAGTGCCGCAATTGTAGCACTTCATTTGGGAGATTGGCTTCCTTGAGGAGCTTGTGAAGAATTTCTTCTTCTTTGAGTCAAACTTGACTCCATTCTTGTTTAGCCTCTTCAACATCTTGACGGTCTTCTTCACCATGAGAGCGATGTTGTCTTCATCATCATCATCACTTATACTCTCAACGACATATTGAATCTTGCACTTCTCCTTGGAAGATGCCTTGAGAGCCAAGTCCTTCTTCTCCTCCTTCTCTTTCTTCTTGGAGGATGATGAAGTTCCATCATTGATCTTCATGTACATCTCATGAGCATTGATCTTGCCCAACACTTGCTTTGGTGTAGTTGCGGAGAGATCGCCTTGATGAAGAACCGTGACGATGTGGCTATACTTGTCTATTGGAAGGACATAAAGTATCTTGCGCACCACATCGACCGGTGTCATTTGAGAGAGTCCAAGGTCATTCAACTCCTCTACAAGCACATTCAAGCGAGAGTACATTTCATTAGCATTTTTATGAGATAGCATGGTGAAAGCATTTAACTTAGAAATGATAAGGTGATAGCGCTCTTCTCTTTCACATTTAGTGCCCTCGTGTAGAGCACAAATGTTTGTCCAAATCTTATGCGCGGTTTTGTAATTCTGCACATGGTTGAACACATCCTTGCAAATGCCACGGAAAAGAATATTCTTTGCCTTGGCATTGTTCTTCTCAAAGTATGGGTCCTCAGCGAACACAGATCCACCTTGGGTGGCGGCTTTGTGAACGCCGACATCCACGGCCTCAACGTAGGCCTCCATCCGCACTTTCCAATACGGAAAGTCATCCCCATCGAACATGGGTGGCGGTCCATCCCCATGGGACATCTTGCTCTAGGCGGTGAAACCTAATTTAGAGCAACCTTGCTTTGATACCAATTGAAAGGATCAAGATGCCCAAGAGGGGGGTGAATTGGGCTTGTTTTAAATTTCTAATGCAAATATAAAAACCTACCAAATGCCAATCACCCCTAGTGCCTACCGTCTGTGTGTCCTAACTATAAAGCAGCAGCAGTTCATAGGAATTAAAAACAACCTAAGCAATTCTAGTAGGAAATGTAAAAACAAGACGGAAATGTAAAGAGCTAGGGAAAAGAAAATCTCATGGACGCAGCGATTTTTTCCCGAGGTATCGAGGTGTCGACACACCCCCCTAGTCCTCGTTGGAGCACCTCGCAAGGTATCGCTCCCCCTCTACCCGCGCAAGGGTAGAGTGCTCTCTACGGGCTGATTCTTCGCCACTCCAGCTCGGTGAATCGCCCACAACCGATCACAAGAGCTTGGAGAAGAGCCGCCAACAATCTCCCGGCGGTCACTTCCTCCGAACACCACCAAACCGTCTAGGTGTTGTCGAACACCAAGAGTAACAAGCACAAGACCTTCACTTGACCCACTCAAGGCTAGGAAGGTGGATGGATGCACACAAGTCACTCCTAATCACTCTAGGAGGGAAGAACAAGATGAACTCTCTCTAAACTCTCCCTCACTAGCCTCTTGGCTCTCCAAAAGATTTCTCAAGGTGTCACCAGCTGAAACAATGGCCAAGAGTTCCTCTAAGGACCAAGGGGGCAACTATAAATAGTCCCCACCTCCAAAACTAGCCGTTTTTACTTTTTCTTCTCTCTACGTAGCCACCGGACTAGTCCGGAGCTCACACCACCGGACCATGCACACTGGTCCGGAGCTCACTCTGATTTCCAACTCAGGCACCGTCGGACTACTCTGCTTGGTCCGACGCACTGGTCCGACGCTCTGGTCCGGAGCCTAGGTGCTCTCTGAGTGAAATCCTTTCTCTCTTTTACACACCACCGGACACTCTCCTTGGTCCGGTGCCCTGGTCCGACGCTCTGGTCCGGAGCCAGGGTGCTCTCTGCATAAACTCAAACCCCTGTCATGAGGCGTCGGACTAGCCGTCGGACAAACCGTCGGACTAGTCCGGAGCCTTCTGTCTCTCTGAACCAAGCCACCGGACCACTCTCCTATGGTCCGGTGTTTCTAGACAGGTGGTCCGGAGCTCCTCGAGCTGGAAAACTGCCTAAGGCAGGGACCATCGGACCACTCTCCTTGGTCCAACGCCCACTTAGCAGAGTGGTCCGGAGCCTCTATCTCCCTCTTTTTCAACCGTTTTCGCTGAGGTTTCTTAAGGATTTTGCTCCTACCATTTCTAGGGTTTATCAAGGGCTGAAAGCAAGGTCTCTAGGACAAGTTGTGACAAGTGTGCATATACCCACTTTCCTAAACTCTCCTAGGTCAAGCTACTAACCTCATACCCCCCTTTATAGTACGGTCAAAGGAAAAACAAAAGCCCTAGCTATACTTAGTGCCCTTCTCAACCTTATGGCACTAAGAACTAGCCTAGTCTTCGTCGTGTATCTCCATCCTTTGCAACCGAAACGATTTCCATCTTGGGAGCATGAATATCCATTAAGCCCATTCAAAATGCATCACTCATGACCTAACATAAATGACTTTGTCTCTGCAAAACACACGTTAGTCAAGGTGATCTAGTATTGTCGTTAATCGCCTAAACACAAGGGTCCATGATTCTACAAAAGGGGTAGGTGGTCCAAATGTTTTGAAGGCAAAATTTTAGGAAATAGAAGAACTGTAATGTTAGCCAGGAACTATATTAGCGTAGTGGTTGTCATAGCATACAGGTTTGCAGTAAAGGATACCTGTAAGACAGCACAAATAAACCAGAAGGTATATGGAGTCCACAATGGTGTTTTTGAAGTGTCACTGTTGCATGTACCTAGCTGGAGAAACATGTAAGCAGTGACATAACATACTAAACCTAGAAAAATAAGACATGCATTAGGGAATGAACAGGTAGAGGTGACCGGTGACATAGGAAACTTATTTTGCTGGCCCAAACCGGTTGTGGACCAACCGTTTACCACAGTGGTGGTAGCGCCCTATGACCGGGAACACATCCGGCCTAGCCTCCATGGCCGGCAGCTTCTTCGGCCAGACCTGCTCCTCCGTCGTGCCTTCCTTCCCGGCCTCCTCAGCAATTATCTCGGCTCCACGTTCAGCTCCTCCCGCGCTGAACCCACCATGTCGCTCAGATCTGCCGCTGCCACAGCTATCTAGGCCACTCTCGGAGGTGCACATCCACGCTGCCCTCCATGTGTTCGGTGAAATACCGTCAAGGTAACATACACTAGTAGAAAAATCATTTTTGCTGACACGTCTTTTTTTTTCAGAGACGGTTCACAACTTCATGACGCCAGTACAAAAAATAGGGTGGGCCCAGCAAGAGAACCGCCTATGTAAAACCATTTACACAGGCGGCTCTCCTATCTCTACCGCCTGTGTAAATACCTATATTTACACAGGCGGTTGATAATGTCAGCCGCCTGTGTAAATAACATTTACACAGGCGGCTGACATTATCAACCGCCTGTGTAAATATAGGGGTATTTACATAGGCGGTCCTCCTTACCAACCGCTTGTGTTAATGCTGCAATAAATTCCCTTCTTCCACCTCCAGACAAGAACAGTTACTCCCGTGCTGTGTGCACAGTGGCCGACACAGAGGTGGCGATTCCAAGGGGGTGATGTTTTGAACTTCATTTCTTCAGTGAGAAACTTCCAAAAGGTTAGTTAGTGTCGTTGCCGCCATTTTTTTAGTGATTCTTTGGTTCAATTCTTGTATTGGAGGTGCTCTAAATCTAGGGTTAGGGTTCATAGCTAGGGCAAGAGAGAGAGTTTTAGCTATTTTTTTTGTAAATTCATAGTAAATTGTATCCTGCTCGGATTATAGAAAATAAATACTTTTTAGAATTCTTGTGAGTAGATCTATGTAATAGAATACTTAGGGTTTATGAATTAATTTAGTAGTTAATGTTTTGTTAATTAGGGTTAGTTATTATTGTCTATACTTAGGGTTTGTTAAATAGGGTTAGTTATTATTTCATGTAGCTTAGGTTTTTCAATAATTTTTGTTAGTAATTGATGGTTTATTACTTAGGGTCAGATATTTCATGTACTTAGAGTTAGTTAATTATTTAGTTAGTAATTAATGGCTTATTAATTAGGGTTAGTTAGTATTTCATGTACTTAGGGTTTGTTAATTAGGGTTTCTTATTTTTGCTTATACTTAGGGTTTGTTAATCAAGATGCCATCTCCGTTTAATTAATTCTTATAATTATAAAAATGAGTTTAAATAATTATTTAAATTTTTTATTTTGTAAATTCTGTAAGAGGTAGGTTTTCATATCTATTTAATTTATGGAGGATAGAATCTTAGTTATGAGGGATTATTTTCGTTTTGTTTTTAGAGTGACATAGAGTATTTTCCTAACTACAGATAAATATGGAGAGGTCATTATGGATGTACAACTTATCAAGATTAGACCCATCTTATGTAGTGGAGGTCCAAAAATTTATTGATGCCGTGAAGATACATGCTCAGAGAACAAAGGCGAAGCACATATGTTGTCCATGCGCAGACTATAAAAATATTGTGGTATTTGACAATGTGGAAGCAATCACTTCTCATCTGGTTTGCAGAGGATTTGTGGAGGACTACTTGATTTGGACAAAACATGGTGAGGGTAGTTCTACACCTTATATACGGACAACTGACAACACTGCAAGTAACATCAATGTGGAGGGTCCAATGCCATATCTCAATGAATGTGATGCTATGCCAGATATCAATGAAACCCATCATGTTATGCCAGATGTCAATCAAACTCATAATTCTACGTCCGATGTTAATGAAACTCAGCATGTTAACACTGATGCCATTGAAGATGCAGATTTCTTAGAGGCAATAATGAACCATTGTGCGGATCCATCAATATTCTTCATGAACCGAATGGAAGCCTTGAAGAAGGCAGCAGAAGAGCCTTTGTACGACGAGTCGAAAGGTTGTACCAAAGAGTGGTCGACACTACGGGCTGTTCTTCAGTTTTTGACGATTAAGGCTAGATATGGTTGGTCCGATGCTAGTTTCAATGATTTATTGCGTGTACTTGGAGACCTTCTTCCTAAGGAGAACAGAGTGCCTGCTAACACGTACTATGCAAAGAAGCTAGTCAGTCCACTTACGATGGGTGTTGAGAAGATTCACGCATGTAGAAATTATTGTATCCTATATCGGGGTGATCAGTATAAAGACTTAGACAGTTGTCCAAACTGCGGTGCTAGTAGGTACAAGACGAATAAAGATCATCAAGAGGAAGAGAATGCAGCCTATGTTTCTTCAGGGAGGAAGCGAAAGAAGACGCAAACAAAGACTCAACAAGACAAACGTTCAAAGCCCACTAGCAATATCGAAGTGGACTATTATGCGTTGAGAAGAATTCCTGCATTAGTGATATGGTATCTCCCTGTGGTTGATCGTTTGAGGTGTTTGTTTGCAAACCCTGATGATGCGGAACTTATGACCTGGCATGCTTCTGATGAAAGGAAAGATGATGGAAAGTTACGGCATCCAGCCGATGCAAAGCAATGGCAAGAATTCGATAAGAAATATCCAGACTTTGCTGAGGACCCACGAAATGTAAGGTTTGCTCTGAGTACTGATGGAATGAATCCATTTGCCGAGAGGAGCAGCACGCACAGCACATGGCCAGTGATCATCGCAATATACAATCTTCCTTCATAGTTGAGTCAAAAAAGAAAATATCTTTTGCTAACCATTCTTATTTCTGGACCTACACAACCTGGAGTTGATATGGATGTATTTCTAGAGCCCTTAATGCAAGAGATGCAAATACTATGGGAAGTGGGTGTCAAAATGATCGATGCGTTCCGCAAAGAGACATTCACACTGAGAGCAATTATTTTTGTCACAATTAATGATTATCCTGCTCTCTTCTCATTATCAGGCCAGTTCAAGGGAAAGGTTGGTTGTGTAGAGTACATAGATGGAACATGGCACGTGTCTCTTCCTTCATCTAACAAGCTAGTTTATATGAGGCATAGGAGGTGGCTACCGGCAGGCCATAAGTACCGCTTACAAAAGATGAATAGGTACTTTGACAATACGGATGAATCAAAATCTACTGCTCCATCAAGTTATAGTAAAGGGCACAGAGTGTATAAGATAGTTGAGAATGTCAAGTTTGTGTTTGGAAAAAAGACCAAAGATGGGAAACCAAAAAAGGTTGTGAAGGCAAATGAGGGGACACATTTAAGAAGAAGTCTATTTTCTTTAAGTACTTATCGTACTGGAAAGACTTAGACGTACGACATGCGATCGATGGTATGCATGTTCAGAAGAACGTGTTTGACAGCGTAGTTGGAACTTTGCTAGACATAAAGAGCAAGACAAAGGAAGGTCTCAATTCACGTTTGGACATGCAACATTTAAAGATCAAAAAAGAACTTCACCCTGTACTCCTAGAGAATGGGAAGTACCATCTACCGGCAGCAAGCTATAACCTGAACAGAGATGAGAAACATGCAATGTGTGTGTGGTTGAAGAATTTAAAAGTTTCATCTAGTTTCTACTCCAACATTAGGAGTCTTGTTTCGATGAAAGACCTTACACTCACCAACTATAACTCACATGATTGTCATGTAATGCTGACCACTTTTCTTCCTATTGCCATCAGGGCTATAAATCCAGTGTTTTTAAAGATGGCAATCACACGGTTGTGCTACTTCTTCAATAAGATATCTGAGAAGGTAATTATCCGTGATGAGTTAGAGTCCCTACAGAAATTTGCTGTAGAGACATTGAGCCAGTTGGAGATGTGCTTTCCCCCATCGTTCTTTGATATCATGGTACACCTTATTGTTCATTTGATGCCTCAAATTGAGGCATTGGGCCCTATGTATTTCCATGAAATGTGGACATATGAGCGTTTCATGTCAATATTGAATGGCTATATGGCAAATCGTGCTCATCCGGAGGGTTCCATGATAGAGGCATACACTACAGAAGAGTCCATTGAGTCTGGAGGACCATTATGTAATAATCTCCTAAAAGACCAGGTATCAATTGGTTTGCCTCCGTTGCGACATGAGGGAAGGCTTGGTGGGCGAGTGAGGATGGGACGAAAATCATTCATCCCGCCAGATTACAACATAGTCCTAGAGGTACACTACAGCATACTACAACAACTCATAATAATGGACTCATTCACCAATCAGCACATGAAAGAGCTTCGTGAGGAGAATCCAGGATGCACAAATGATTGGGTACACAAGGAACACAAGCGTCGGTTCACCGCATGGTTAAAGAATTTGGACATGACAGATGAATCAGAAACCATCAAGATTTTAGCATCTGGACCATCAAGCCAGGTCATATCATGGCAGAGCTATGACATTAGTGGCTTCACATTTTCCACCAGTTTTAGTGACACCAAGCGCATGGCCCAGAATAGTGGCGTTCGATGTGAGGCTGTAGATGATACAACTGGTGAAGAAACTACATACTTTGGATTCATTGATGACATATGGAAGATTGAATATGGTCCACGCCTGCAGATTCCAGTGTTCCGATGTCGATGGGTTCAAGATAAACATGTCAATGTGGATAACTATGGCCAAAGAGTTCTTGATCTAAGTAAAGTAGGTTACAAAGATGATCCGTGGATCCTTGCTAACCGTGCCGCACAGGTGTTCTATGTGGAACAAATTCTATCTATGAATGAAAAGAAAAGTACCCAAAAACCAAAACACGTAGCAATCTCTGGAAAGCAACAAATTGTAGGAGTTGATGGTGTAATGGATTTAGAGGATGTTAATCAGTTCAGCGAGATGTCTCTTTTTACAAACTTTGAAAAAAAGATCAAAAATGTGGAGAAAAGTATCCCGCAAACCTCTTTGCCCTGCGTGCGCCATGATGAACAAGGAAGGACTGTAGCACGCTAGATTGTTTATCATGTAACTAATTAATGTACCACTTATCATTTGTACCTAATGCTACTATTTCTTATTAAGCAGATGTTTACATTTCCATTTGTTGTATACCTTTGGACTTCTATGATATTATTTTCTAACTTAATTAAACAAATCTTAATTGAAACCTCCTTCCCCTTCTTGTATACCTTTGGATTCTATTTTATTTACTAACCCTAGGTACATGAAATATTAACTGACCCTATTAAACAAGCATTTAATTACTAACTAAACTAAATACAGGGAATAAATGACCTAATTAAGTACATGAAATAAGAACTAACCCTATTAAACAAGCCTTTAATTACTTACTAAGTTAACCAACAAACCTATTATTAGTAAACACTAATTAAGTTAACTAATTACTAAATAAACTAACTAAATAAACTAACTAATAAACACTAACTAAATTAATCCACAAACCCTAATTAAGTACATGAAATATTAACTAACCCTAATTAACATACCATTAGTTACTAACTAAACTAAATAAAGGAAAAAAAACTAATTACTATCTAAATTAACTAATTACTAAACTAACTAAATTAACTAACTAATTTAACTAATTACTAAATAAACTAACTAATAAACACTAACTAAACTAACTACTAAACACTAACTAAATTAATCCACTAACCCTAATTAAGTACATGAAATAATAACTAACCCTATTAAACAAGCCTTTAATTACTAACTAAACTAAATAAAGGGAATAAACTAATTACTAACTAAATTAACTAATTACTAAACTAACTACATTAATTAACTAATTTAACTAATTACTAAATAAACTAACTAAATTAACTAACTGAAAATGGAAAAAACATTAGTACAGGCGGCTATCAATGAGAGCCGCCTGTACAGGCGGACGCATTGACCGCCGCCTGTATTAGTACAGGCGGGCCATATTGACCACCGCCTGTACTAATATTTTCACAGGCGGTGGTCAATATGGCCCGCCTGTACTAATGCCGTCCAATATAAATTACAGCGCGCGGCACTCCGAAAATTTCTAAGTCACCGGAGGCGCGATTTTTGAACCCGACGCCGTCAGGCTGCCCAATTTCGCCGCTGCTCCACCGCCGCCGTTGCTTCACCGTTCGCCTACGCGCCGCTGCTCCACCGGCCGCCGAGCTGCTCCAGCGCCGCTGCTCCACCGTCGCCGCTGCTCCACCGCGGACGCGCCGCCGCCACTGCCGCCGCCGGCTGCTCCACCGCCACCAGCTGCTCCACCGCCACCGCCACCGCCGGCAGCTGCTCCACCGCCACCGCCGAGATCGAGGTATGCTCCGCCGCCACCGCCACCGCCGGCCACGCTGCTCCATTTCCTTTTTTTTAATTAGTTATTTCGTTTTTTAGTAATTAGTTTATTTAGTTAGGGTAGTTAATTTAATTAGTTAATTTAATTAGTTTAGTTTATTAGTTAGTTTAGTTAATTTTGTTAGTTAATTTAGTAATTAGTTAATTTAGTTAGTTAATTTAGTTTTTGTAATTAGTTAATTTAATTAGTTTAGTTTATTAGTTTTTTTAATTAGTTAATTTAGTTTTCCAAATTAGTTTTTTTAATTAGTTATTTTAGTTAGTTTTTAAGTAGTTAATTTAATTAGTTTTTTAATTAGTTAATTTAGTTAGTTTTTAAGTAGTTAATTTAATTAGTTTTTTTAATTAGTTAATTTAGTTAGTTTTTAAGTAGTTAATTTAATTAGTTTTTTTAATTAGTTAATTTAGTTAGTTTTCAAGTAGTTAATTTAATTAGTTTTTTTAATTAGTTAATTTAGTTATTTTTTAAGTAGTTAATTTAATTAGTTAATTTAGTTTTTTGAATTAGTTAATTTAGTTAGTTTTTAATTAGTTAATTTAATTAGTTTAGTTTATTAGTTAGTTTAGTTAATTTTGTTAGTAAATTTAGTTAGTTAAATATAACTCTAGTAGTTAAATATAACTCTAGTAGAAAAATCATTTTTGCATAGTTAGTTATATTTCATGCATAATTAGTTAAGTTAAATATAACTCTAGTACTTAGTTATTTTAGTTAGTTTACTTAGTTAATTTAGTTAAGTTAGTTTAGTGTTAATACTTTTTTAAGTTAGTGTTTTTTCCATGTTAATACTTATATTTCATGTTAATACTTATATTTCATGCATAATTAGAGTTAGTTTACTTAGTTAATACTTATATTCCATGCAGATGAGTACTCCATCAAACGCTGAGCAGGCCGATGCCCAGGTTGGTACACCTGGATCTGACTCCGCTGGATCCGAACCTTATAGGAGCCCGAGCGTATCACCACGTGAATCTCCTAGAGCTAAGAAGGCCCGTCTTGAGTTGGAACGTAACCCTAATTACGAGCCTGAAGTTGAGCCAAATGATGATGAGGTATATATATGCTCGTAGATTGTCTATACGAGAGAATAATGCATGTGTATGTATGTACCTAATAATTGAATTGACAGGAGGTGTTCTCTCAAGTTGTTGCCGAAATGGAGGTAGAGTCACAAGATGTTCATAAGGACACAACGCCTCAGACGACCAGGACCTCCTCTGAGCGAAGAAGTGCACAGAAAAAGAGTGATTGAGCACGAGGAGATAGAGGAAGGAATAGATTTCCAGAAGAAGTTTATAAGATTACATAGATTAGCCCGAGCGGAGAGCCCTTAGCACCTCTAGAGGCGCTACCCAAATTTAGGGCCGCCATTGGATGGTTAGTAAAGGAAGAATTTGATATCACCTGGAGTGATTGGAGTATGGTGCCTGAAGTAAAGAGGACGAATTGTTGGACTCGATTGTGCACTAAGTTTATTTTACCGGAGGGAACAGAAGGTTTGGTCAAGGGTCATGTCATGAAGCAGTTAGCAATATCGTTCCGGAACTATAGGTACGATATGAATAAAAAGTGGCTGCAGAAGGGACGGGACCCAATGAAGCGGTACCCTATCACAACAGAACAGTGGGCACGTTTCAGTGTCATGAAAAACTCCGACGAGTCCAAGACTAAGAGCCAAGCCGCCTCGGCACTTGCGAAGAAGAACAAGTACCACCACCACCTCGGCACTGGCGGATACAAGACCAAGATTCCTAAATGGAGGGCAGAAGACGAAGCAAAGAGGAGAGAGGGCAAGTTGACATTGACAGATATAGTGCTAGAACGAAGTGCGAATTGGCTTCGCGCTTGGAAGGCAAACACTGAGAGCGATGAGATCTCCTGTCCCGATGAGATCAAGCCAGCTGCCGAGAAGGTTTTGGAAGCAACAAACCTGGAAAAGACAGGTGCCTTCAAGTCACAGAGGGAGAGGGACAGCCTTTCCCTTGCTCTAGGTAACCCCGAGCATCCAGGTCGTGTACGGGGCGTCTCATCCAGAACCACCTGGAAAGAAGGGTTCGGTGAAGAGTGGAAAGGCATGTATAAGAAAAGAGAACGACATAAGGAGCAATTGAAGGATTATTTTGAGCAGCAGGCTGCCAAAAAATTTAGGGATTTGATGGAAGACTTCGTTAAAAATCCTGATCCTGAAGTGATGAAGCGGTTGGCGGGAGCAGTGTCTGCTCAACAGATGACATCACAAACTCCTTCATATATGCAGTATGTCCCAGGCCCAGCTCAACCCTTGGGTAGCCAGGAGACGGCCACACAATCTATGCCCTTTCAAAGCAGTATAGCGTCAACATCAAATAAGGACCATTATCCAGTTGACGATATTGATAAACCTTGGCCTTGCTCATTATTAATTGGATATGACCTTAGGAATCAACATACAAAGCAAGTGGCCACAGGCAATGCCATCCCTGGATGTATGTTCCATGGTGTCGAGATGCAAGATGCATACTACAGGGTGGAAGTGTTGACGGTCGAGAGTGCATATGAAGACGACTTCATCGACATCCCGACCTCTGAGGGTATAGAGAAGCTTGGACAAGCAATCAAGAACTTCATACAATGGCCGAGACGGTACGTAAGGTTGATTGATCCACCAACGGCACCCTCTCCACAAGTCCATCAAGCATCCCAAGAGGTCGAAACAAGTCAACAACCAGCATCGCCAATGCATGCCCCAGCATCCCCGTATATTTATGAGCCACCGTCGTCCTCCCCAATACATGATATGTCATTCTCGCTGGATGAGCTCGAGGGGCTGACCACGAACATGCCTGAGCAGCAGACTCTGCCAGCCAAGGACACAGCACCAGAGAAGGAGGTAGAGCAAACTCCCCCGCCACCACCAAAGCAAAAGGAAGCAAAGCAAACTCCCCCACAAGCACCGGCCTCCAAGAAGGCAAAGAAATTTTCAATTCCAAAATTGGTTTCTCCCCATGAGCCAAAAAAGGGGAAAGCAGCAGGCACGGTTCTATTTCTGAAAGGGATTGGAAAGCAGCGGACGGCACGAGTCGTTGAGCTCGAACCGCCACAGAATAAGGAAGCCGCCGGCCAAGCAACTGAAGCCGTGCCACCAACAAAGGAAGCCCCAAGTGGCGATGTTCATGTCGAATCGCCGTCAAATACACCATTGACCCTTCAGGATATAAGAAAGCCAACGGTTGATGATTATGTCAATGTCCCCAGTAACTACGTGCCCGAGAGGCCTATGCTGCAATGGACGGTGCTTGAAAATGGTCCATGGATGATAAAAAGGTTTCATGACTGGTACATGAGAGCAGTGAATGCTGGCTTGCATGCAGTTAGTGTTAACATACCAGCAGACATGTTTGCTACTGGCCAGGATAGAAGCGAGGCATTTGTTATCTTCGAGGACATGCACCTGTTGTTGAACTATAGAAAACTTGACGTCCAACTCATTACAATCTGGTGCCTGTAAGCATCACTCATGGACACACATTGTTATTATTAAATTTTGGAATGTGATAAACTCTAATATGTGGATGTTGTATGTAGTTTGCAAGACCACGAGCAGAGATCGTTAACTACAGGCACGATGGTCGGTTACCTGAGTCCAATCAGGTTACAAGAAAATATGCACAAATTTGTACTTACAAATGAAGATAGAGCAAAGATAGAGAAGGACAAAACATCAGAACAAGTTGCAGAAGCTGTAAAGACATTGCAACGAAAATACGAGGACACATATGCCCTCTATCTCGGTAGAGCAATGCTGAGATATAAGTACAGGGATTTTATATTGGCACCCTACAACTTTGGGTAAGCGTGACCTCGTATACGTACTTCAAATTATCGTGTTAACAACCCTAAGTACATATGTCGCTCACTCGTTTATTCGTGCAGCGACCATTGGATTGTTTTTTATATATATCCATTCGAAGGGAAGGTGCTTGTCCTAGACTCCTTACATTGTCCTCCTCAGTCGTATCAAACATTCCTGATTCATTTAGAAAGGTGAGCCAACATGCAACCGCATCCGTACTTATATGAATTAGAGTTTAAATAACTATAGTGTTTTATATTCAATATCTACAGGGCATGGCGGTTTTATAAGAAGCAAAAAGGACCGGTCGACGCCGCCCGCTCAGATCCTAGTGTGCCATTGACGATACAACACCATTATCCGGTAAGTTGTCCGAACACATATCATCATATAAATAATACACAAGGCATGGCAATTTTAGTTTAATCTTTTGCTCATTAATTACATAGTGCCACAAGCAACCACCTGGATTGGTCTACTGTGGATACTAAGTGTGTGAGTTCATAAGGCAGCGGGGACGATACGTCAGGGACAAAAATATGGTAAAAAATATCTATGTATGAAGTTTTCTCATTAAAGTTGGAAATATTAATATTGGACATGTGTCACTGATGCTTTTAAACTTTGTTTCCAGCCGAGAAGCAAAGGAAAGGACGTGTCATTCACTCCAAAAACTATGGAAAATATAGTAGCAGACTTGTGCGGTTTTATTATGAGAGAAATAATTCCAAGTACCGGAGCATATTTTGATGAAGCCGGTGATTTAGCAAGTGAAGGATTTAGAGCGCTGACAGACATAGCAGGTCTAAACTTGAAACGAAATGACATGTAAACACCAAATAGTTGCACTCATAACTTGAAATGACGTGTATTATATGTAATTTTATGCTTGATGTTTGATTTCGTGTGGATACATCTATAATATGTATATGTGTTGTATGTATGATGCAATTTTATGGTTCATGTTTGCATATCTTATATATATATTGTGACAAATGTAGTACAGTATGGAGTGGAGGCAAATATTAAAATTTAAAATAAAAATAATAATTACACAGGCGGCACACAGAGTGAGCCGCCTGTGAAAAATGGATTTTTACAGGCGGCTGACAAAGTGAACCGCCTATGAAAATCCATTTTCACAGGCGACTCACAGCCCGCCGCCTGTACTGTGGGCCGATTAGTACTGACCCCAGTACAGACGGTGGGCTTTGCCGCCTGTACTAATGCCTCTACCCCCGCCTCTAAAAACGTTTTTTGTACTAGTGATATGTTACAGTTTCTGCTTTCTTGAGGCTTTTTTAGTTTATTTGAAACCTGGCCATTTTGTCAAAGGATGTTACCTCGGGATCGTGCCGTTGGACAGTGAGTGGCCTAAAATTGATATCCATCCAAGGGATCTCACCCTAGGCTTTGTATTTATCAACGAAGACACATGCTACTTTGGAGGTACTATTCTATTTGTATTCGTACATGAAAAGTTGGATACATGTCTCGTGCCTCAGCAGCGCCATGAATCTTCTTCTGAATGTATTTCATTTCCTACGTGTCATACACTTTATCTATGCCGGCAAAAATTATAGGGCTAATTAAAACAACTTTATGCAACTTCTGAGAATAAAGGTAAAACAACCACACCAGTTCCATTATTTCAGTTTCACCTTAATATTTCATAGGTTCCAGGTTTGTTATTTTCCCAAACTAAACCACCAATGCAATATTATTTCATTCCCTCCTAGATGGGTCCTGGCATTTACCGGAAAATCATAGGAAACCACCGCAGGTTACTGTTCTTCTTTTTTTTTTTGGTTTTTTAAAAAACAACTAAGCTCCCCTTGGAAATAGTTATTTTTGCGATAACCATCTATTAATAAGTACATGGGTGCACTGACCATCGCTGCGGAGTATGTCGTCCAACCTACGTTTGCGACCCGCTGTAGATGCAACAGATGCCTAAGGTACTGTGGAAGCTAGCAACCAAAAGAAATAAGACATCACTGTAACTGGAGAAGTATAGAAGGCAGTGGAAACATATTTTGGGTGCACTGACCGTCATTGCGGAGGATGTTGGCTGACCTACGTTTGCGACCCATTGTAGAAGCAACACATGCCTCATGTGGTGTGGACGGTAGCAACAAAAAGAAAGAAGATGCATCAGTATAACTGGAGGAGTATAGAAGACACTGGAAACATGTTTCGTATGTGAGCAATGCATGTTTGGCAAAAGGAACGCGAATATCATGAGAAGAGGCGGCATCAGCAGAGTGCGGTACACTTGCAGAAAGCATCATGGACCGACGCCTCAGCACCTCACGCCGCGGCATCCGCGACAACGATGTTTGCCCCTCTGCTGAGAAATAGCTCGTTGTTTGGCACTGCGATGGCAATGGTTGGTCCTCTGCTGAGAAATAGCTTGCTGTTCGGCGTGCCATCCTTATGGCTAAGGATTGTGTAGAAGCGAAGGATCTCTGTAGCAGGTAGAAGAGCAGTAAAAAACATGAACCAATTGGTACCATGACGACATTGTGGCTACAACTTTGATAGCAAAAAAAAATCAAAAGAGGAAGAAGCATACCTGCAGGAACGTGCAAGGCGTTGTGGCTTGGGATCTCCCGTGGAGACTGAAGGGAGATGCCGGCAGTCCAGTCAGCATGAAGGGAGGAGAGCAGAGAGGTGCCGTCGCCGCGGCAGGGGCGCACAAGGGCGAATCGGAGGGCGACCTGGTAGGAGAAGAGCCAGACCTGTGGATCGCACTGTTCCTGGTCGCTCCGCGGCGAGACGACGTCGTCGCGAGGGCGCGGCGGGCCGACCCGCGAGCGGGACAGGCGGAGGGCGACGCGCAGTAGAAGCACGCGGCGGCCGGAGGGAGCAGCCAGGGTGTTCCGGTGCTGCTCCGCGGCGCGACGATGGTACGGCGGGGTCGCGGCGGGCCGACGCGCGAGCCGGACGGCCGGAGGCGGCGGCGGTGCTAGCGCGGGATGGCGCGCGCCCGCTGCGCACGGCAGCCGACGGGAGCAGGCGGCGCGGCACTCCTGTGGGGACGGGCAGCAACCTCGGCGGCAACGTTTTTCTTTTCTTTTTTTTTTTGAGGCCGCGGTTCTGTGCGGGCGACCTCGGCGGCATCGATGCGGCAGCGGCACGCAAGAAGCAGGCGATGGTGAGAAGTGGGATCCTGTAGGGGGCCAAGTGGGGCCGACAGAGCTGTGCAGGGTGGTCGTGGCATGCGTCATGTGATTGCTGGGTGGGTCCGACGGATGGGTGATAAGGACTATAGATAAACAGTGACTAGTGAGGAGCTACATAGCAACTGTTACAGTACGACTTCACAAAGTTTAAAGGCTTTTATAGATATATTTGATTGATTTGTAAAAACATAATTTAAATATGACGTCAAATTTAAAATGCTACAAACATCAAAGAGGCGGGCAAATAAAAACTATCCGCCTCAGTTAATATATTAATAGAGACGGGCGCGTTAATTAACGGAGGCGGTCGGGTTATAGCGCCCGCCTCCGTTAATAGTATTAATGGAGGCGGGTGGGCTGACTGTCTCAGTTAATCAGGTCTTCCATTGGAGACGGTCGTGTTTGCCCGCCTCCATTAAGCGTTGTATACTAGTGGTCGACTTGTGGCTAAATTTGCAAGGTTGTTTCCTCTCACAATTTAGTACACTTAATATCAAAAGTGAATTACTTAGGACATTGTTGACACAAAAATGTATCCACATGGAAATTGGGTTAGACCATCAAATTCTAGGTAGCAAGAACAAGCCAAAAAGTATTTGGTACGATATAATTCAAGGCGCCAAATAAAAAATGAGCACAATGACAGGAGATGGTATGGTACCCACCGCTAAACTAGCGAGGCTGGTTCAAAAACCGGTCAATTTGACTGTGTGCCCTGGCCGGTTCACAGCCTGCAAAAACCGGCCAGGCCAGTTCCGAAACTAGCCAGGCTAGTTTGCCTTCCTATTGTGAAGCAAGTTGGTTTTGCATTCAACATTGGATCTATTTTTTGTGTGGGAATTTTGGAGAACATGTTTTGGACTTGTTTCCTACTAGATAAGATTGCCCCAACTATATATACTAGTATATTGCTGGTGCTAACGTCACGATTTCATTTCGTAGATGCACATGAAAACAATCAAGTAATTATATAGTATTTTCACCAAGTACACAAAAAAATTGTTTACGCACATGAAATAGAATAATATTCTAGTCTAATTTTTGGAACCCATGTCGACAATTATTGGTCTGTTAGTGTCACTGGACAAGTGCTATGATTGGTTCTAACCTGGTCAAACGGGTTCATCCCATCCGTGCTCAAAGCTAAACACAGATGTCTTACCACTCCACCGTTGTACTTATAAAACATAGTGTTGATAGTCCTCTAGTCTGACCCATCAGCGGGGTGTCACAACATTGAATCTTTCTTTCGCTCTTCGTCGTGCCAACGCAACAACTTGACTGACTTTGCATTTACAAACAACCTATGCACTCGTGGAGCTATAGCAAAATAACACACAGACTTTACGGGCCCTCCTCTGGTCTTGATTCTATCATTTGATGACCCTTGCTTGTATCGGGGAGTTTTACATATGGGACATGCATCCAAGTCTTTGTATTTCTCTCCACGTTACAATATGCAGTCGTTGAAACACGCGTAGATTTTCTCAACCTCGAGGCCAATTGGGCAAATCATTTGTTTCGCTAGGTAAGTTTTTCCTGCTAACTTGGTACCCTTCGGGAACAGTTTATGTAGAATACCTAACAAGTTATCGAAGCCTTTATCACTCAACCCATTCGTTGATTTGAACTCCAATAGCATGATGTTAGGTTCTAGTTTGATTATTGGGCAGGCCGGATACAATGGTGTTTTTAAATCCTTTCTCATGATCTCCAGTTTTTTCAACTGTGAAGCACTAAGGAATCCCCCATGCACATCATGTAGAAGCTGTGAAATACCATCATTTTTCTCTGTATCGTCAGCTAATGTATTCATAAACACATCATCATTGGTAGGCACATGTTCTGTGTAATCATGAACATGCAATAATGCATTCAGGGATACACTAGGCATGGGCTCATCATCATTGCTTTCTTGTGCAACATTTTGACCAACCTCCCATGCAAAGTCCAAATCGTGTAGTTTCTCATGAACACCCTTGTGATCAAGTGAAAACATATATTGATGAGGCCATAGCTATGATGGAGTCGAGGACGACTCCAATTCAAGAAGGAGAGGATGATGAGGATATCACAACGCTGGACACGTCTTTTTGCGAATACATGGTGGATAAGTACCCATGTATGTTCAGCTTTGATGATGAGTGATTGACCAACACTTGAGTGTTTCAGTTTGAGTGGCTTACCTTAACCCTTTGCGAAAGCAAATGTGTGCCTGTCTATCGGCTTATGGTATGCAGGTGCTATACCTAGTGACAACGGTCAATGGCGTGGAGAAGGTCGAGTAGAGGCTTGCCGTGCCGATGGACTGAGAGCGGTGAAGGGCGGAAGCAAGGCTCGGACTGAGGGGCCATGGGCGCCGGAGGACTACCTGTGGTGGCTAGTACTTGGCACCGGTGAGTGTGATAAGACATGGAGGTAGACCGAGTCGACCAAGTCAAAACGGTGGACAAACGGGTCGAGTGGAGGCTCATGGGACTCGGAGTCCGACCGGGCGAGGACAAGGTGGCTCGGGTCGAGTCGTTTGGTGGTTTGGGCCTCAAAACCATCTGCGTTGGTTTCCGAGTTTGGGCCACAAAACTCGGGGTTCGGTAGTTGAGCCCAAAGTTACAGGTGGCGGGTTTCCTGGGTTTGGGCCTCAAAACCTAGGCGGAGCTTCCAAGGAAGTGGAGATGGCACGTGGCGGAATCCTGAAGGTTGCGTCGAGGCGACAACAACTCCCGACAGGAAGCGGGGCCGTCCATTCAAATCAGTAGCTGAGAGTTATCGACTTGGATTACAATGTCTTAGGGCTAGGTAATTCGGTCTTGTATCTAAGGGGTCTTTGGGAAATAGCCAAAGCCCATTAAGTAGGGGATGAAGGGGTATCCTCCGTAAGTCATGGTGGCTTTGATTACTTGATCGCGTCTATCGTTTTGCTTGTGTTCTTCGCGTTTTACTTTTGCTCCCTCTTTGTTTCTGAGATGAAATCTCTTTGTAGGGAGTAGCTCTTGCAAATCCGTTTGAACCAAGTTGTTCGTAATCGTGAGGAGCATCTTTGCACCGAAGGGTTTTTCCTCAAACCTCACGAGTACGTAGATCAAGCGATTTCTTTGCGGTGTTCTTCGTTCTTCAGATTTTCCCCAAATCTTTTCTCCCCCGTTACTCTAAGCCAAATTGAGCGATCATTTCTTCGAGATAGCTCCCCAACTGTACAAGGATCATGCCTACAAAGTTTAGTTGCAGTTGGAGTTCATTTGGTTGAGTTTTGGGAAGATTTGGCGGAGTGAAATCGGTTTTCGCGGGTTTTCGGCGCTCTGTTCGTGAGCGTCGGACCAGGCGTCGGACCACTTTGGACAAGGCTCCGGACCATAGGCGAGTGGTCCTATGGTCTGACCAAAAGTCTGCAGAGCAGCCCCTAGCTCCGGACCATGCTCCGGACTAGTCCTGTGGTACCGTCGGACCACTAGTCCGGAGGTTGGGAGCTCACTGCGTTGGCTGATTTTGAGAAGAAAAAGCATCGGACCACCCGTCGGACCACCCTCCGGACCATAGCGAGTGGTCCTGTGGTGTGGCCGAAAAACTACAGTAAAGCACCTAGCTCCGGACCTAAGCGTCGGACCACTCGTCTTGGTCCTGTGGTCACTAACTGAAGTGGTCCTGTGCTCGTTTCTCTCTCGTCCGGACTCTGAATCAAGTTCCGTTTGTTGCATTGGATTCGTATTCACGTAAGGAGCTTCAGCTCGAAGGTGGCATCTCCGAAGTTGATCTCGGGACCCTGAGCTACGTGGGTAGCTGACGGAGCCGAGAAGTCAGAGATTGCCTTCTGGACCATAGCTTCCTTGAGTGGTGGTGTAGAGCCTCCTTCCTTGAACGGATCCTGGTTCGAGAGGAACCTCTGAGGGGGAACTTGACGACGGCTAGTCCTCCTCAACAACTGCTCGGGATCTTCGAGATAGTTTCCCGGCAGTTGGAAACCGCTCATACACTGTCTGGCTTCACAGGAAAAGGAAGACACAGACATGGGTAAGCCCCTATGACTAATTGATAACTAAGTTAACGAGAATCTCTGGATTCAATCTAATTAAAATTTCTTGACTAAGCTTTCCCCGGCAACGGCGCCAGAAATGCTTGTTGGTATTTCTTATGACTATTGGATAAATCCGCAAGCACACAGATTATACCGCTGTAGCACTTCACCAAGGAGTATTCCGAGGTATCGTAATTTATATTATCCCAAAGGAAAGCCTTGCTAGAAATGATAATTAGAGAGAGATCCTAGAGAGCACCTCAACCTTAGTACCAACTAGTATACGAGGGTAAATGATAAATGTAATAGGAAGGGGTTGATGGATGAAGAATCTACGGTAAAGGATACTTAGAACGGACCTCAGAGACTATCTAGGTGGGAGGACAACGAGAAGAGAACAGGGACTCCTATGTACTTCACTCTACTTCAATATACTTAGCTAATTAACTAGTCTAGACACTATAGTTTGTCTCCTCAATAAAAGTATGCTAGGCGAGGGGATAGATCAGTAGGAGGACAAAACTCCTACCGGACCGCGCCCTCTTCTTACGGGGTCCTTACCTTTTAAGAACTTGCCTAAGAACACATGGTGGAATACAACGACTAGACAAGGCTGTCACCTCTTGCTAGCTATCACAAACAATCCGTGCAACAAGCGATAACCAAGGATAAGATGATGTATAAGCACCACGCTTACACACAACTTACTACTTTGACTACGATCTATAATCAAAGCACCCTATGACAGGCAATGATCGCATACGAGAAACGTCACAAGGATCACAGACTATGGGTGTGAAGGCTATTAAAGAGCAAAAGCATATAGCAAGACTATATCTAGTATAGAAATGCTCAAAGTAAATACTAAGTAAAGTAAAGAGAAAGATATATATTGAATAAGATAAAGTATTACAAAGAAGGAAAGATACAAGAGCTATACCAGACTCTCCAGAAGACGACTCCGGAAATCCCGAGCACAACTCGACTCAACTCTAACTCCCACACTAGACTAACTCCTAGAACAATCTAAGGAATAGAGCTTGTAGGCTTCTTCTTCATGATTAGAGAGGGGGGTGTGACCCTCTATTTATAGTAGGAGATGGAGTAGGGGCTACTCCGGCGCCACGTCAGCGATCCAGGGCCTTCCATTCTCCACCCTTGGATCCAACCGACCATGGAACCGACCAATGATCCAACACGTGGGAATGAGCTATGGCGGTTGGGGGGAGCCAAACCAACCTAGGGGGCATTTGGCCGAACCCCCCTATGTCCAGTGGGCCCTCCCTTGCCTCCTTGGATGAGGTCCCACTAGTCAGGGACTGAGTGGGGCCCATTTGGGCCTGAAGGTGATTCGGCCGAACCCCCTAAGGGGTGCCTGGCCCACCTATTGCTCCCTGGTCCTGGTCCCACTCATCATATGTGTTGTTTGTTGGTTCTGTGGTGTTTGTCACGTTTATCTCCTTGGTGTGGGCCCATGGATCCATGTGCTTCGCTTGTGAGCCATTGAGAGGAAACACAAAGTGATCCAATAGATGGATTCTACTCTAGAGTGCCTCTCTTGGATCATGGCCTAGAAGGGAGAGCATGGTGGGCCCATAGGGTGGTCGGTCGACCCCCTATGTGGGCCCAACTGGCTCTTCTTTGCTCCATTTGTTCATTCCTACACTCAAACACTCATGGACATGTGGAACTAGTTATTTGATAAAGTATGCTCATGATGTGTTTGTTTATCCTTGATCCTTGGATTGGTGGCACCATTTTAGCTATGTAAAAGATGGTCATAATTTGTGCCAACAAGATCCCCCAAACTTAAGCTTTGCTCGTCCCGAGCAAACAATCAAACTTAGCTCGATGGATCAGGAGTTGCTACTATGCTTCATATTTCAAGAGTACTAAGTCTACAACAATCATACTTCTCTTTTGAATGAAAAAGTTAGCAATAAAGACTCACCCATATTACCTTAGTCCATCATGGGGCTTATAGCTTTATCCTTTGTCTTGAGAGGTTGAGAGATAGAACAACTTAACTTGAGCACTAGTTTTCTCATTCTTTAACAAGTTTCATATTGGAGGTTTTGCAAGATTTTGTAAAAGAAAACTTAGTGTTCCTCAAATAGTACTCTCGAGTCGCTCATAAGGTGTATGATTCCTCACCAAGGCATATATCAAAGTTTGCCTTCTTTCTTCCTATCTCTAAAGCTTATGTGGAGCTGTAGGTAGGGATCAAAGATATAGCAAACTTACCTTGCATATATTGTAAAGTCAAATTCCGGATCCGAGGAGAGAAGTGTCATACTCTTAGATCAAGATGTGCAAGTGTGTGGAAACATGGCAAATGATCAATACTCCTATATGTGGATAATCTCTCTTTCCTAAAATTATTTTGAGACATAGCTATCTGTTTCATTTTTCTATGAGCTTTGAAGATGCTCATTCATTTCATCATTTTTTAAAGAGAGCTTTGGAAATGCTCATAAAGATTAGGACTTCAGAATGCCCTTGATTTTTTCATAATTTTGCATAGTCTATGTCTCATTTACTAGCACTATACTATAAAGAGAGTTTTTCTACTTAGAGCATGGAGTATGAACTATGTGGAAATGTAAGACATGTTTCTGCATACTTCCAGTGTAGAAGCAGCTTGTATATGTGGCGTGTACGTGATCTTGATCTTGGGAGCATGATAAATCTCTCAACAAGGGTCACAAAACGTGACCAAACTCAACACAAAGTAACCAACTTATGTAGAAAGCTTATATCATGAAAGATCATGTATGGCTTTGGTAGGAATTGTCACCATTGAGGAACATCAAAATGTTTTTATCATTTTAATAAATAAGACTCCGATAGTCATTCTTGCTTAGAACAAAATTATAGCAGCTCTTATCTTGTCATATCATGTCTCACATCAACTTAGACTTAGTTACAACATTTGCATCCCACAAAAGTTTGAGGTTCATGATAGTTTCTTTTAAGCCAAATAATCCATACTTAAAGAAGTACCAAGTTGTAAACTAAGTTCTAGAGAAACACTTAGCAGAGCAACTATTCATCATTTCCATAGGAGATATTAATTTTCATGGAATATGTGAGAGTGGAGTAAGAGAAAGTATTTTTATTTATATTTATCATATGCAGATTTTTAAATGCAAAACTAAGATAAGCAAGAGAATTCATAAATGTAAATGCTGAAATTAAAACTTACCTTAGTTGGGGAGAGAATCTCCCCCAAGCTTGTCTTTGCTTAACGATGCGGCGGATGTGGATGTTGTTGCCACCAAAAGTCGCAATACCACTATTGTTCTTCTTGTATTGCTTGAATGTTCTCGGCGGTTTGCTGGACAATGCGTGCTGTTTCATCGTGCTCAACACGCAACTCACCTAGGGTGTTGGTGAGGTGATCGAATTCTTGCCGCAGCCCACGATGCTCCCTGTCTCGTGTGGACGAGAAGGATGCTCATTCTCGTTGCGGCCGTGGGGATCGAGGAGGCATGCTACTTGAAGTGTGCATGGGATCGGAAGATGCATCGTCTTCCTCCTCGCCAATAGCTCCTCGGGAAGGACCACCTTGCTCAAGATGAACAAAATGTAGCCCCTCCTGAGCTCTCCTGTTTGAGCCTGCAAAATCTCTTTGCCCACTTCCTTGATCTAAATCAAGGGTTAGTTTGCGGGTCCTATACAATTGAAGTTGCCTATTTGGAAGAGGCACCTCAATTGTATGGCCACTGTAAATCATTTTTAAAACACCATTGGCATCTCTGTTTAGCATTTGAACATGAGCAAGATATTGTTCTGAGATCATAGCTAATGGGGCAGAGATGTAAACAAAGGGGTTTGTGCCATTTAGCAAACTCATGGATTTATCAAGATGAGTAATTAAAGAAGTGAATTGGATAGATATATTACTCTCAATTGAACTTTGCCAAAATTCCACTAAACACTTCACAGGAGAGATTCACATTTTATTGACCATGGTATAAAGTAGTTTTAGTTCCATGTCACTCATCAAGTTAGCATTACTTCTAGGAAACAAAGTCATTTTCATCCAAAGAAGCATGAAACGAAGAGTTGGGTTGTGAATTTCCTCAGGCTTGGGATTTGAGCAATCTTTTAGAGTAGATATAGAGAACCAAAATTTCCTTTTGTTGAAACTACGCATGGCAGGGTCTAAATCAATCAAGCATGAATTATCAAAGCCCAAAGCAACACTTAGATGATTCCATGATAGACTATGGTTTTGATTAAACATGTGAAAGGAAATTCCAATATTAGAGATTTGGAGAGAGCATAGAAATTCTGCGGTGAGCAACTCAATTTCAAACTCTTCTATTTTCCAAAATCTAGACCAACCAATAGAAGTAAAGATAGTTTCGAATTCGGTGGTCATACTTGTGTTTTAGAGGAGTCTTGGATCCAAAATCCATGTGTGCTCAAAAGATCGACCCCGAAGAGAAAGGTACCTCTGATACTCTAGTTGGTTGAACCAGAGTCCGCTTTGCTGATCATAGGTTGTCATCGGGGGTACCAATAATGCCTCGACATGTGGTACCTCTATTGGTACTTCCTCCTCCTGAGGGTGTTCTTCAGTTTGGAGGTTTTCCCATGTGTATCAGGCCGAACCTCCCCTTGTTCTTCTTTGGGAAGTATCCTCGGATTGGTGGGAGCATCGGGATGAGCTCCCACTCATAGCTTGCTTCATCTTTTTGAATGCGGATGTCAATGGGTTCTTCATCTTCTAGAGAGGAAGAGGGACACAAGAGCAAGACTAGAAAGGGTTATGTGTATGTGGAGTGGATTTCTAGTTTGCCTTGTGGGGAGAAGTTTGAGCTAAGAGAAGCTTGATGAAGACAAGAGATCTTCTTGTGGACTAGTGAGAGCAACAATACTTCTCTTTGAGAGCTAAGAACTTCTCTTGAATGTAGAGAGAGGAGAGAGCAAGGCAAGGAGAGGCTTGATCTAGAACTGAATTCTTGTTGAGGTGTGAGGGGATGAGCTCTCCTTGCATGGGGTTTTATAGGGGAAAGAAGTGGCACCAAGGGGGTGCCATGGAGTGGTCGGCCGACCACCCCTTGGGCATGCCCTTGGGTGCCATGATCACATGTCTAGTGGATGCCTTACACAAAGAAAAAGAGAGAGAAGGAGGTGACAGAAAGTGGTCGGCCATCCCTTAAAAGTAGAGATTCCACTCATGCTTTTTTAGTGCTTGGTGAAAGGTGAAAGATGTGATATGATGTGATCAAAAGCTGAGCTAAAGTAGTCAAGATTCTCCTCTTTAAACAAAGAGTAGTGGGGGACAAAGGTATGTCATGCTTTAATGGAATGTGATTGATGTGTTTTCTTTTTCAAAGCATGACAAAGTGGAAGTGATGGGTGTCATGATTCCCCACTTTGGACAAGGAGTAGTGGGAGACAAGGATGTGCCATGCTTAAAGTGATTGATGTACATTAAAGCATGACAAGACAAAAGAGATGTCTCCCAAAACAAGAATCTGATTTTTGAAAAGCCCACCTCCCAAATCATGAGATGCTTAGACAAAGGATGGTGGAGAGGAAAAGAGGGATGAAGATGGGGCCTCTAGGGTATTCAGCCGAACCCCTAGTGCTCCCTTTCATTTTTCTTTTTCTTTTATAAAGGTCCCTAAATGATCCTTAATTAAATAAGCCAAAGTGGGATGCATAAAGGTGTTCGGTTGAACCCATTATGTCCCTAATTTTTGTCAAGTTTAGTGCTAAACTAATTATCAAGTTTTATTTAATTTAACTTTAGTTTTCTGAATTTTAAGTATGAAAACAATTAAAGGTTTGAACTAAATTGAAGAAAGGAAATAAAAGATAACTACCGATTTACCTTTCGGCGAAGGCTCCTTGATTTTAAGTCCTTGGAGTGGGACTTGTTCATTCCTCGGGTGCACTAGATGACTCCGGAGGCGGAGACCGTGATGTGTGCACCTCTTTTGTTTTCCAAACCTGCCTTGGATTGGTGGGTTCATCCTTCTTGAGTTCTTGGATCTTGATCTCTGGATATTGCTTCTTTTTGCGTGGAGCTGGAGCTCTTCTTCTTGGTGGTTGTGCTTTGGCCTGTTTTTTTAAGTTTATAACCATTGAAAGCACATTTTACCTTATGACTCAGGAATTGGAAGTGGATTTGGCCCGATCCCACGTAAATGACCGCGTTGGTGGTGTTGAGGAAGGGCCTTCCAAAATGACAAGGACTTCCGTGTTAGCTCCCATGTTCAGGATGATGAAGTCGGTGGGGATGTACTCATCTTGGATGTTCACCAAGATATCCCTTGCGAGTCCCTCGGGAAACCGTATTGTTTGATCTACCATCTGCAAGCGAACACATGTGGGGACCAAAGGTCCTCCTAACAGATTATCATACGTTACCTTGGACATGATGTTGACGCCTGATCCAAGATCACAGAAGGCAGTGTGGAACGTCTGTTGTCCAATTGAGCACTTGATCGTCGGGAGGCATGGATCTTCCTTCTTCATGATGAAGGGAGGATCGAGAAGATAACCCCAATAGGAGCGAAGTGGAGGCTTACCGAACCTCGTATTGACCATATTTACATGCTCAATTGAATCTTATGGTTTCCCAGGAATTTTACCTTGTTCCAAAGATGGCATAGATGGTGCTAATTGAGCTAGTTGGGTTTCTAGCATTTTATTAAAGCTCAATTGATTTTTCATAGTAGTTGTAAAGCTATCCATTTTCTCACCAAAGTTTTCAAGAACTTTATCAGTGGCAATCATTTTCCTATTTATACCATCATTAATCTTAGATTGCCCAAGAAAAAGATCTTTTAATGAAGGTCGGTTATTGTAAGAATTGTAATTATTGTAATTACCATTACCTCCATTACCTTGGTAGAAAGGGCATGAATTCCAGCTTCCTTGTTGTTGTCGTTGTTGTTGTTGTTGTTGTTGTTGTTGTTGCTGATGAAGTTCACGTCCTCCTTCGAAGTCTCGGGACAATTGTTGCTCGAGTGATCATTTCCTCCGCACACACCTCGCACCATGGATCGTCTTCAATAGCTTGTGCGGCGGTGACTGGGTAGATGGCCTCTCGTTCCTTCTTGGAACCTTCTTCTATCTTCTTCATCAGGAGGTCCATCTTGGCGGAGAGCATGTCCACCTCATTAACGGTGTGCATACCTCTCCTCTCTGGCTGGAGACGTTCGTCACCCCATCCTTGATTGATCACCATTTTCTCGATGAGGTCCTTAGCATTCCTCACTTTGTGTTGGAGAAATGCCCCTCCAGCGGCAGCGTCAAGGTGACTACGGGCCATTCTAGTCAGCCCGTGCTAGAAACCTTGGATCAGGAGCCAGTCGTCTATCCCATGATGAGGACAAGCATGGACATACTCCTGGAGACATTCCCATGCTTCAGGATTCGTCTCATCAGATTGTTGTTGGAAGCTTGAGATCTTCCCGCAAAGAGCATTGGTTTTGCCCATCGGGAAGAACTTCTTGAGGAATGCGTTAGCACACCTCTCCCATGTAGTGGCCTCTTCTTTGTGGGCGTAGAACCATTGCTTCACCTTTCCCAATAGCGAGAATGGGAAAAGACGAAGGCGAATGGCGTCATATGCCACTCCCTTGATGGTGAACATGCCACATAACTCCATCAAGTGCTGGAGATGAGCATTGGCATCCTCATGGGGTTTTCCGCAAAATGGATTGGCCTGCACCATGTGGATCAAGGCGGGCTTCAGCTTGGAGGTGGCATCTCCGAAGTTGACCTCAGGACCCTGAGCTACGTGGGTAGCTGACGGAGCCGAGAAGTCAGAGATTGCCTTCTGGGCCATAGCTTCCTTGAGTGGTGGTGTAGAGCCTCCTTCCTTGAATGGATCCTAGTTCGAGAGGAACATCTGAGGGGGAACTTGACGATGTCTAGTCCTCCTCAACAGCTGCTCGGGATCTTCGAAATAGTTTCCCGGCAGTTGGAAACCGCTCATACACTGTCTAGCTTCACAAGAAAGGAAGACACAGACAGGGGTAAGCCCCTATGACTAATTGATAACTAAGTTAACGAGAATCTCTGGATTCAATCTAATTAAAATTTCTTGGCTAAGCTTTCCCCGGCAACGGCGCCAGAAATGCTTGTTGGTATTTCTTATGACTATTAGATAAATCTGCAAGCGCATAGATTATACCGCTGTAGCACTTCACCAAGGAGTATTCCGAGGTATCGTAATTTATATTATCCCAAAGGAAAGCCTTGCTAGAAATGATAATTAGAGAGAGATCCTAGACAACACCTCAACCTTAGTACCAACTAGTATAGGGGGGTAATTGATAAATGTGATAGGAAGGGGTTGATGAATGAAGAATCTATGGTAAAGGATACTTAGAACGGACCTCAGAGACTAGCTAGGTGGGAGGACAACGAGAAGAGAACAAGAACTCCTATGTACTTCACTCTACTTCAATATACTTAGCTAATTAACTAGTCTAGACACTATAGTTTGCCTCCTCAATACAAGTATGCTAGGCGAGGGGATAGATCACACTACTACAAGAATCTTAACCACAGCGGTCAAAACCGCTTTACCGCAGCGGGCAGCAGCGTCCGCTTGCGCTGCCACGTTGCGGTAAAGAAACGGTTTGCCGCAGCGGGCGAAAGGGCCCGCTGCGGTATATCTATTTACCGCAGCGGGTGCCTTGTGTTACCCGCTGCAGTAAATGGATATACCGCAGCGGCAACCTTCCAGCGTCCGCTGCGGTTAAGTTTGATTAACCGCAGCGAGTGCTTAAGTTGCCCACTTCGGTAAATAGTTTTTCAAATTTAAAAATAAAAAACAGAATTCAAATAATTCCCAAAATTTGAATTCAAAATATTTCCAGATTCTAGATTTCATACATATGCAGCAAACATTTTATATATAAATCATCCAAGCATTGCACATGACATAATACACAGTTTTGAACATCCATATACACATCACATCAAACCAACAAGTCAATTTGAGTTACATGTACAAAATCCTCTAAGAAAAGTCCACGGGCCATTTGTAATCACTTGGGCGCAGCAGAGTCATCCATTTCCGAAGCCTCTCGTACCTGGGTTCGATAGCTAAGGGTGATTCTTCGTCAAAGAATTGTTCTCCTTCGAGAACACATTTCTCCATGATGAACTTACAGATTTCCCCCTTAACTTTCTTGAAGGATGGCTTGTAGGTGTTCACCCAATATTTGACTCCTTCCTTGAGCTTCTTCCAGCTTTGAGTGTACTCCCTGCACTGCCTCAGGTGCTCGCAGGTGTACAAGCCACATGCTTTGGATCCAACCGGTTGTTTGGCGCACTGCACGATAATTATAGAAGCTTTAGAATAAACACATATGGGAAGAAAGCACAAATGAAGTTTGCAATTACTTTACATACCGGGAATTCGTGTCGGATTTTGATGTGGTCGGTGTTGTTCTCCTTGCAACTATCGGTCCTGCGATCCTAGCATTCGGGATTCTTCAAGTACGACTTATAAGCCCTTCACAAATGTAATAGAGTTAGACATGTTTTGATTAATAAAGATAACCGTAAAAGATGAAAAATGCTTATTGACTTACACTTGTACCCTTGTTTGTTTGTCGTCCTCAACGAGTCAAATACGACCGCTCTGCCATCTTGAGGATAGATGAGATATGCAACCCAATGGCCCTGGTGGCCGTTGCTGCACGATTCAAATAGACTATTGGTTAGGATGATTACAAAGATTGATCCTACCCACTTCAGAATTCTAAGGACATGTTTTCATACTTACCCAAAGTGATATGGAGCCATGATGCACCGTGTCCCATCATCCTTGACCTTCAACATTACTAAGCATATGTAGTCTGCCACTTTCTTCTTCAGATTCCTCATATTGTCTCTATATTCCTTTTCTCTCTGTTTTTTTGTCTTATTTTTTATCCGTTGGCATGTGACCCTTGATGGCACCCTCATTGATATGCATTGGAGAGAGAAAAAGAGTTGGACGATGCTTTTTGTTGCTTATGGTGACAGACATCCTGCATATACACGTGAACGTACCATATAGTCTAATAAGTGTAGAGTTGACGTATAGAATAGGAGAGATCAATGGAATTAACTCGCAAGTCGTCACTTACATTGCAAATAGAGTGAGTTGGACGATGTATAGGTCTTCTCCCCCCAACTGCCTATACATGTTTTCGAAGTCCACCGAAATAGTGAAATCCCCGATATCGGGCAAGTGGAAGCAATCGACTGGAATTTTCATGGTGAAACTTGACATGCCTCTTTTTGCCGCTTCCATGTACTAGAGATGAAACCTCCTTGTATCCCATGATTCTTCATCAAGGAGTGCTTGCATGGTTATCATGAACTTCCCGTTCTCAAAGTGGCTGGGACAGTCATCTGACTCCGGAAATAGATGATGAGGATCATCTTGAGGCCTGGAAAAGTCGGGTTAGAACGTACGAATGTGAATTGATCGAGGTACAAATGTGAATTGAATGTTGTGTGTGCTCGTCTATAATGTACCTTGGAAACCAGTCGAGTATGGGAGCGATGTAGAGTCGTCCTTCGGGTTGTCCGCCTCGGTACCTCCCTGTTGGCTTGGTGCACCTAGTGTTGCCTGCGTCGCCTATTCCCCCTCCGTAACTCCCACTAGTGCATCCCCTTGAGCCCCCTCCTCATTTGTCAGGGGCATAGGCTGAGTGTCGGGCCCCTCCTCATTTGTCGTGGGCATAGGTTGAGTATCGGGAGGTGGAGGGCCCGCTCGGGCTCGGCTGGGTTGAAGGCACTGTGTTGCCCCAGAAGCGGCCCTTGAACCTTCTGCCTCATTGGTTGGGCCCAAAGCGGACTTTTCGAGCTCTAAGGAGGGCTCTTGCCAATTGGTGAACGAGTTGGCAGGTCCTTGTCACGGCCTTCGTCATCTCCGTCGTCGTCGCCTTCTGGGGGGCAAGATCTAGCAACAGACGCTGTCGTCGTTGGCATGATCTCAAGGTCGTCCTTCATCCAATAGATGTCATCACATTCTGCTTCTTCAAGGGTACGGTGATGTTGTAGGTGGGGAACATCTAGTTCATAGTCTTTATGCTCTGGGTTAACTAATGTTATGGTCACCAGTGCATAGTTCTCAGGTAACCGGGCAGCATGTCTTTCTGGGATTTCGTTGATCGGATATAAAGCTCCCTCACCCACGACATTCTTCTTTCTCCTGCCAAACGGAATTAAGAGTCACACTAGTGTCATCTCGTTGACCTCATCAATTGGGTGGCACAGGCAATCCTCGACTTCAGGAACGTTCCCCCCATGTGGACCCGGAGGGACGGGCATGCCAGCCTGGCTGAACATCTGTGACCTCGACGCCACCATATCGGGGTTGTTGCCCGTGAAGGCTTCCTTTATTGAGCTCTTGATCATATTAGACATGCCGAGCTCATAGCCCTTTTGAAAGATGTTCGTCTTGTACCTTTGCCTCGACTTGTATGAGGAATCGTCGGATTGCCAAGCCTGAATCACATTCCAGTTCATCTTTGACTGGACTACACGTACGCGGGCCGCGTGCTCCGGGGTTCCTAGGACCTCAGTAAGTAGGTCATGGCCCCTCTGAACCTCATAGGACCCGCTGTCCTTGGAGGCTTCGATGACAACCCTCTCCACTTCCTTGAACCCGGGCTCTTTGAACTTGGTTGCACCCTCCTTGAGCTTCTTTGGAATTCGAGCTATGATGAAGTCCTTAACCCTAGGTTCTAGGTCCTGGTACGGATCTGGTTGCCCGCTCGGTCTCATATCTTCATCTTGTTTCCGCCACTCTTCCCTCTTGCCAGCAAACCCAGTCATTCCCAAGTGGTGGGGCCACTTGTTCTTCTTCGCAAGTGCGCTGAACTTGGCACTCTTTTCTTTTTCTTCATCTGAACTTTTGAGTTTGCAAAAAGCCTCCCACTGATGATCCTTGATCATATTGTATTTGGTACATGGATTCTTTCCCTTCTTGAACCAATCTCTCGTCAGCATTGACTTGAAATTGCGAAGGGAAGTCCCCGCCACGTGCATGACCCAATCCTTGCACTTGGCCAAATCCGCGTTCTCGGGATAGTTGAACTTCCTCCTAACCAGAGTCCAGATAAGGCCCTTGTAATCCTCCGGGACAGCGTGCCAATCAGGCCAAGTGATTTCCACCTTGTCCCTTGTAATCACGACAACTTGGTTGTTGAACACTACAATGACCTCGCGAGGCTTGACCGGCTCTCCCATAGGCCCCACCTCAAGGATCTCGTGGACTTCCTCACTCCTATCGATCTTGTGCCTCCCATGTTCACCCCTCCTCCGCTTGGTTCCCTTAGATTTGGATGTCGAGGTCCCCGTGGAGGGATCCTGGACCTCTTCTCCTCTGAAATCCAGCATCCGAGTAGAACCGGTACCTGTTGTTCAGAGATACTTGCATTCAAGTTTTCAACTGCTTTAGCATAAATCGCAAAAAGCGCGTTGGTTTCTCCAACTACCTCGGCATGGACGCTATCTTGGATCCGAACCCGAGACACACTTTCACCCTCGTCCCATGGTGCCCATGTCGGATCACCGTCCTCCTCTGTGCGATTCTTCTCTGGCCTCAGAGGGGTAATAGAGACTTGACTACACATTGAGTTTGAAGAGGGACTTGGGGTAGGTGTTTTACACTCACTAGAGTTCTCCATTTGTATTCTATGATATGATGAATTTTGCTAGTTTAATATTATTGGAGTTACAAAAGCAATACAAGTACAGAGCATAAACATGTTTAAGGAAAAATTGCTGTCAAAATAGCGGGTTACTACAAAGCAGCCGTCCAACGCTACGTGGTGATCACAGATCATCGACTAACGTGATAGTCATCTTACCAAGTAGGGTAGTTAAAGATCACAAGTATGGAGCTTAACAAGTTCAAGAAACTAGAAAAATAATAGGATAACAAGTTGTATTGAGCTTAACAAGTTTTTAAAGTAGTATTGAGCACAAGTATTGGGCACAAGATAGTATTCAAGTAGTATCAAGATAACAAGTAGATAACAAGATACAAAGATAACAAGTAGATAACAAGATAACAAGTAGATAGTATTTCAAGTAGTATTCAAGATAAACTAGTATTGACCACAAGTATATATTGATAGCAAGTTATGAAACCCGACTGTCAGGTTGTCTCACTACACCTGTTTCTATCATCGTGCAATAAATGATTAATCCATCCATTAGTTAAAATCACTCCCATGTATATATGATACTAGCAGATTGCACGATTCAATATCCCACCAAGTTATCTCAAGTGTAAATCAAGCAAGGCAATGGGTAACTCACAGTAGCAATAGGACCACAGCTAGAGCACCACCAGGAAGGACTACAACTAGAGGCAGACCAATACCAAAGGGTCAACAGGGGGTAGGCAACAATAGAACAGCACCACACAGAGCACCAGCAATGGTAGCACCAGCAGAACCACAGAGCACCTCACAGAGCACTACACAGAGCACCAGCAATGGCAGCACCAGCAGAACCACATTGGGCACTACACAGAGCACCAGCAGAACCAGAAACCACCAACACAGAGCACCAGCAAAAACCACAGAGCACCAACACCTCACAGCACCACACAGATCACCAGCAGAACCACCAAAACCAGCACCAACAGTGCACAGGGCAACACAGAGCACTAGCCCCAGCAACACATAGCACCAGCAATGGCAGCACAGAGCACCAGCACAGATGTGGTGGCGATGGCGACGGCGGTCGCCCGGAAGAGCACAAGAGGCCGAGATGGCGACGGCGGGCGCCTGGCCGGAGCTAGGGTTCCTGGCCATGGGCGGACGACGAGGTGTGGACGACGAGCGCACGACGGAGGAGCTAGGGTTCCCGGCCGCGTGTGCTAAGCCGGAGCGGACGACGAGGTGGCGGCGGACCCGGAGGCGGCTAGGGTTACGACCACGTCAAGGGTTCCGGCAGGCCCGCGCTCGGCCGGTGCGGAGTGACGGCGGCGGGACAGAGGAAAAGAACGGGGGTCGAGGAGGAGGTGAATGGCGGGTGGCAGCAATGGCGGCGGCGGTGGCGAAAACTGACAGCCCTTCAGGGTAAGAAGATAGGGAGCGAGGACTTAGAACATGAACTAGACGGCTGCCCATATATATATGCATGCATTTACCGCAGCGGGCACTTTAAGATGCCCGCTGTGGTAAACATTTACCGCAGCAGGCAGACTAGGAAGCCTGTTGTGGTAACTTTTTGAACTCTAAAATGGCTGGACTTCAAGTTTTCAAAATCTAAATGCATTCAAATAGAAAAGCTATCAATACAAAGTTTGTCAAACTCATCAAGATCTATATTTATAACTAGGTTCACATGTCACAAACTTGTATTGGTCTACATTATTACAAAAAAAGTGTGGCACACATCTCATTTTGGTGCAGGAGCTTTCACGACCCTCTTCTCATTACCACTCTGTGCCCAGGGCTTCATCTTTCTATGCTTGCAACCGACCTCGACTACCTTGATCTTCTTTTCATGATCTGTAAAAAGCTGGAGCTCCGCGTAGTTGTTGTACTGCTCGGGGCTTTGCACCCCATCAGCTCCCACGATCCGTTGCTTTCCGGGCACAACCACATGCTTCTTTGTATCCGGTGGATAGATATAGTACGCCACTTGCGCTACATTGGTTGCAAGTACCCATTGGTCATCTTTGTAGCCCGTGCTTTTTAGGTTCACGGTGGATAACCCGTAATTGTCCACTACAACTGATTTCGGGTTGACCCAATCGCACTTGAAGTTTGTTATGCGTAAGTTGACTCCATAGTCGAGGTCACGTATTTGTTCGATCTGCCCATAGAATTGTGTCCTCTTTTGTGTCAACTCGTCTACGCCCTCGTATCGAACACCGCAGTTCTGTGCCGCACTCTTTTTGTCTTTGTCTTTTGTGTGAAACCTGTACCCCTTCACATCATACCCTTTCCACGTGGTGACTTGGGTCGATGGGCCTTGCGCAAGCTTCTTTACAGTGTCACTGTCATCGTCATCAGGCGATATTTCTTGCTCTTTCATTCATTGTACAAAACTGTTCCTGTGCTCTTTCTGGACCCATTCCTCCATGTGTTTTCCATCATGAGCGGTGCGAAGCTCTTCTAGGTGTTGTTCGACGTATTTTTCCATGCTCACCAACTGATGGAGGATTCTATAATGAGCTTCTTCTACATCTTTGTTAGGTATATCAGTGCACACTTTCCGGCCCACGCACCCTTTCCCTTTGGTTCTTCCCTCGTGCAGGTGAACAGGCAACCCAATCGCCGTCGCGTCTTTAATGTACCTCATACACCAGTTGAATGACTCCTCGGTTGTGTATGCCTCGATCATAGAAACTTCAGGGTAAGCACGGTTATGGACGTACCTGTTCAAGGTGGACATGAAGCGCTCGTACGTCCACATCTGGTGTAGGTACACTAGGCCCAATTGCTCAATTTGGTAAACCATGTGCATCATCAGGTGTGGCATAATGTCAAAGAAAGCTGGTGGAAAGCAAATCTCGAGTTGACAGAGGGTCTCCACGATGAACTCCTTTAAGGCAGGCAACTCTGCCTTATCGATGACCTTCTGCATGATGCAGTTAAAGAAGTATGACATATGTGTTATCACCATCTTCACATATTCTGGACTGATAGCTCTTATCAATATTGGAAGGAACACCGTGAGCATGACGTGAGAGTCATGTGAGTTGTAGCCGGTCATTGTGAGGTCTTTCATGGAGACCAGGGTCTTGATGTTGGAGGAGAAACCGGTCGGCACCTTGATACCCCTCATCAATTTGCAAAAAGTCACCTTCTCGGCATGCATGAGGTTGTATCCAGCCAATGGGATATCAACTCTGCCGTTATGAGGCTTTCCAGGGTGGAGTTCCTTTCTAATGCCCTCGTTGACAAGATCGGTCCGTGACAAGATCTTGCCCGGGATGTCCAGCAGAACACCGATCGTGCTCTCAAACACATTCTTCTCTAGATGCATGCAGTCGATTGCATGGGGTGTATGAAATTTTTTCCAGTACGACATGTACTTGAAGAAGATCGACTTCTTTTTGAAAGGGATGACTGTGTTGGGAATATTCCCTAGAGGTAATCATAGAGATGATTGTATTTCCTTGTATCCATGACATGTTATGAGTTCAATGAATATCCATTAAAGACAACTTGTATCGATAAACAATTATGTGAATTGTTTGTGAAACTCATTTACTTGTATGGTTATTCTAAAGTTATCCTTGATCGGAGTTCGTGCTAGAATGTGCATGAATATTAGATCAGCACATTATTAGTTGATGACTATGTTTCACAAGTCATGGACATGAGATGTCAAACTAATAATGTGGGCACCTGTAGGACATGGTGCTGGACAGACCCGACATGAGATTGTCTCTATACACATTGTGTACATTATGTCCGTAGACCTGAGATTGTCATATGTACTCAAGATGTGAAACGACCTACCTAGGACTACCAAACGCTACTCCGTGACTGGGTAGTTATAAAGGTAGCTTTCAGGTTTGTCAGGAAACATGCTGTAAGATATAGTCAATCAAGATGGAATTTGCCACTCTCCATATGAGAGAGATATCAATGGATCACTCAAATGATTAGATCATGAAATGCATGGTCGTGCTTGGGTTAAGTGTTAACCCACGAGTTGAACCAAATATCATGAGGCAAAGGAATAACATGTATATTGAATTGTGGTGGTTCGTCTGATATGATCATAGCGTATGCATAGGAGTTGACATGCCTTGCTAGAGGCCACTATAAACTATTGGTCGAGTAAGAGTACTTGGGCCATGTCTATGTGTGCGTGAGCCCATAGGGTCGCACGCTTAAGGGGCTGGAAGCCTAATTCAGGTTGGACCCGAATTAGACTAGGTTTAGGGTTGCTAATGGGCCTCCAACGTGGGAGTCCATTAGGACGCCTATATAAGCAAGGGGGGGGGCACGGGGCGAGATACTCACGTCCTTTGGCAGCCGCCGTCGCCTCCCCACGCTCGCGCCTAGTACTCCTCTCGGACCTAGCAGTCCAGAGGCGTGACGCTTCTTCCCTGCACGTGTGGGATTCCTCGGAGGTGTTGCATCTGGAGCACAAGGACGAAGGGGCGAGTAAGAGACGTTGAGACGGACGACCTCGCAACTGCACGGTACTTGCTGCGACACGCACGACTACATCAAGTCGCTTCCGCTGCACCCGCGCGTCTAGTGGTAACCTCGTGATCTATAACTAGACAGGTTTGTGTCAGACACTTACAAGCATAAGGTTTGATTACTTGAACAAGGTGATCCTAACGGTTAGGGACCTTGGAGCATTAGTTGTTGGTAACACAAGAATAGAGATGCCACCTAACAACAAGAGTCATATGTGATATGATTAGCAAGGAGTTGCTTACCGATCTACCATGACTCCTAGCGGTGATGCTAAAGCTCACTAGTAGACTTGTTAGTTGCGGGTCTTGAATCACTAAGTTTCAATAGAGGGGTATTGATTTTAGTGGGAGTAGGTTCTATTAAAAGTTTAATATGATTTACTCTGTCTTGGATACATTGTCTTAGTATTTTGCATTACTTTTGTTGTAGATGGCTCCCAGTAATCAACCATTTACTTTGCGTTCAATTCTTGAGAAAGATAAGTTGAATGGAACAAACTATGCGGATTCGATCCGCAACCTGAGAATTGTTCTTAGGGCTGAGAAAAAGGAAGATGTTCTAGACACCCATTACCAGATGAGCCTGCTGATAATGCACCTGCTGCAGAGAAAACCGCTTACAAGAAAGCATGTGATGCTGATCTTGAAGTGGGTTGCCTTATGGTCGCTTGCATGGAGCCAGATCTCCAAATGCAATTTGATAATAATCATGCAGCATACGATATGATCGTGGCGCTTAATGATATGTTTCAGACTCAAGCCAGGACTGAAAGGTTAAATGTTTCCAAGGCTTTTATCGAAACCAAGCTTGCAGAAGGCGCAACAGTTGGCCCACATGTGATCAAGATGGTTGGTCCCCACTCAGAGATTGGAGAAGCTAGGCTTCCCAATGGTCCCAGAGTTTGCCACTGATTTCATACTTGCGTCTTTTCCGCCTAGCTATGAGAACTTCATTTTGAACTACCATATGCATGGGGCGGAGAAGGGCTTGAATGAATTGTGCGGCATGCTTAAAAAAAACAGAAGCTGATATCAAGAAAGGTGCTGGTAGTAGCCATGTGATGATAGTCCAAAACAAGCCTAACTTTAAGAAGAGGGCTTGGAAGAATAAGAAGGCGGTGGCTAAAGATCAGATCTCTAAGACAAACCGTCTCCTGCGCCCAAGGCTGTTGGATAAGCTGCTGAAGCTAAATGCTTTCATTGTAATGGAAAGGTCACTGGAAAAGGAACTACAAGTTTGTACATGGAATCCTTGAAGGATGGCGGTGGTAAAGGTACTTCCGCTGCTTGTACACTTGTTGTGTATGTTACAGACATTTTTCTCACTGATTCTTATATTATTTCTTAGGTATTTGATACCGTATCGGTTGCTCATATTTGCAATACGATGCAGGGAATGATAAGAAGTAGAAGCGTGAAAAGAGGAGAAGTTGATTTCCGCGTGGGTAACAATCCAAGAGTTGCTGCGTTGAGCGTTGGGACGATGCAACTTCACCTCCCGTCAGGATTTATCATGGAATTGAATAATTGTTATTTTGTTCCTAGTTTAAGTCGAAACATTGTGTCACCTTCATGTTTGATGAAGGTTGTTTATTCATTTGCGAGTAAAGACAATGGTTGTGTGATCTCAAAGAATAACATGTTTGTGTCTTTTGCATCCATTGTGAATGGGTTGTTTATTTTAAATCTTGATGATGAAACCTATTTGTAATATTAATGCTAAAAGGCCTCGACTTAATGAGTTAAGTCCTACCTATATGTGGCATGGTCGTTTAGGTCATATAAGTGAGAATCGCATGAAGAGGCTCCATTCTGATGGGCTTCTAACTTTGTTTGATTTTGAATCATACGAGACATGTGAGGCTTGCTTGATGGGAAAGATGACCAAGTCGCCTTTCACAGGTTTTCTTGAGAGGGCGGCAGACTTGTTGGAACTTGTACATACTGATGTATGTGGACCAATGAGTACGACAGCTAGAGGCGGATTTCAATACTTCATAACCTTCACTGATGATTTTAGTAGATATGGATATGTCTACTTAATGATACATAAGTCTGAGACATTTGAAAAGTTCAAAGAATTTCAGAAAGAAGTAGAGAATCAACGTGGCAAGAAAATTAAAGCCTTGCGATCTGATCATGGAGGCAAATATTTGAGCCATGCGTTTAGCAATCATCTAAAGAGTTGTGGAATTGTTCCATAGCTTATGCCACCTGGAACGCCTCAAAGAAATGGCGTGTTCCGAGCGACATAATCAGACTTTGTTGGACAGGGTTCGGTCTATGATGAGCCAGTCAGACCTACCACTCTCGTTTTGGGGATATGTTCTAGAAATAGCCGCTTTCACATTGAATGGGGTACCGTCTAAGTCCGTAGTTAAGATACCACATGAGATGTGGACTGGTAAGAGTCCTAGTTTGCCTTTTCTAAAGATTTGGGGTTGTGAAGTTTATGTCAAACGACTTATGTCAGATAAACTAACACCCAAGTCGGACAAATGCTTTTTCGTGGGATATCCAAAGGAAACTTTAGGGTATTACTTCTACAACCGATCAGAGGGCAAAGTGTTTGTTGCTCGGAACGGTGTCTTCTTAGAGAAAGAGTTTCTCAATAAAGAGAAGAGTGGACAAAAGGTGTATCTTGAATAAGTTCAAGATGAGCCAATAGGGGATAACTCTATGAGTGATGCTAATGTAGCAGAACAAGTTGAGATACCTGTGGCAAGAGAAATAGCACCACTACCACGAAGGTCAGCAAGAATCCGTGAGGCACGTGGGGAAGTGTTGTTGTTAGACGATGACGAACCTGCGACATACGCGGAAGCAATGATGGACCCAAATTCTGAGAAATGGCAAAGTGCCATGAGATCCGAGATAGATTCCATGGGAGACAATCCAGTTTGGAACTTGGTTGACCCACCTGATGGGGTTAAACCCCCAGAGTGCAAATGGGTCTATAAAAAGAAAAAGGATATGGATGGAAACGTTCACATCTATAAAGCTCGACTTGTTGCAAAGGGTTTTTGGCAAGTTCGAGGAGTTGACTATGACGAGACATTCTCACCGGTAGCGATGCTTAAATCTATCCGGCTCATTCTAGCAATTGCTATTTATTTCGATTATGAGATTTGGCAGATGGATGTTAAAACAACCTTTCTAAATGGAAATTTGGAAGAGGACGTCTATATGATATAGCCCGAAGGCTTTGTTGATCCTAAAATGCTGGAAAAATATGCAAGCTAAAGAAATCCATTTATGGATTAAAGCAAGCATCTCAAAGTTGGAATATTCGTTTTGATGAAGTGATCAAACGGTTTGTCTTTCGTCAGAATGAAGAAGAACCTTGTGTTTACAAGAGGGAAAGTGGGAGCGCTATTGTATTTCTAATCTTGTATGTGGATGACATACTATTGATTGGGAATGACATTCCTATGTTGCAATCCGTAAGGACTTCACTAAATAATAGTTTTTCTATGAAGGATTTAGGAGAAGCAACATACATTTTGGGCATTAAGATCTATAGAGATATTTCAAAGTGGCTTATAGGATTAAGCCAAGATACATACATTGACAAGGTGTTGAAATGGTTCAACATGGAACAATCCAAGAGAGGGTTCTTGCCTATGTCACATGGTATGCGTTTTAGCGAGAAGCAGTGTCCTACGACAGCTGATGAGCAGAAGCGCATGAGTAAGGTTCCATATGCTTCGGCCGTTGGTTCCATTATGTACACCATGATATGTACTCACCCAGATGTCTCATATGCTCTAAGTGTTGCGAGCAGGTACTAAGCTAATCAAGGTGAGAGTCACTGGACGCTTGTTAAAAACATCCTTAAGTACTTGAGAAGGACTAAAGATGTGTTCCTAATCTATGGAGGTGAGGAGGAGCTCATTGTAAATGGTTACACCAATGCCAGCTTCCAAACTGATGTGGATGATTCACAATCTCAATTAGGTTTTGTGTTCACAATAAATGGTGGTGCTATAAGTTGGAAAAGTTCCAAGCAGGAGACGATGACTGATTCTACAACAGAAGCTGAGTACATTGCAGCTTCTGCTGCTGCAAAGGAAGGTGTTTGGATGAGGAGGTTTCTCATCGAGCTTGGTGTGGTTCCAAATGCGTCTCGTCCATTGAATCTACATTGTGATAACAATGGGGCGATAGCGCAGGCTAAGGAGCCTAGGAATCACCAAAAGAACAAACATGTACTACGGAAGTTTCATCTCATTCGAGAGTTCATCGGTCGAGATGAGATCAGGATGTGCAAAATACATACGGATTTGAATGTTGTAGATCCTTTGACAAAGGCTCTTCCACAGCCTAAGCATGAGGCACACATGAAAGCTATGGGTATTAGATATCTTCGAGATTAGCTCTAGTGCAAGTGGGAGACTGTTGGGAATATGCCCTAGAGGTAATCATAGAGATGATTGTATTTCCTTGTATCCATAACATGTTATGAGTTCAATGAATATCCATTAAAGACAACTTGTATCGATAAACAATTATGTGAATTGTTTGTGAAACTCATTTACTTGTATGGTTATTCTAAAGTTGTCCCTGATCAGAGTTCGTGCTAGAATGTGCATGAATATTAGATCAGCACATTATTAGTTGATGACTATGTTTCACAAGTCATGGACATGAGATGTCAAACTAATAATGTGGGCATATGTAGGACATGGTCCTGGACAGACCCGACATGACATTGCCTCTATACACATCGTGTACGTTATGTCCTTAGACCTGAGATTGTCGTATGTACTCAAGATGTGAAACGACCTACCCTAGGACTACCAAACCCTACTCCGTGAATGGGTAGTTATAAAGGTAGCTTTCAGGTTTGTCAGGAAACATGCTGTGAGACATAGTCAATCAAGATGGAATTTTCCACTCTCCATATGAGCGAGATATCACTGGATCACTCAAATGATTAGATCATGAAATGCATGGCCGTGCTTGGGTTAAGTGTTAACCCATGATTGAACCAAATATCATGAGGCAAAGGAATAACATGTATATTGAATTGTGGTGGTTCATCTGATATGATCATAGCGTATGCATAGGAGTTGACACGCCTTGCTAGAGGCCGCTATCAACTATTGGTCGAGTAAGAGTACTTGGGCCATGTCTATGTGTGCGTGAGCCCATAGGGTCGCACGCTTAAGGGGCTGGAAGCCTAATTTGGGTTGGACCCGAATTAGACTAGGTTTAGGGTTGCTAATGGGCCTCCAACGTGGGAGCTCATTAGGACGCCTATATAAGAAAGGGTTGGGCGCGGGGCGAGATACTCACGTCCTTTGGCAGCCGTCGTCGCCCTCCCCACGCTCGCGCCTAGTACTCCTCATGGACCTAGCAGTCCAGAGGCGTGATGCTTGTTCCCTGCACGTGTGGGATTCCTCGGAGGTGCTGCATCTGGAGCACATGGACAAACCACGAGTAAGAGATGTTGAGACGGACGACCTCGCAACTGCACGGCACTGCTGCGATGCGCACGACTACATCAAGTCGCTTCCGCTGCACCTGCGCGTCTAGTGGTAACCCCGTGATCTATAACTAGCACTAGTTCCTGGTTTATGGGGTAGAAAAATTTTGTTTTCTGGCTAGCGTAGCAACCTCATAATCCTACAGACTGGGACATCGTCATCAGGAGATGCTTCTTGCTTCTTGCCACGCTTTCGCTTCCTAGTCGGTTTTTGTCCCGTCCTCTGGTGCTTTCTTCTTCTTACCAAACTCGATGTCATCCATATCCTTCACCATCTCATACACCTTTTACCCCCACTTTGTCTCCAACATTGGAAGTCGTTCTGGCTCATCCTTATTGTCAAAGTATTGATTCATATCACTTCTTCTATACCTGTGTTTGGCCTTAAGGAACCTTCTATACCAAGTGTACACCAGCTTGGTGGAACTCGAAAGGTAAGTGTAGCAAGTCCCGTCGATGCAAACAACACATTAAGTCTTCCCTTGATCTGCCCCGATAGTGAGAAGAGATCGGGGTAATCAGTGATGGTGACAAAGATGATGGCTTTAAGTGTGAAGCTCTTCTTTTTGTACGCATCCATCATCTCGACCCCAACATCGAATAACATCTGCATTTCCTCCATGAGCGGCTCTAGGAGGACATCTATATCATTGCCGGGCTGCCTCGGTCTAGAGATAAGCATCGTCAACATAAGGTACCTGCGCTTCAGACACACCCATGGAGGTAGGTTGTAGATGTTGAGGACGACTGGCCAAGTACTGTGCGAGCTGCTTAGCTCACCGAACGGGTTCATCCCATCGATACTGAGCGCGAACCGGACATGTCTGGGCTCGTCACAAAACTCGGGGGTACTCCTTATCGAAATCCTTCCACTACTGTGCATCGAGGGGTGTCATAGCTTGCCATCGTTCTTGACCCGATCAGGAGATGCATGCCATGACATCAGCTTCGCATCCTCTGGATTCCCGAACAGTGCACGTAGACGATCAACCATAGGTAGGTATGTACCACACGGATAGCGCGGGGCTTTTCCTCAGCGTGTAACCTTCTTCTTCCTCGTCTTGCTGAGTCAAGATCTGCTTGGCCGCAGCACTGGGCTTCTTCTTCTTGTTGTTCGGAAGAATGTCATCAGCATCCACGCGGCAACCGACATTCCTCTTGTACCGACTGAATCCACAGTGTGGACATTCCGTCATGTTCTCATACTTCTCGCCCCGGTACATGATGCAGGGGTTAGGGCAAGCATCAAACTTTCTAACTTTCATCGTCACTGGACAGATGAGCTTCTTCACTCGATATGTATTAGCTTGTACCTTGTTACCTCCCGTAGGGTACATCATAGAAAGGTAGCTTAACAACTCGTTGAAGCCAATGTCTGACCAACCATGTTGAGCCTTCATCATCAGCATATGGAGGTTGAAACGGAGCGCCGTGGCACCCCTCCGGACATTTTCCACCATCCTGGTACAGTGGATCAATTGCCGCCTGCTTCATCTCCTTGAAATTCTCCAACCACTTGGGTTGCCAAACATAACATCATCCTCGTCGATATGGTTGACTAGATCCTCAAAGAGCTGGACATCTTCGGGTTCCCTCATAGTAGCATCTTCAGTAGTGTCACCGTCATCGGCACCATCATCATCTAGAATGTTCTTGAGCAATTCTTCAATTGTGATGTAGTCACGAGAATTGTTGCCATCGTCGGTGGCGGCTGGCACTGGAACGGAAGGTGGTGGTGGTCGAACATGATCTTGGTTGTTCACCGTCGCCGTTGACGAGCTCACTCCAGATACACCGCAAATCGCATCGAGACTTTGTTCACCATGAGAAGTCCAAACCATGTAACCCTCCATAAACCCATTGACATTCAGATGTGATTGCACTGTACCATCTAGGTAGCCTCTGAGGTTCCGGAATTTAGAACATGGACATATAGTTGTCGTCCTCTTCAAACTAGCGCGATGAGCTTTCGCAGCTTCCATAAACTTCCTCAATTCGCTAAGGTACCGAAGATCAAGCACTCTATCAATGTGGTACATCCATTCGGACCTGTCCATCATAGCTTAACACACGACAAAACAACAAAGTGCTATATAAAAAACATCTACATCATGAATCTAGACTACACACATGATGAGACATATGGCAATAGTCATCATGAGAATAAATGAGAAAATATAAAGGTGTGTGGAGCAATCATGTACCTCTTATTGTCCTCTCCTCCCCAAATCAAAGATCTAAAACTCAATTTGATGATTTAGTGAAAAAATCGGCAATAACTCCGCCCCCAACAAGATGAGAGATCAAAATCGACAAAACTTTAGCCGCACTGGTGAGTCTAGAGTGAAAAAACATATGTTTTATATGATATAGACATGGATCTATAAAGAAACTAGACTAAAAACACAAACTAGATCTAGATCCATGCATGTGGATCCCATGGATCTAGATCTAGATCCACATGAGGAGAATTGCACTAAAAAGAGAGAAAACGAGGGAGAAAGAGGGGTGGGAGAGCAATTATGTACCTCTATTTGTGTCCTACTCCCCAAATCAAAGCTCTAAAACTGAATTTGAAGATTTGGTGAAAAATTTGGGCAAAACCTCCCCCCCTCACATTTTGCAAGAGGAGAAGTCATGGGGAAGAAGGAGGGAGGGCTGCTGCTATATATAGGGAGGGGATAACCGCAGACCGCAGCAGGCGGATTATGCTGCCCGCTGCGGTAAATAGAATAACCGCAACGGGAAACGCAGTGGCCAGCTGCCCAAGCTGGCCACCAGTTTATCGCAGCGGACGCTTAAGACGTCCGCTTCCGGGCACCAAAGGCCAACGCTGCGGTAAATCAATCCTGTAGTAGTGTCAGTAGGAGGACAAAACTCTTGCTGTCACATGGTGGAATACAACGACTAGACAAGGCTGTCACCTCTTGCTAGCTACCACAAACAATCCGTGCAACAAGCGATAACCAAGGATAAGATGATGTATAAGCATCACGCTTACACACAACTTACTACTTTGACTATGATCTATAATCAAAGCACCATATGATAGGTCATGATCGCATACGGGAAAGGTCACAAGGATCACAGACTATGGGTGTGAAGGCTATTAAAGAGCAAAAGCATATACCAAGACTATATCTAGTATAGAAATGCTCAAAGTAAATACTAAGTAAAGTAAAGAGAAAGATATATATTGAATAAGATAAAGTCTTAGAAAGAAGGAAAGATACAAGAGCTATACCAGACTCTCCAGAAGACGACTCCGGAAATCCGAGCATAGCTCGACTCAACTCTAACTCCGACACTAGACTAACTCCTAGAACAATCTAAGGAATAGAGCTTGTACGATTCTTCTTCATGATTAGAGAGGGGGGTGTGACCCTCTATTTATAGTAGGAGGTGGAGTAGGGGCTACTCCGGCGCCACGTCAGCGATCTAGGGCCTTCCATTCTCCACCCTTGGATCCAATGGACCATGGAATCGACCAAGGCATGGATGGTGATGATCCAACACGTGGGAATGAGCTATGGCGGCTGGGGGGAGCCAAACCGACCTAGGGGGCATTCGGCCGAACACCCCTATGGCCAGTGGGCCCTACCTTGCCTTCTTGGATGAGGTCCCACCAGTCAGGGACTGAGTGGGGCCCATTTGGGCCTGTAGGTGATTCGGCCGACCCCCTAGGGGGTGCCTGGCCCACCTCTTACTTCCTGGTGCTGGTCCCACTCGTCATAGGTGTTGGTGCGAACACATGGTGGATAAGTACCCATGTATGTTCAGCTTTATGATGAGTGATCGTTCAACACGTGAGTGTTTTAGTTTGAGTGGCTTACCCTAACCCCTTGTGAAAGCAAGTCTTTGCATGTCTATCGACTTGTGGTGTGCAGGTGCTATGCCTAGTGACAGTGGTCAATGGCGTGGAGAAGGTCGAGTAGAGGCCTGCCATGCCGATGGACTGAGAGTGGTGAATGGCGGAAGCAAAGCTCTGACTGAGAGACCATGGATGCCGAAGGACTAGCTGTGGTGGCTAGTACTTCGCAACGGCGAGTGCGAGAAGACATGGAGGTTGAACGAGTCGACCGAGTCAAGACGGTGGACGCGCGAGTCGAGCGGAGGCTCAGGGGACTCAGAGTCCGACCGGGCGAGGACAAGGTGGCTTGAGTCGAGCAGTTTGGTGGTTTGGGCCTCAAAACCATCCGAGGAAGGTTTCCGAGTTTGGGCCTCAAAACTCGGAGTTCGGTAGTTGAGTCCAAAGCTACCAGTGGCGGGTTTCCTGGGTTTGGGACTCAAAACGTAGGCGGAGCTTCTGAGGAAGCGGGGATGGCACATGGCGGAATCCTGGAGGTTGCGTCGAGGCGACGACAACTCCCGGCAGGAAGCGGGGCCGTCCATTCAAACAAGTGGCTGAGAGTTACCGACTTGGATTACAATGTCATAGGGCTAGGTAATTCGGTCTTGTATCTAGCGGGGTCTTTGGAAAATAGCCAAAGCCTAGTTAAATAGAGGATGAAGGGGTATCCTCATCCTATCTCTTGCATTACTCTCTCTCCCACCTATTCCTAGGCTTTCCCTTCCATAGCTTCTTCTTGCTTGAGATCCACCGTGTCACCGGTTAAAGAACTTGTGATTGTTGCAGGGAATCGGAGGTCGTAACCTCCGTAAGCCATGGTGGCTTCGTTTTCGTGATTGTGTCCCCCGGTTTCTTGTGTTCTTCCCGTTTCGCTTTTGCTCTCTCTTTTTCCTGAGATGATTTCTCTTTGTTGAGAGTATCTTTGCAAAATCGACTTGAACCAAGTTGTTCGTAATCGTGAGGAGCTTCTTTGCACCGAAGGAATTCTCCTCAAACCTCACGAGTGCGTAGATCGGATGTTTTCTTTGTGGTGTTCTTCATTTTGCTCTCTTCTCCCCCAAATCCGAGTGTTCCCGTTTATCCTCTCCAAATTGAGCGATGATTTCTTTGGGATAGCTCCCCAACTGCACTAGAATCATGCCTACAAAGTTTGGTTGCAGTTGGTAATCATTTGGTTGAGTTTTGGGAAGATTTGGCGGAGAGAAGTTCGTTTTCGCGGGGAATAGTTTTCTATCTGTGAGCGTCGAACCACTTTTCCCTAAGCTCAGAACCATAGCAAGTGGTCTGGTGGTCTTGACCTTTCATGTGTGAAGCAGCATGGGGCATCGGACCACCCTCCGGACCTCTCGGTTTTTGAGCTCCGGACCTTTGACTAGTGGTCCAGTGGCTCTGCTGAGGAACGCTACCACACGTCGGACCTCTCTCCTTGGTCAGACGGGGTAGTCCGGTGGTTAGGTCCGGAGGCAAGGTGCTTACTAGATTGTCTGGCGAGTGAGCACCAGACCACCTGCCTTGGTCCGGAGGTGGCGTCGGACTAGTCCGGAGCCTCTGGTCAGGAGCTAGGGTGCTCACTATGTTCTTCTATCTCAGGGGTGAAGGCGTCGGACCTGAGCTCCGGACTACTCGCTATATTCCGGTGGCTCAGTCCCAACTGGTCCGGAGCCTCTATTTTGGTTGCTGGTTTTCGCCTGTTTTGCCTAGGTTCTTGCCTCTTTTCCATAGGGTTGAGAACTTGGTTTTTAGGGTTTCCGGTGAGTTTTCCTCCACTGTCGGTGAGCTTTCTTTTCTCCGATTTCGTCTTAATCCCCTCTCGCGTTGCTCGGGGGAGGTTGAGCACCCAACATCTAGGTTTGGTTTTGGGAAGAGTGGCCCAAATATTTCGAGAGAAATTTGAGGCTCCCATTCACCCCCCTCTGGTCGTCGTTCTCGGTGCTTCAGTTGGTTGTTGGTTCTGTGGTGTTTGTCACGTTTATCTCCTTGGTGTGGGCCCATGGATCCATGTGCTTCGCTTGTGAGCCGTTGAGAGGAAACACAGAGTGATCCAATGGATGGATTCCACTCTAGAGTGCCTCTCTTGGATCATGGCCGAGAGGGGAGAGCATGGTGGGCCCATAGGTTGGTCGGTCAACCCCCTATGTGGGCCCAACTAGCTCTTCTTTGCTCCATTTGTTCATTCCTACACTCAAACACTCATGGACATGTGGAACTAGATATTTAATAAAGTATGCTCATGATGTGTTTGTTTATCCTTGATCCTTGGATTGGTGGCACCATTTTATCTATGTAAAAGATGGTCCTAATTTGTGCCAACACTTTGCTACACCTTTAGGGTTCTTCCTAAGGTGTCCACCTACTTGTTAGGTCGTGTGCGAGTCAGTTCTTCTGAGGTCAAGGTTTGGGTGTGAGTTTGGAACAACGGTCAAGTCTTTGAGTTGAATTTTATTTGGCTCCCATTCACCCCCCTCTAGTCGCCGTTCTCGGTCCTTCAATTGGTATCAGAGCCGGTTAAGGATCATTCCACCTTACACAGTTCTTGATCCACGAAGGCGACATGGAGCGAGGTGCTGGTAAACCTCCCTACTTTGATGGAACCAAGTTTGCCTATTAGAAGGTGCGCATGTCGGCTTACCTCCAAGGGCTTGACACGAAGTTTTGTGAGATTTCTGAGAATGAGAACTACGTGGTTCTTGAGGCTCGGATCACCGATGCCCAGGTTACACAACATGCGTCAAACGCAAGAGCCTGTAGTATTCTCTTCTCTTGTCTGTCTCTTCCGGAGTTTGAGCGGGTTTCAGGTCTCACTACGGCATGGGAGATCTGGCAAACACTCTTGAGATATCATGAGGGAAACCCTCAGATCAAGTACAGACTCTTCGACATGTACCGTAGAGAGTGCGAGAACTTTGCTCAGTTGGTCGGCGAATCTGTTGACGGGATGTTCACTCGCTTCCAATCTATCGTCAACAAGATGCGTGCTAATCGAGCCAACTTGCCTTATGATGATCATGAGATGGCTATCAAGCTTTTGCATGCTCTTGATCGGAAGGTGTGGGAGATGAAGGTGGCTGCCATTCAGGAGTCACCGGGCTATGATGCCCTGACCGTGGACGAGCTGTTCAGCAAGCTCAAGTCCTCGGAGATTGACTACCAAACCCGGGCCAAGCTTGTGAACCCATCGAAACCATCTATGGCGTTGGTTTCTGGCCCTGGCGGTATGTCTTCTTCCTCCTCTGACCCTTCACACTCTTTGTTCGCTTTGTCTTTGATTTCTGTGACATAGGATCAAGTGGAGGCTCTTGGAGATGATGAGCTGGCTTTGGTCATCACCAAGTTCTCACGGTTTCACAACAACCGTTTGAACCGTCGACGTGGTGGCTCAGAAAAGGGGTGCTACCGTTGCGGTGATGAGGATCACTTCATCGCAAACTGCCCCAAGAAAGTTGTGGGTGACTTCACCAAGCGCAAGGACAAGCGCGAGCACCACTTCGAGGACAAGCACAAACCCAAGGGTGGCTACCACCGAAGGTCCTCCAAAAAGGTGATCGACAAGGTGAAGGCCAAGCACCGAGCCTTCCTCGCCTCCCTCAGCGACATCGATGCCTCCTCCGACAGAGGTGCTTCTTCAAGGGATGATGAGTTGAAGGGAAAGGTTGAGGACAAGCTCAATGGCCTATGCTTCTACGCCGATGCCAAGCACGGTGGATTTTGCACCATGGCGATTGAAGAAGGCAAGGTTGGCAATCGCAAGGAAGGCCCCGACTACGACTACGACTCTGACACACCCGAGGTACCACCACCGTCGAGTCCCTCTCTCTTGAGATTGAGTCTCTAAACAACACCTTGATGAGTCAAGATGCGTTGCTCAAGCGTGCCTCTGTTGAGAGGAACGACTTTAAGGCGAAGTACCTTAGCACGCTTCATGAGCTAGATTTTTCTAAGGCGTCAGTGGTGGTTACCGAGGAGGTAGAGTGTGATGCTTGTGCCATTCACATGTCTAATCTTGTCAGTCTCCAGGACAAGTATGGCACTCTAATTGAGGAGGTCAGTGAGCTGAAGGCTAGGCCTAGCTTACTTGGTGCGTGCAAGTCTTGCTTACGCTTGCGTTCTGAGCTGGCACATAAGGATGCTAGGATCGCTATGCTAGAGAAGGTCAGCTCAGATAGCACTAGAGAGTCGGAGCGCCTGACAGCGACAAGATGCGTACCAAGGAAGAAAACACATACCTTCGGTCCATCTGGAGCTGGGTGTCTTGCCGAGAGCCGCAGTTGGGGATGATGCTTAGCCAATGCAAATGGGCTGGCAGCACGGGAGTAGGCTTTGCTATAGGTGGGAAGGACAATAGCTTGTTCGGTAAGATCGGTGAGTGTAGTGGTTTGAGCGAGAATGAGAAACCCACCACAACGCCCAAGCTTACCAAGATAACTCCACCTAAGCCTACCAAACCCTCTGAGTTTCCTGTGAGAGATGGTGTGGATTGCAAAACCAAACCATCTACGCAACCCACTTGACACACTGTCAGACATCTCTAGTGATCCCCCTCCTAAGAAAGCTAGAGCCACCCAACCCAACAAGAGAGTGCCTACCAAGAGTGTGGTGATGTACCATTGTGAGTATTGTGTGAGGGATGGGCACTTGGCTGAGTTTTGCTATAGGAGGAAGAGAGATGATCGGAGGCTGGTTGAGTTGAACAACCGGGACATGTACCACCACGAGTTTGGGTGCGTGAACCGGAAGTTCGGAGGCGCACTTCTAGGCCTAGAGGTACAATGCTTCAATGTGCTGGGCTTTAGGAGGCGAGACCACGTGGTGGTCGTGTCCGGCGGGGTACCGTTCATGACCCATACGACTACGGGCCTCATGGCGGTGGCGTTACTCCACCCTTCTTTATCGGACCACGTTCTCCCCATCGTGTTGATCGCTATTCCCCCATGGGACAGGAGATGTTTGGTTTTTCTCCTAACCCATTCTTTGGGCAAGTGGGACAACACTAGTATCCTTCACAGTTTACTAACCCCAGTGTTGGTCCGTTTGCTCACCCCATGTCTTTTTATTGATGTAGGAAGGAGGACTGGAGGAGACTTGGCTTGTGGATTTCGGATGCGCACGCCACATGACCGGAAGTGCCAAGTGGTTCTCAAACCTCAACCCCGTGCGTCACACCGAGTACATTACATTCGGGAACAAGAGTAAAAGTAAGGTTGTCTCCCGTGGGTCCATCCGAGTGAACTCCTCTTTTGTCCGCAAGGATGTTGCTTTGGTTGCGAATTTGCATTTTAACCTTCTTTCGGATTTTGGACTCTCGTGGTGAGTTTGTTTGCCAGATTTTGCCCTTCGGGATGGTTTTTCGTAGGGATTTTTCTATCTCTTCCAGAACTTCTCGTTGTCTTCCTGCTGGTTCTTCCTCCGAGCTTTGGAAGTGGCAGAGGAGATTGGGACATTTGAGTTTTGACTTGCTTGCAAGGCTTAGCTCAATGGACCTTATCCAAGGATTGCCAAAGCTGAAGTTCGAGAAGGATTTGGTTTGCCATCCTTGCAGGCATGGCAAGATGGTTGCCACTTCCCATCCTCCTGTGACGGAGATCATGACCACTCAACCCGGCGAGCTCTTACACATGGACATAGTTGGTCCAGCTCGGGTCAGGTCAGAAGGAGGGAAGTGGTATGTGGTTGTAGTCGTTGATGACTAATCGAGGTACTCTTGGGTGTTCTTTTTGGAGAGTAAGGATGAGGCTTTTTCACTTGTTCGAGATCTGATTTTGAGATTGCAAAATGAGCTACCTAAGAATGCCATGAGAGCTATCCGCAGTGACAATGGCAGAGAATTCAAGAATGCTCACTTTGCAACTCTTTGTTCTTCTTTGGGTCTCGATCACCAGTTTCCTCACCTCACACTCCCCAGCAGAACGGTGTTGTTGAGCGCAAGAATCGAACCCTTGTTGAGATGGCCAGGACGATGCTCGATGAGCATAGGACTCCTAGGCGGTATTGGGCCGAAGCACTCAGTTTTGCTTGCTATGTTTCCAATCGCATTTTCCTCCGAGCTTTCAAGAAGAAGACTTCTTATGAGTTGCGATTTGGGAGACCACCCAAGGTAAGTCACCTATGGGTGTTTGGGTGCAGGTGCTTCATCCTCAAAAAGGGCGGTAAGTTGGATAAATTGAATCACGATCTTCTGACGGTATTTTTCTTGGTTATTCTACTCACTCTCGTGCTTATCGTGCACTTAACCTTGAGACTAACCGAGTGATGGAGACGTGTGAGATTACCTTCGATGAGACTATGCCCTGTGTTTCCACCGCTTTTGAGCTTGTAGGTGATGATGAGGTAAACACTAGCATCTTTGTGGAGGAGGAGCAGGATGATGCCGATTGGGGTGATCCCGAGCCAACTCCACTGACTTCCCCCGTCGACCCTGTGACGTCTACTTCGGCTCATGGTCTTGACCCGACTACTTCCTCTGCATGGGAGCCGTTCGAGCAGCTTCCTCAATCTGTGCCTGTTGCACCTGAGGGAACTCCAGCTGCTGTCGAGGGGGAGGCCACTTCGTCCAGGTAGGCTCCCCGCCACATCCAGCGGCAGCACCCGCCGGAGAACATCATCGGCGACATTGACCGTCGAGTCACGCGGTCCTGGTCCTATATCTCTCACTTTGCTCATTCGGCTTTTGTCACGTCTTTTGAGCCCTGAGATGTTGGACACGCTTTGATGGATCCAGATTGGGTTAATGCCATGCATGAGGAGTTAGAAAACTTTGAGCAAAATCGCGTTTGGGTCTTAGTTCCTCCACCACCTAGTTGCCACCCCATAGGTACCAAATGGGTTTTCAAAAATAAACAAAGTGAAGATGGGATGGTAGTGCGCAACAAGGCTAGGTTGGTAGCTCAAGGCTTTTGTCAAAAGGAGGGAATAGACTATGAGGAAACCTTTGCTCCCATAGCTCGTTTAGAAGCCATTAGAATCCTTCTAGCTTTTGCGGCTTCTAAGGGTTTTAAACTTTTTCAAATGGACGTTAAAAGTGTTTTCTTAAACGGCTACATAGAGGAGGAAGTTTATGTTAAACAACCTCCTGGTTTCGAAAATCCCAAGTTTCCAAACCATGTTTTTAAACTTCACAAAGCTTTGTATGGTTTGAAACAAGCACCTAGAGTATGGTATGATAGGCTAAAAACATTTTTGCTTGCTAAGGGCTTTAAACAGGGATCGGTAGATAAGACTTTGTTTCTCCTCAAGCAAGGCAAAGACACTCTCCTTGTCCAAATATACGTGGATGATATCATCTTTGGTGGTTCTTCTCATGCTCTTGTTGCCAAGTTTGCAGATCTTATGAGCAGGGAATTTGAGATGAGCATGATGGGACAATTGACTTTCTTTCTCGGGTTGAAAATCAAGCAAACCCGGGAAGGGACGTTCGTGCACCAAGGCAAGTACATGAAGGATATCTTGAAGAAGTTTGACATGGGTGAGGCAAAGCCTCTTTCGACGCCCATGTCGACTACGACTGCCTTGGATGCGGACGAGGAAGGAGAGGCGGTGGACTAGACGGAGTACCAAAGCATGATCGGGTCACTTCTGTGCTTGATAGCGACTCAACCGGACATTCAGTTCGCCGTCTGCTTGTGTGCACGCTTTCAGGCATCCCCACGGACTTCACACAAGAAGGCGGTGAAACACATCATGAGGTACTTACATTTCACTCCAGAATTTGGTCTTTGGTTTTCCACCTCTTCGTCTCTTGAGCTTTGTGGTTATTCTGACGTCGAATTTGCCGGATGCCGTCTTGATCGGAAGTCCACTTTTGGGACTTGCCAGTTTCTTGGGTCTTCTTTGGTTTCTTGGTCTTCTCGCAAGCAGTCTAGCCTGGCACAGTCAACGTGCGAAGCTGAGTACGTTGCCGCGGCTAGCTTTTGCTCGTAGTTGATTTGGCTGATTGCCACTTTGAGAGATTTCGGTCTTGAGCTTACTAAGGTGCCTCTGCTTTGTGATAGCACGAATGCAATTAGTGTGGCCAAAAATCCTGTGCTTCATTCAAAGACCAAGCACATTGAGGTCCGCTTTCATTTCTTGCGAGATCATTATGAGAAGGGCGACATTGACCTCCGGCATGTCGAGACCCACAACTAGCTTGCGGATATTCTCACAAAGCCTTTGGATCAAGCTGCGTTTTCTCGTCTTCGGCGCGAGTTGGGTGTTTTCTTTCCTTTTTAGAGGAGGAAAGTTTTGTGTATCATAGTGTCACACCCCAAAATTTCACATTTTGGGTTGTGCTTAGAAAACACTAAATAAAATAAATGATTTCTATGTTCATATAACAATTTCCAAGATTAGTTTGATTTGCACAAATTTAGTATAGGAAAAGTGAATTTATAAACTTTTCTAAATCAATTTGATAGACTTTAATTGTTGTGGTGGTTGTTCATTGCTTGTCTTGATGCATGTGAGTGTTTAAAGTTTTTAAAACGCGTTTAGTAAGTCGTTTATCGGTCTCTGGTTCGTCTCTATCTTTTTCTATAATCAAATTCTTGTTCTCGATGTTAATCTTTCATTTGGACATTCCCAGTATCCGTTGTCTCTCGATCCAAATGATTCCCTTGAGTTCATAATTCATCAACATGTCTCTAAATTTTTTCCGGGAATTTTTCTAAATTTTTCCGGACCTTTTTCTTATTTATCTACGAGCAAATTCTAATTTTTAGATGCTCCAAAATATCTTTTCATGAGCTCCAAATACTTTATTTGGGTTCATTGTGTTCAAAAGTATCTCCGAGAATTTTCCCTGAATTTTTGGAGCATTCGGAGTATTTTTCGTGGCTTAATTATTAGTTCTAGACTTTTCTAGAATTATTTTATTCATGAAAATAATTTATTCCGAAAATAAATAATGAAGACCTCAATTTCCCACCAGTCCACAAAGCCCATGTGCAATAATCCTCATATATCACAAAAGCCCAAGCATTTATTTACTAATGGGCTTTGATGGTTATTTTGGCCCATTAGTAAAGGTGGAGGTGCAACGTCAATTAGTACCATATCGCTAGTTGACGTTGAGGTGGAGAGTCTTCCTCCCTATAAATATGTACCCACCCCCTTGACCAAAGCACACCACGTCTACCACAAGGGGTGCCCCTAGTTTGGGAATACCTAACGGTAGAAAATCATATCTTTTTCCTACTCTGCCGTTATCGTGCAGTCTACTCCAACCGTGGTGATGCTCTCCAATCGACATCCCTTGCCGGCGTCTGATCGACATCCCTTGGCCCGACGACCCCCTCCTTCTGCACAAACGAGCAGCAGCAGCATCAAGAGCGTTCGTACAAAAGTGAAGGAAGGAGACAAGTGCAATTTTCTTTGACGGTATAATCTCTAGTCTCCACCGTTTCTTCGTTTTATCTCCGTTTTACTTCGTTCAAGTTGCGTTAGATTCGTAGAGTTTTTATCTACATGTTAAAACCATAATCAATCTGTTTTGCAAACTTTGAAAATAAATATTTATTTAATGCCTTTTAAATTCCCTGTTTAATCTCTAAATCTTGTTTAAATCCTATCTTCTCCGTTTTTAATCCGTTTCGTTCCGTTCGAGTTGCGTTGGCTTCGTATCGACATAACCTTTTCTTTAGTGATCTTTAATACCATGTTAATAGCTCTGTAATTTTATGGTTAACTCCTAAACTTGATTAATAACTATGCAACGTGTTTTATATATAAAATATGATTAGTTCTACTTTTATTTCGAGATCCAAATATAACTTTGACTTAATCTAACTTGGGTGTTCCTTTGAAATACCTTATACATCCTTTTTCATAGCTAAAACTAATAAAGCTCTTAGTTCTTGTTTTAAAAAGCAAAATCCCTGTTAGTCGTAGCTTGATCACCGTAGCACCGTTTAGTGTGTTCTTCGCGGCTATGTGTTCGTAGAGATGCGTAGTATTCTTTTAAAATCCTTTTCATTGATTGGTGTATTGTTCTAAATAGATATGTATGTATGCTATGTTTGGTCAGGTGTTTGAGTGGTGTTTGTGTTTTTGTCCAATCGGTGAGTGTTACGTTGGAGATCAAGAAGAAGTTGGTTTTCTAGAAGATATTTTGAAGACTAGATCTAGAAGAAGGATCTAAGCTTTTAAGGCAAGTATTATATGGGATCTTCCTTGATGTCCTATTCATGATGTTTCCAATAAAATCATATGCATGTGTTTAATGTTGTCACCATAGGGCTTACCTAGATTTGATTACCTTGATCCTTGAAATCCTATGGGTTATCTTTGCATATGGGTAGTTATTGCTAGTGCTCCATTTAACTAAGCATGATCTTGAATATTGATAAATGACTATATGAGATGATAAAGTAAAACTTGACTTTTTAGCAACATGGATTTAGGACCCTATCTGTCAGCAAAAGCTGGGACATACAGTATAACCATGAGGGATATAATGGCTCTGGCTTTAGTTTAGTATGAGGGCAACTCTCTCGCATGTGGCAGTTCGCGAAAGTTGCCATTGCCGAGCGGTTGCGGAGCGGCTGGTGTGGGGACCGCTGCGTGTGTGTACCACCGACGGGCTCCTATATACCCCTTGCCCGTGGATTCGTAGTGTCTGTTGTTTGTCAGCGAGCCCCTTTGAAAGACTTCATAGTGAACCCTGCCGGCCTTCCTTGGAAGTGGGTAATGAGGGTCGCGTCCTCTGGCGAAAGGGTAAATCACGACTCGTGGGTAAAGTGTACAACCTCTGCAGAGTGTTAAAAACTATCATGATAGCCGTGCTCACGGACACAAGCGGCCCGAAAAACTCACAGAACTCTTTGGTTACTTGTTGGTTATCTTTATGAATCACTTTATCATGGAATTATGTTACTTGTTCATTTGTTTAATTGATCATGCAATTTAATTTGGGGACTTAAGCATAACTTTGATCTACCACTTATAAAGTTTTGATACAAAATCAAAATGCTTACCGCAGTAAACCAGTGTCATACCTTTTGAGCCTCATGAACCCCATGTATACTTGTTGAGTACGAAAGTACTTACGCTTGTTCACTTTCTTTTCAATACTTGGATAAAAATCCCGGATGGGTACCAGTTAGCAAGAGTTGGAAGAGATAGGATTGTGATCAACCAGTCAGTTGGTCCCTGTGGAGTGGAGTCTTCACCTGAAGATCGGAGTGTCTTACTGCTGTTTGCTCTCTCAAGGTTATTTCTTTAACCATATATGTTATATACTTAAGTATTGTCTTTTGATATTACCTTGTTCTGTGACTATATGTGGGATTTGACTTCCTGGGCTCACATATAGGGTATATCTGGTTTTGTTCTTAAAACCGGGTGTGACACATAGTTCTTTTTGTATCTTCTTTGTCCTTCTTCTCAATAGGTGTCTTGCTAGTGTTAGTTGGTGTCATTGCATTGTGCATCTCATTTGCATTTGTGACATAGTTCATTTCAAGCTTCATACGTATAGCCGATATAATGAATCTATGCTCTGTTTGAGGTGCTTTATGTGTCTATGGTGTTGCCTAACATAGACTCTTTTTTATCTCTAGATATGCAATAGAGCAAAGTTAGCAAAGCTTTAAAACTAAATTTAATTCCCCATGTCACCTCTGAAATGGCAGTAGCATGTGTAGGATTTTGAAGATCCTTCTTGGTTGTCTTGTATATAGCTTGTAACTATGGCTCTTCATTGTTTCATTCACTACCTTTAAGCACCATGATTAATATCTAAAATGAAATTGCTCTCTGTTTTGGGAATTGGAAAGACCGAGTTGGGTCTGCATTGTGAGCACTTCACCGTGTGTTCGAGACTGCTTCCCATATGGGTTGATACTTGAGCGGTGTCGTGTATGACCAAAACCGGTGTGTCAAATCCTTTGACTTCGCCCGGTTAGTAAGCAGTGGCATCACCTTGCTTACAACCACTCGCATAGAACATGTAATGTGCCTAAAACTAAAATTGGCTGCAAAACTCTGAAATTTGGAAAGTTCATTCAGTTGGGTCATTGGCTTGTTGTATGAACTTTGCTAGGGATAGTTCTACTTGCTATACATGAGATTGCTTTGAGATAGATCCTATCTTGTTTGCCATGTTTAGTTGTCTCTAGGAGGTGATACCCTTTCTCTGCTCTCATATGAAATGCTCTCTAAAATAGCTTCTAAAGTGATCTTAAACTCAACTTGAGTCTTTGTTGGGCACGTAGAGCTTTTCCTATTCTCACAGGATCACATCACTTAGAGCGTCTATCCATTGTCTTAGCTCTAAGTATGAAGCTTTTGCACTCATTTTGCATTTCATGACATTTGTAGCCGGATCTTGAGTTGTTGATGTTTGATGAGCTACATGTGTCAACAAGGGGGAGAGATGTGCATTTCATTCCATTTTCAGCCATCTACTTCCAAGCGGGAGAAAGAGTGCATCTCATTGGTTTCATTGGTTTAGAGCTTCTTTGGTCAAGGGGGAGTTTTGTGTGCTTCTTTTGCTCTAAGGAGCTCATTTGGTATCTTGAGTGTGCTTTTGCCAAGGGGAGCTTTTGCTAGATGTGTTGAGCTTTTGCCTCTTCTAGAGGATCTAGCTTGCTTTGTTGGCTCTGACATGTTTTGAGTGCTTCTTGAGCGTTAAGTGTTTTAATTGGTATCTTTGGAGTTCCCTTGGTGTTTCAATTGGCATTATGAGCTTTGAGAACTGTGATTGGTATCTTGCACTTGCTAGCGGTGTTGAGCCCTTTTTTGTGCCTCTTCTTGAGGGCTACCTTTGTTTTGCTTGGTTGCGTCGAGCCGTTGGCCATGTCTTTGGGAACCAAGTTTTTGGACTCGTTTGTGTCATCTATGTGGCGAAGGTACCATTGTCTGGCTATTCCCATCAAAGAAAATGGAAATAGCTTCCACTTAAGGGTACCTCGCCTCATCCCATGGATGTGGACACATGAACCCAATTGTTCAAAGTCTCGTAGATGAGTGTAGGGATTTTTGTCTTCGTCCCTAGAAAAAGGTTTGTTCTGAACTATCCTTATGAGGCTTGGGCGAAGCTCATAATGAATGTCTAATATAGTCTGAGATGAACTAGGTGGCTCCAACCTAGCGCCCGTTGGAGCACCATACTCGAAGAGAGGTGTTTGATCCATAAGTGTGTATGTGGAAAGAAAGATTTAAATGAAACAAAGATAATAGGACCAAAGGGTACTAGTTAAAAGCTACCAATCCCCAGCATTATTGAAGGATGTTTGGTTGGACATACCTTGTGTTTTGCTCTATCATTCTTTTTGTTCAAACCTGAAATGGTTAGTGACAAAAATACCCGAAGGAACAATTTCACAAATATTCCCTTAATCTCTTTTTACAAAGTCATTTTATTTAGTTTAGAATTTTGGGAAACTAGAAATATTTTTTTTATATATATATTTTTTAGCAAACTTTAATGGAAAATAAGAAGACTTGGGTTAGCTCCCAAAAGTGCTTAATTTTAAGACACAAGCTTGTCTTTGGGAAACCTTCAAGTTGTAACTTATGTTGGTGAAGCGGTTTCCCTTCAACTCCAACTTTTTCAAACCTATCCTTAAGACTAAAACCACTACGAGATTTGCAAAATTTATGGTAGAGAAACGCATCTACAACCATCCTTGCAAAGATTTTCGAAACAAGAAGAATGAAGGGGTTGTAGATCATGTGTGTAGTCATGGTCGAGGGAAGGATTGATTTGGGAGATTTCTCATTTGAGCATGGATTTGATTGGAAGATCGGAGTATAACTTCCATGCTCATTGACATCATTCTCCCTTTCAAAGAATGGGTGAGAACTTTCTTTCTCATGACATTTCAAGTCATTCTCAAGGCTTGAATGAGTCAAGGCTCATCCCGTGGATCAAGAACTGGTTTAGATTCTAACCCTTTGATGAGAGGTCGGGAAGACCAAATGGGTAGATAATCTGCACCTATTCTATGATCAAGCTTCTCATTTCCTATTGTGTTCTCCAAGATTCTCATGATTGGCCTTCCGATAAAAGTGAGATGAAAGGAAAGTCTAGGAAGGTCAAAGATGTGGAAATCTAGGAAGATCTTGAGATCATCAACCACCACAAGAGCATCATGAAGGACTCCTAAACAATCAAGGATTTGACCATTAGGGAGTCTAAGGTGTTTTTGTGATTGGGATAGATGATTCTTTGATGATGTTGGAACATGGAAATGAGGAATGATGTTGATCCCGAGGCTATGATCGTAGTAAATTTCACTATCAATGCCCAACACTTGACAGGATATTCTCCTCACATGTGTGGGCATTTTAGTTACTTCCTTTGAGGATTTGGCCTCATCCAACCATTCTTGACTTATAACGGTAGACAAAGGCTCTAACTGTTGATTATGCTCCTCTTGGTCAGATTTATGGCCCTCATGGCTTCCATGCCTCGAGTGTATTAATGAATTCCCAAAGTCATTAAGTGGGTCATCATAAGACTTGAATGAAGGAACACATGGGGAATCCTCAGGATCAAGGATGGGTTCATAAGATAAGTCATATGTGGGCATAGAGAAGGAGAGGATAGATTTGGATTCTAAACACTTTAGTTCTTCTATAATATCACTCGACATTTCTTCATCAAATATCCCAAGCTTTTCCTAATGTGCCATGTGGGAAGTCGAGGTACAAGATGATGTTGTTGCGGGAGGTTTCCGAAGAGATTCCTTCATGAGAGGTCTAGAAATATGTTTCTTAGAAGGTCTCTTTTGGATACGATAATTGTGGGCATTCCCAAAACCAGCAAGATCATATGAAAGGTTAGCCTTGAACTCGAAGGAATGGTTTAGATATTGAATTTCTTCTTCCTTCGAGATTTGTGGTATTTTGGTTCAGGATCGATGGCAAAATCTTTGGATGGGAGTGGTGGTGATTCGGCTATCGAGACTTCTTTTCTAGGGAATGGGTTTTCTCCTTCTATGGGTCCTTCATTATAAACGTTAATGTAGGGGGTTGTCAAGAATCTTCATGAGAAGACTCTTCCCTTCACTAATGGGTAAACACAGGAAGGCTCCCCTAGAAGTCATGTCAAGAATTTGTGCAGAATCTTTGCTAAGACCGCCAAAAAAGTGTTGCAACAATGTTGGCTCGGTTATAGCAAGATCAAGGCCGGATGATGCTTGATCTAAGAGACGGGCCCATGCCGCACCAAGAGGTTCTTTCTCCTTTTGGGAGAAGTTGATGACCTCTTTTCGAAGACGAACAACTCGAGGAGTGGGGAAGAAAGCTAGGCAGAATTTGGATTGCATCTTTTCCCATTCTCCGTTTGCGTCATCTACGTGGCGAATGTACCATTGTTGGGCTATTCCCATCAAAGAAAATGGAAATAGCTTCAACTTAAGGGTACCTCGCCTCATCCCATGGATGTGGACACATGAACACAATTGTTCAAAGTCTCGTAGATGAGTGTAGGGATTTTTGTCTTCATCCCCAGAAAAAGGTTTGTTTTGAACCATCCTTATGAGGCTTGGGCGAAGCTCATAATGAATGTCTAATATAGTCTGAGATGAACTAGGTGGCTCCAACCTAGCGCCCGTTGGAGTACCATACTCGAAGAGAGGTGTTTGTTCCATAAGTGTGTATGTGGAAAGAAAGGTTTAAATGAAACAAGGATAATAGGACCAAAGGGTACTAGTTGAAAGCTAACGATCCCCGACAACGGCGCCAGAAACGCTTGTTGGTATTTCTTATTACAATTCTATAAATCCGCAAGCGCACAGATTATACCGATGTAGCACTTCACCGGGAGTATTCTAGGTATCGTATTTTCCTCAGGGAACGATAGTGATCTAACTAGGATTAAAGATATGTCTTGATGAATCAAGGGAGACTATGATAACTGGGTTGAGAGGTTCTATGTAGCAAAGATATCTAACAAGGCAAAGTTGGTTATACTGGCTTTATTAGCCCTTCTCTTGCAGGAGGCGATGGGATAGATCAGAAAGAGGGTAAAACTCTAACCGGACTGCGCCATCATGTTGTATTGAGGCCTTACCTTTTAAGAACTTATCTGACACACGTGGTGGAATACGAAGACTAGATAGAGTTGTCACCTTCTACTAGCATCCACAAACAATCCGCGCGATAAGCGGTTTACAAAGGCTAGATCTAGTCTAGACACCACGTCTACACTATTCTTACTACTTTAACCCTACGTTAAGGCTAAAGCACTCTACTCAAAGTAAAGCGATGAACATGCGTGAAAAGGTGTATAACAGCTAAACCAGATTTAGAATATTAATTGCTATAAAGAACTGGATGTATCACTTACAAGTGCTGAACTTACAAGAGGATCGCATCCGCTGAGGTACAGCTCCGGAGAAGATTCCCGATAGATCCAGGGCTTTCTCCAGAAGACTTCCCTCACTCTCCTCAAACTAGCATAGCACTACTACTAAGGAGTAGTTTCTCCAATGAGGCATGAGTGAGAGTGAGGGCCTAGGAGGTCTATTTATAGCTAGAGGTGGAGTAGGGGCTACTCCGGTACCACATCAGCGATCCGCGCCACCTCCATCAGCCACCGTAGGATGAAACCTCATTGTAACCGTCTTAAATAAATAGAGGAGATCGAGTGGATGCATCGCGGCATGCACGAAGTCGGTGGGGAGCTTGAACCACCATATGGTGATTCGGCCGAACCCTATGGCAGGTGGGCCCTGCCACTTTTCTTCTAGAAGTTGACCCCACTGGTCAGGGGGCCTGTGGGTGGTCTCTGGCCCCACCTAGGCATTCGGACGAATGCCTTTTATGGCCAAATGGGTTCATCTTTCGCAGGTGGCTTCTAGACGTAATGCCCATCATGATGGTGTATGCCTTGTGCACATTTGCCATACATGGAAATATGTCATGTTGGGCCTATGGATCCTTGTTTTGTGAATCTGGACCATTGAGAGGTGAATATACTTGGATCCAAGGGTAGAGAGTATTCTTGAGGGTGTTACATGGATCATGGGGCCAAGGATGCTAAGTGGGTCCATAGGGTGGTCGGCTGACCGCCTAAGTGGGCCCACTGGCTCCCAGAAGACCCCATTTTTCATTACCTGCATCAAATAGTCATGGGACATGTGGAACTAGTTATTGGGTAAATTATGTTCATGCCATTCTTGTTTTCCTTTGAATATGAGGATGTTGACGGTGTTTTGATGGTGATAAAATAGCTTGTAATTACCGTCAACATATGTTTGGGATCGAGTCGACCGGTTCGGTGGTTTGGGCCCCAAAACTCGGGGTTCGGTAGTTGAGCCCAAAGCTACTGGTGACGGGTTTCCTGGGTTTGGGCCTCAAAACCTAGGCGGAGCTTCCAAGGAAGCGGGGATGGCACGTGGCGGAATCCTGGAGGTTGCGTCGAGGCGACGGCAACTCCCGGCAGGAAGCGGGGTCGTCGATTCAAACGAGTGGCTGAGAGTTACCGACTTGGATTACAATGTATTAGGGCTAGGTAATTCGGTCTTGTATCTAGGCGGGTCTTTGGGAAATAGCCAAAGCCTCGTTAAATACAGGATGAAGGGGTATCCTCATCCTATCTCTTGCATTACTCTCTCTCCCACCTATTCCTAGGTTTTCCCTTCCCTAGCCTCTTCTTGCTTGAGATCCACCGTGTCACCGGTGTAAGAACTTGTGATTGTTACGAGGAATCGGAGGCCGTAACCTCCGTAAGCCATGGTGGCTTCGTTTTCGTGATTGTGTCCCCCGATTTGCTTGTGTTCTTCTCGTTTTTCTTTTGCTCTGTCTTTTTCCCAAGATGATTTCTCTTTGTTGAGAGCAGCTTTGCAAAATCGACTTGAACCAAGTTGTTCGTAATCGTGAGGAGCTTCTTTGCACCGAAGGAATTCTCCTCAAACCTCACGACTGCGTAGATCGGGCGTTTTCTTTATGGTGTTCTTTGTTTTGCTCTCTCTCTCCCCAAATCTGAGTCTTCCCGTTTATCCTCTCCAAATGGAGCGATGATTTCTTCGGGATAGCTCCCCAATTGCACTAGGATCATGCCTACAAAGTTTGGTTGCAGTTGGTAATCATTTGGTTGAGTTTTGGGAATATTTGGCGGAGAGAAGTTCGTTTTCGCGGGGAACAGTTTTCTGTCTGTGAGCGTCAGACCACTTTGTCCTAAGCTCTGGACCATAGCAAGTGGTCCGGTGGTCTTGACCTTTCACGTGTCAAGCAGCAAGGGGCGTCGGACCACCCTCGGGACCTCTCAGTTTTAGAGCTCCGGACCTTTGACGAGTGATCCGGTGGCTCTGCTGAGGAACGCTACCACGCGTCGGACCTCTCTCCTTGGTCCGATGGGGTAGTCCGGTCGTCAGGTCCAGAGGCAAGGTGCTTACTGGATTGTCTGGCGAGTGAGCACCGGACCACCTTCCTTGGTCCAGAGGTGGCGTCGGACTAGTCCAAAGCCTCTGATCAGGAGCTAGGGTGCTCAATGTGTTCTTCTGTCTCAGCGGGTGAAGGCGTCGGACCTGAGCTCTTGACTACTCGCTATAGTCCGGTGGCTCTATCCCAACTGGTCCGGAGCCTCTATTTTGGTTGCTGGTTTTCGCCTGTTTTTCCTAGGTTCTTGCCTCTTTTCCATAGGGTTGAGAACTTGCTTTTTAGGGTTTCTGGTGAGTTTTCCTCCACTGCCGGTGAGCTTTCTTTTCCATTGGACCGAGAACGGTGACTAGAGAGGGGGGGTGAATGGGAGCCTCAAATTTTCTCGAAATATTCGAGCCACTCTTCCCAAAAACCAAACCCAGTTGCTAGGGATTCAGACGAAAAAGGAGAAAAGAGAGCTCACCGGCAGTGGAGGAAAATCACCGGAAACCCCAAAACACAGGTTCTCATCCCCTAGGGAAAAGAGGCAAGAACCTAGGCAAAACGGGAGAAAACAACAACCAACTAGGAGCTCCGGACCAGATGGGACTAAGCCACCGGACTATAGCAAGTAGTCCGGAGCTTAGGTCCGACGCCTTCACCCACTGAGATAGGCCGATATAGTGAGCACCCTAGCTCCGGACCAGAGGCTCCGGACTAGTCCGACGCTCACTTTCGGATGTCCGGTGCTCACATAGAAGACAACCAGTGAGTGCCTAGGCTCCGGACAACTAGTCCGACGCTCACCGTTGGACTAAAGAGCCTAATCCGACGCGTGAGTGAAACCCTCAGCAGAGCCACCGGACTACTTGCAATGGTCCGGTGCTCACAGGCTGGGTGGTCCGGAGGGTGGTCCGACGCTCACGAACAGAAAAGCTGAAGCCCGCGAAAATCGTTTCCACTCCGCCAAAACTTCCCAAAACTCAACCAAATGATCACCAACTGCAACCAAAGTTTGTAGGCAAGATCCTAGTGCAGTTGGGGAGCTATCCCAAAGAAATCATCGCTCAATTTGGCTTAGAGAAAATGGAGGAAAGAGATTTGGGGAGAAGCTCAAGAATGAAGAACTCCGCAAGGAAAACACCCGATCTACGCACTCGTGAGGTTTGAGGAGAATTCCTTCGGTGCAAAGAAGCTCCTCACGATTACGCACAACTTGGTTCAAACGGATTTGCAAGAGCTACTCCCTACAAAGAGAAATCATCTTGGGAAAAGAGGGAGAAAAAGCAAAACACGAAGAACACAAGCAAAACGGGATCACAATCACGAAATCGAAGCCACCATGGCTTACGGAGGTTATGGCCTCCGATTCCTCGCGACAAACTCAAGTTCTTGCAAAGGTTGGTGGAAGCAACCTAGGGATCTCATGAACTAGAGAGAGAGAGAGGGAAAGTGATTAGGGTTTAAGAGAGATGGGATGAGGGAAACCCCTTCACCCCCTACTTATCGGGCTTTGGCTATTTCCCAAAGACCCCCTTAGATACAGTGAGTGAACTACCTAGCCTAAGCATTGCAGTCCAAGCTCCGGAAAATATCTCCCTCATTTTAAATGGACGACCCCGCTTCCTATCGGGAGTTGCCGTCGCCTCGACGCAACCTCCAGGATTCCGCCACGTGCCATCCCCGCTTCCTTGTAAGCTCCGCCTAGGTTTTGAGGCCCAAACCCAGGAAACCCGCCACCGGTAGCTTTGAGCTCTACTACCGAACCCCGAGTTTTGCGGCCCAAACTTGGAAACCGACGCGGATGGTTTTGAGGCCCAAACCACCAAAGCACTTGACGCGAGTCACCTTGTCTTCGCCCGGTCGGACTCTGAGTCCCCTGAGCCTCCGCTCGACTCGCACGTCCACCGTCTTGACTCAGCCGACTCGGTCTACCTCCATGTCTTCTCGCACTCGCCGGTGCCAAGTACTAGCCACCACAGCTAGTCCACCAGCACCCATGGTCCCTCAGTCCAAGCCTTGCTTCCGCCCTTCACCGCTCTGAGTCCATCGGTACGGCAAGCCTCTACTCGACCTTCTCCACGCCATTGACCACTGCCACTAGGCATAGCACCTGCACACCACAAACCGATAGACAGGCACACATTTGCTTTCGCAAAGGGTTAGAATAAACTGCTCAAACTGAAACACTCACATGTTGGTCAATCACTCATCATCAAAGCTAGACATACATGGGTACTTATCCACCATGTGTTCGAAATCTCCCCCTTGATGAGTGCATTGTCAATACAAGTGCATTTCAGATTTGAGCCACAAGGTAACCCTCTCCAAATGACCAAAAAGCTAAGAAAGCCAAAATAGGGTCACTTGAGAGAAGCAAAGCGAATCCAAAACTTGGTTCCCAAAGACATGGGCAACGGCTCGACACAACCAATCATAACAAAACTAGCCCTCAAGAAGAGGTAGAAAATGGGCTCAACACCGCTAGCAAATCCAAGATACCAATCACAACTCTCAAAGTTCAGACTTTCCATAAAAACACTAAGGGAGCTCAAAAGATACCAATTGAAACCACTTATGTCCCTTAATGCTCAAGAAGCAATCGAAACCTATCGTAGCCAACAAAGCAACTAGACCCTCTAGAAGAGGCAAAGGCTCAACACATCTAGAAAAAGGTCCCCCTGGGCAAAAGCACACTCAAGATACCAAATGAGCTCCTTTGGGCAAAAGAAGCACACAAAACTCCCCCATGACCAAAGAAGCTCTAAACCAATGAAACCAATGAGATGCACTCTTTCTCCCCCTTGGAAGTAGATGGCTGAAAATGGAATGAAATGCACATCTCTCCCCCTTGTTGACACATGTAGCTCATCAAACATCAACAACTCAAGATCCGGCTACAAATGCCATGAAGTGCGAAATGAGTGCAAAAGCTTCATACTTAGAGCTAAGACAATGAATAGATGCTCTAAGTGATGTGATCCTGTGAGAGTAGGAAAAACTCTATGTGCCCAACAAAGACTCAAGTTGAGCTTAAGATCACTTTAGAAGCTATATTAGAGAGCATATCATGTGAGAGCAAAGAAAGGGTATCACCTCCTAGAGACAACTAAACATGGCAAACAAGATAGGATCTATCTCAAAGCAATCTCATGTATAGAAAGTAGCACTATCCCTAGCAAAGTTCATACAACAAGACAATGACCCAACTGAATGAATTTTCCAAATTTCAGAGTTTTGCAGCCAATTTTCAGTTTTAGGCACATTTAAGTTGTATGTGAGTGGTTGTAAGCAAAGTGATGCCACTGCTTACCAACCGGGTGAAGTCAAAGGACTTGACACACCGGTTTTGGTCATACACGACACCGCTCAAGTATCGACCCATATGGGTAGCAGTCTCGAACCCACGGTGAAGTGCTCCCAAATGCAGACCCAACTCGATCTTTCCAATTCACAAAACAGAGAGAAATTTCATTTTATATTTTAATCATGGTGCTCAAAGGTAGTGAATGAAACAATGAAGAGCCAAAGTTACAAGTTATATACAAGACAACCAAGAAGGATCTCCAAAAGCCTACACATGCTAGTGCCATTTCAGAGGTGACATGGGAATTTAAATTCAGTTTTAAAGCTTTTCTAACTTAGCTCTATAGCATATCATATAGATCAAAAAGAGTCTAAGTTAGGCAACGCCATAGACACATAAATCACCTGAAATAGAGCATAGATTCATTATATCGTTTATAAGTATGAAGCTTGAAATGAACTATGTCACAAATGCAAATGAGATGCACAATGCAATGACACCAACTAACACTAACAAGACACCAATTGAGAAGTAGGACAAAGAAAACACAAAAAGAACCAAAAAGAACTATAATACACAAAACTTTCCTCCTCTAAAAAGGAAAGCAAACACCCAACTCGCCCCGAAGGCGAGAAAACACAGCTTGATCCAAAGGCTTTGTGAGAATATCTGTAAGCTGATTTTGGGTCTTGACATGCCGGAGGTCAATCTCGCCCTTCTCGTAATGATCTCGCAAGAAATGAAAGCGGACCTCAATGTGCTTCGTCTTTGAATGAAGCATAGGATTTTTGGCCACACTAATTGCACTCGTGCTATCGCAAAGCAGAGGAACCTTAGTAAGCTCAAGACCGAAATCTTTCAAAGTGGCAATCATCCAAATCAACTGCGAGCAACAGCTAGCCGCGGTAACGTACTCAGCTTCGCACGTCGACTGTGCCACGCTAGACTGCTTGCGAGAAGACCAAGAAACCAAAGAAGACCCGAGAAACTGGCAAGTCCCAGAAGTGGACTTTCGATCAAGTCAGCAACCGGCAAAGTCGGCGTCAGAATAACCGCAAAGCATAATAGAGTGAATCGTAGGTACCTCATGATGCGTTTCACCGCTTGCTTGTGCGAAGTCCGTGGGGACGCTTGAAAACGTGCACATAAGCAAATGGCGAACTGAATGTCTGGTCGGGTCGCCGTTAGGTACAAAAGCGACCCGATCATGCTTCGGTACTCGGTCTGGTCCACCGCCTCTCCTTCCTCATACGCATCCAAGGCAGTAGTAGTTGACATAGGCGTCGAGAGGGGCTTTGCCTCGCCCATGTCAAACTTCTTCAAGATATCCTTCGTGTACTTGCCTTGGTGCACAAACGTCCCTTATCGGGTTTGCTTGATTTGCAACTCGAGAAAGAAAGTCAACTCTCCCATCATGCTCATCTCAAATTCCATGCTCATAAGATCTGCAAACTTGGCAACAAGACCATGAGAAGAACCACCAAAGATGATATCTGTTGACACCGTTTTTCGGCACGTGTCAATTGAGCTAAGACTTGTGTTGATCAGCAGCCGTTTTCCATCGGTATCAATGTATCATTATGGAGGCCCAGCAAACACTCAGAGCGGACCATCGGTACAGCAACCGATGAATGCAATGACTCAACCTAATCTGCCAAGTGTGCAAAACTATCCATCGGTAAATCAACCGATGCATAGTGTTCAGATGACTGGTGTTGTGCCTGTGACTACTCCGCATCATCTTCAAGAGGAGCATCAGCCGGCTCCACCAGTCAACAACCAGCCAATGAGTCGGCAAGAGCAAGATGCATATTGGGCCGATAAGATCGCCGAAGTTATGAAAGAACAATTCGGCATTAAACCCAAAGTCAATACATATTCTTATCGGACTCCATATCCTCCAGCATATGACTTGATTCCTCTCCCAAATCGGTACAAAGTGCCTAATTTTACCAAGTTCTCCGGCCAAGACGACACATCAACAATGGAGCACATCAATCGCTTCATTATCCAGTGCGGAGAAGCTGCCAGCAGGGAGGAATTGAGGGTGAGATTGTTTTCGTCATCATTGTCTGGATCGGAATTCACATGGTTCATATCGCTGCCTCCAAATTTTGTAATCACATGGGCCGATCTAGAGAGGCAATTTCATAAATACTTCTTCGCTGGCATACATGAGAAGAAGCTTACCGATTTGGTCAAAATGAGGCAACTCAACGATGAATCGGTAGAAAGCTTTGTTCAGAGGCTGCGGGACGTGAAAAATAAATGTTACAGCCTAGTGCTTGATGATTGGCAACTGGCAGATTTGGCCTTCCAAGGATTACTGTTGCACGTCAAGGACAAGTACGCGTCCCAAGAATTTGAAAGCCTAAGTCATCTGGTGCAAAGGATTGCCGATCAGGATACTAAAACCTTTGAGCCCAGGAAGACTTGGAACAAGAAGGTGACCTTCATTGGGCAGGAGGAAGATTCTGGGTCAGATGAAGAGCTAAACATCAGTGCGGCTAAATGGGTGAAGGATAAGAAATCTATGTCTTGTCCGTTCGGCCAGAAAGAAACCGAAAGGTTCACCTTTGACATCACTAAGGCCGACAGGATGTTTGACTTATTACTTCAAGAAGGGCGAATCAAGTTGGCGCCCAACCAAGTAATTCCGTCGGCCGAAGAGCTCAAGAAAATCAGGTACTGCAAGTGGCATAATGCAACTTCGCACAGTACCAATGACTTTAAAGTATTCAGGCAGCAGTTGCAGTCAGAGATTGAATCTGGACGCATCAAGTTCAAAAACTCCAAATTCCAGAAACCGATGAAGATTGATCAGCACCCGTTTCCAAATAATATGGTGGAAGCCAGTGGAAAAACCAAAGTGCTAACATCGGAAGCTGCCAGGAAGAAGGCATCGGTAGATCCTAACCATCAAGTGACTGAGCGTGATGAAAGGAGGTTTGCCGATGACAGAAAGGGCAAGAAGGTTGCCGATGAAGGTAGCAGTGCCAACAGGGCTCCTGGTGTTATAATCACGCATAAGCAGCCAAGGCAAGACTATCGGCAATCACGTGAAGAGCGATATCGACAAGAAGAGGACGGGCACCAAGAGTGGCTTCGGCATAAGGACCACTGGAAATGTCCCTTCTTCATTCACTATTGGGAAGAAGGCATCAAGCTGCCTACTGCCGATAATTGTCCCGAATGCAATGGGTACTACACCGCCGATCGGTCAGGTAAGAAACCTTGTTTTGATGATAGGATGCCCAGGTACGCCAAGCCGCTCAGAGAGAAAAGGTTGGCACATGACCGACTGGGGGGCAAGCTTAGTGCCCATAACAGGCTTGGCAGACGTGTTGATCAAGAAGAGTTGGAGGAGATGGCCAACGCAAGAGTGCCTGACGAAGAAATATTTTCCTGAGATCCCAACATCGGAAGGAGATACCGATGCAAGCGGTGGAAAGCATCACCAGTCCGTTTGGAAAACCAAGCTTCCTCAGTGGTGCCCCAAGGGTCTGACGAAGACTAAGCAAAGGAGGATTCAGCGCAAATGCCGCAATGACCTTTATGACAATGAAGAACCCTTAAGGGAAAAGCAGTGGAGGCCAAAGCGCAAGGACAGGGATCCATCGGCAGAAATCAATATGGTCGTCATGTTGCCGATGGAGTTCATGGCACCTGTTAGCGATGATGAGGAGACTGCTGAGATGGCACAATTGGTGCTGGATCCAATGATAGCCGTCTTTGAGAAGCCTGCCGATGATGAGAGGAAGCATCTGAGGGCTCTGTTCATTAAGTGCAAAGTGGATGGGCAGCCGATGACAAAGATGCTGGTAGATGGTGGGGCATCAATAAACATAATGCCGTACGTCGTGTTCAGAAAGCTTGGGAAAGGTGACCAAGACTTGGTCAAAATGGACATGAAGCTCAAGGACTTTGAAGGCAATGTGTCGACAGCTATGGGAGCCGTATGTGTTGACTTAACCATCGGCAGCAAAACTTTGCCGACAACATTTTTTGTAATCAGTGGCAAAGGCACCTATAACTTGCTCCTAGGAATGGATTGGATCCACGCTAATTGCTGTATTCCCTCCACCATGCATCAAAGCATTGTACAATGGATTGGGGACAGAATTGAAGTCGTCCGAAGTGAAGCCCCATCTACTGTCGCGTCGGCAGAATCGGAAACTTATGAGCAAACTAGATGCATATCAGGTGAAGCTTGGGACAAGGAGTTCCTGAAAGTTGCCGATTACCGCATTACACCAATCCAAGCAGTCGGTTCCGAAGAAGAGTTTTAATGGATCGGTTCGCTGACGACGGAAAACTGGGGCAGGGCTTCACATCCGCCGATGATTTACTCGAGGTCGACATCGGCGATGGTAGTAAACCTAGGCCTACTTTTATTAGTGCTAAGTTAGATTCCCAATGTAAATAATAGTTAACCGATTTATTGAATGAAAATAAAGATTGTTTTGCTTGGGATTATACAGAGATGCCTGGTTTAGACCGATCAATAGTTGAACATCGGTTACCCATCAAGTCTGGTTTCCAACCACATCGGCAACCTGCGCGCCGATGTAATCCTACTATTCTACCCGACATCAAGGCTGAGATTACAAAGTTAATCGAAGCTGGATTCATTCGGCAATGCCGATATGCCGAATGGATTTCTAATGTGGTTCCTGTGTATAAAAAGAATGGAAAACTTCGTGTTTGTATTGATTTCAGGAATCTCAACAAGGCTACGCCGATGGATGGCTACCCGATGCCCGTCGCCGATTTGCTGATCGATGCTGCTGCTGGACATCAAATTATTAGCTTCATGGATGGTAATCCTGGGTATAATCAAATATTCATGGCTGAAGAAGATATATCCAAGACTGCTTTTAGATGTCCAGGTCACGTCGGTTTATTTGAGTGGGTTGTCATGACTTTTGGCTTAAAGAATGCCGGTGCTACTTATCAGAGAGCAATGAATTTCATCTTTCATAAGTACATCAACACAATAGTTGAAATCTACATTGATGATGTGGTGGTTAAGTCTGGAGATTTCGAGAAGCATCTTGCCGATTTGCGAAAAATATTGGAATGCGCAAGGGAGCATGTGTTGAAGATGAATCCTAATAAGTGTGCATTTGGTGTATCGGCAAGACAGTTTCTGGGCTTTATGGTGCATCAGAGAGGCATCGAGATCGACAGAAAATATATTGATACAATTAACAAAGTAGTTGCTCCTAAAAACAAGACTGAGTTGCAATCCTTGATCGGCAAGATTAATTTCATTAGAAGGTTTATATCTAACCTATCTGGTAAGATTAAATCTTTTAGTCCATTGTTGAAGCTGAAAGACGATCAAGAGTTTATATGGAAAGAAGAACAGCAGTTTGCCTTGGAGGAGATTAAAAAATATCTGGTAAACCCTCCAGTCTTGGTTCCACCTCAGCACGGGGAGCCTTTCAGATTGTATTTGTCTGCCGATAACAGTGTTATCGGGTCGGCTTTGATCCAAGAGTTTGAAGGGAAAGAACGCGTGATATATTATCTGAGCAGAAGGTTGGTGGATGCTGAAACCAGGTATTCGGCCATAGAGAGATTATGCTTATGTTTATATTTCTCTTGTATTAAATTGAGGCATTATTTATTGTCGGTTGAATGCACTATTATCTGCAAAGATGATGTGGTTAAGTACATGCTGCCAATGCCGATATTAAGTGGACGAATCGGTAAGTGGATTTTGGCACTTTCAGAATTTGACCTAAGGTATGAATCGGCTAAGGCTGTTAAGGGTCAGGTGATGGCCGATTTTGTTACTCAGCATTGCAATGTTATAAGCTCTGTGGAAATTGCTCCTTGGACTTTATTCTTTGATGGGTCTACGTGCAAGGACGGAGCAGGTATCGGTATTCTCTTAATTTCACCTCGAGGACGGAAGTATGAAATTTCGTTGCCGATTGTTGCTACTTCGACAAACAATCAGGCTGAATACCAGACTTTACTGAAGGGGTTGGAATTACTCAGGGAAGTACGTGCCGATGCTGTTGAAATCTTCGGTGATTCTATGTTGGTGATCAACCAATTGATTGGGACATATGAAAGCCGAAGTGAAGATTTAATTGCAGCCCATGAAAGGTGCCTGCAGTTATTAAAAGAATTCAAAGAGTACCGCCTTAAGTATATTCCTAGATTGCATAATGAAGAGGCCAATCGATTAGCGCAGCATGCTTCAGGGTATCAGCCGATTCAAGAAGTCATGACATCGGTAACGGTTGCCGATGACTGGAAAAGTGAAATTGCCGATTACTTAAGGAACCCATCTAAGAAGGTTGAAAGGCGTCTGAGGTTCCAAGCCACTAAGTATGTGCTCCTTGACGATGAATTGTATTATCGGACGATTGATGGAGTTTTGCTCAGATGCCTTAATAAAGAGGAATCAAAGGAGTTGATGGGTAAAATCCATGAAGGTGTGTGTGGAGCGCATCAATCGGCATTCAAGATGAAGTGGATGCTTAGGCGGAATGGATATTATTGGCCGACAATCCTTGAAGATTGCTTTAACTATTTCAAAGGGTGCCAAGGTTGTCAGAAGTTTGGTAACGTGCAGAGGGCACCTGCATCGGCAATGAATCCTATAATCAAGCCTTGGTCGTTCAGAGGATGGGCTATTGATCTCATCGGCCAAATTTATCCGCCATCGAGCAAGGGGCATAAGTTTATACTTGTTGCTACCGATTACTTCACTAAATAGGTTGAGGCGATTCCTTTGAAGAAGGTGACATCGGCAAACATGGTGGATTTTGTTAAAGAACACATTGTTTACCGATTCGGTATTCCTCAAACTATTACTACCGATCAAGGGACCATGTTCACATCGGGAGAGTTTGATGAATTTGCTGCTAGTATGGGGTTCAAGGTGTTAAACTCTTCTCCTTATTACGCTCAAGCCAACGGTCAGGCTGAAGCGACTAATAAGGGAGTTATTAAGCTTATAAAGCGCAAGATTGAAGAAAACCCTAGAAGGTGGCATGTGGTGTTAAACGAAGCTTTATGGTCATATCGGATGGCTTGTCATGGTGCAACCAAAGTCTCGCCGTATCAGTTGGTCTATGGACACGATGCTGTCCTACCTTGGGAAATTAAAACTGGTTCTAGGCGATTATCTTTTCAAGATCAATTGATGACCGATGATTATGCTACTCTGATGAAAGATGAGTTAGAGGATTTAGCAGGTCATCGTTTGAGGGCATTGATCAGCATTGAGGAGAATAAGAAGAGGGTTGCCAGATGGTATGACAAGAAAGTGAAGGTAAAGGAATTTGCCGACGGTGATTTGGTTTGGAAGTTGATTTTACCGATCGGGACTAAGAGTTCTAAATTTGGAAAGTGTCTCCTAATTGGGAAGGTCCTTATCGGATAAAACAGTCTGCTCCTGGCAATGCTTATATTTTGGAGACTCTTAAAGGAGTTGCATTTTCTAGGGCAATCAACAGTAAATACTTGAAAAAATATTACCCTAGTATTTGGGTGGACGCATAGCATGCTCGTTTGAATGCCGATGAAAGAAAAATTATAATACATCGGTAAAAGCGTATTGACATTATATTACAGGGCAAAATCAAGTATCAATGTTACAGTTGCCAATACAATGAATAACTTATAGCAAGGATTGAATGGCTGATATCGCACGCAGCCGAATTTGCTCTATCTCATCCATCTCCTTGGCGTCGGCGTCGGCAGAGCCCTCGACCGGTTTGATCTTCTTCTTCAATAAGATGGCTTGTCGGGCGTTTTGGTCGCTTTCTTGCCGCAGAACCCTGATGGTGTCGGACATTCTGCTGATTGGCTGTGTTCAGGGCTTCCTCAACCTTTTTCAGCTCAATCAGTAGCTCTTCTTTCCTTGCCGATAGCTGAGTGATTTCTTGATCAAGATTGGTGCTAGAAACTTCTGCTTGGCCGATGCTCTTGTGCTTTTCGTCGGCAATACTTTTGAATTTGAGCTTCTCTTCCTCAGCCTAAGATTGGGCAGTCCTATCGGCTATACGACGGGAGAGCCTCTGGTATTGGAGCAGTTTGCTGTCAAGGAAAGTTGCCTGGAAGAGCGTTTCTTCTGTATCGGCAGGGAGGTGGCCTTGGACATCCTTGAAAGCTGTCCTTGCTGCAGTTGAATCCTGGACGAGCTGGGATATGTCTTGTTGCAGCAAGGAAAGCAGCGCTTCAAGCCTAGATTTGACCTCTGCCGATAGAGCTGGAGCAGAGCTTTCTTCGTCCTCGTCCTCATCAGGAATGTCGATGGCGAAGGAGAATAGGCTGTCTGCTCGAGTGGGGCCTTCTTGGTGTTCATCCTCGTCCTAGAGGTTGAGGCCGAAGGAGAACAGGCTGTCTGGGGAGTCTTGGGCCTGAAAAAGAAGAAGTTAAAATGTGCCGATCATAAGGTTATACTGTGAATTTTTAGGTAGCCGACTTACCATCTTAAAGAGAATTTCTTGCCTAGAACTTGGCATGTTGGATGGTCCAGCTTCATCCTGAAGATCGGCAGCAGTTGCCGATGAATGAGCTCCTGTTGGGGAAGCAGTTGACGCCATTAGTGATGTTGGCGTTGTTACTGGCATCGCTTCTGCCGTGGTGGCTGGCTCTTGTGGTGGCGACACCATTCTCTCATCGGGGATTTAGGCTGGTGGTGCCGATGCCGATGTCGTCTCCGCTGTTGCAGTGGGTGGTGTCATCTCCTGATCAGGGACATCGTGTAAAGGATGATCCGGGATCGGAACCGATGATGGTTCTGCCGATGGCGCGTCGACGGTTGGTGATGCGACCGGAGTTGATGGCGAAGATGGAGTGGCTAATCTCAGGCGCCTTTTCTTCCTTGGTTCGGCAGTGGAAGGGCCAGCCCGTTTCGATGAAGATTGGGGGGCATCGGCAGCAGGACTTGGAGATGCTTGTGTGTGTGGAGCAGCTGCCAATGACCTCATTGCCTGAAAATATTAGTATAAGTTATACAAAGTAACCTGTTGCCGATGAAACAGTATGTAATCGGTATGAGGTGAAGGTGAGTTTACTGCAAAAACCCGCGTCAAGGCAGCAACAGCAGCCGATGTAGCCTTGGTTTTTGCAGGCGTCGGTTTGAGTACCTTTTGGGGGGTAAAAGCAGCCAGTGTGGGGGCGTTGTTGCCGATGAGCGATATGGGGTTCATCATTCGGAGATTAAAATGCTTGCCACTCCTGCTCATCTTGGGAATCGGATCGTCAACCTGTTAAGCATAAAGGGGTCAGATGCCGATGATAAATGTAAAGTAATGAGGAATGCATCAGAATGAAAAACTTACTGCATCATCGGGAATGACGTGATTAACGTCAATTATGTTCCGATAGTAGTGTGATGACTTGGCGAATAATTGAAATCTCCATTCTTGCCACTAGAACTTATACTCATTCTTGATGAAGGAGGTTGGTGACCAGGAGGACAGATCAATATCTGACATATCGGCATTTGGGGGGAGGTTGACAACCTTGTTCCAGTCCATAGCGCTGGAGATAGTCAGCCTGGGCTTTACCACCTTGGAGTAGCAGAGCTTAATCGGCAGTTGGCCAAATGCTAGTTGTCTTGCCGCTGCCGATGGGTAGTAGAACTCGTAGGATGGAGGGGTATTCTTCCCAGTTCCAAAGATATTGACTGGGATAGCACGGGGAACAATACTGGCCTTCGTGAGTACTTGATTTTCAGGCACATTCCCATCGGTAAGATTGAACAACAGTGGAAATTGATTGTTCTCATTGATATATGGCAACCAGAGCCGCTCTGAAGCAGAGATTCCATTGTAGAATTTCAGAAAGAACAGGCCAAATTGCTTTGCATCGGCATCGGTCCCTGGCAACACTATGATGGCCTCTCCAAAGTTGAGTGGAGGGCGAGTTGTCGATTCATCATCCCTATACTTGTAATCTTCCGATATGTCCCTCGGGAATTGTTGAGCGAACAAGTCAAACTAAAGCGCTTTGTACATGTGCACATTCAGCCACATGTTGATGAACCACCAGGGACCCCCGAGGTTGCCGATGGGCTCACCTAGCAGTAACTTCTTGGATACTTGATGTAGAAGACGGTATACCGATCCGAGAAGATATCTGCCTAGGGGAAGTCTTGTTCCATCGGCAAGGAGTTCAGCTGCCGGAAGGTGCATAGTGGTGGGTCCGACTGCTCTGCCGCAGAAGATAAATTTTTCCAGCCACATGTTCAGGAACATGGCATGCTCCCTCTGGTTTACCGATCCGGTCTTCTGGTACTCCTGAATATAGCCAGTCCAGCCACCGATATTCCGAGTGTTCACTTTGTACTCGCTTTCCTATTCAATAGAGTGAAGGTATCGGCAGAAGAGACATCCAGGCCGGTCAACATATGGACATCGGCAAGTGTGGGGTGGCTAGTCCATGTCTGAACAGGAAGGCGTTCATGGTATCAGACCAGAAGTAAGAGGCCGCCATCAGCATGTTCTCGTTCTTCTCCATATCGGCAATGGAGAGCCTGATGCACTGGTCCAAATTGTGCTCTGACCAGTAGACTTGCTGCGTCCTAATGACCCTAAGGTACCAGTTCTTCCACCCTTTGGTGGGCTTGGGCCATGACCTGAAGGCGTCCTTCCATAATCCTAAACCGAAGCACTCAGATCTGAATGGAATCCGGTTGGTTTCTGCGTTAGTCATGTAACTAGGATCTTGATTCCCCATGGGGCCTAGACAGGTGAAACTGGACTGCTCAAGGGGGATCACTACCTTGTTGTATAGTTCCTAGGGTTCGAAAAGAAAAGAAAGGAAAGGATCAAAGAAGGAAAGGGGGAAAATTACGGGATTCATACAGACAAAATGACCAGCAGGAGATTGGGTGAGGAAGAAAGTGGATTTACCTTAGGGATGTCGACTTGGATCGCCATGGGAGCTGAGGGAGTTCTTGCGGCTAGTCCTTGTCTTGCGGAGAGTACTGTTGCTTGAGCTCGAGTTCTTCAGAAGCGTCGCCGGAGGTTGAAGACGAGGGCAGTGAAAAGTGAGAGTGGGCCTAGGGTAAAAAGTGAGTTGGATGGTGGTAACTCTTATAGGCCTGAGCCAGGGGTATTTTGGGATTTCAGTTCATACTGTGCAGGAATGTGGAGAGGCCTGCGGTAGGTGCGCGCGATAATCAAGGAGATATTGTCAGATTCGCAACTGTTTGTGCTATAATCGAGGGATTTTATTAATAAATTGCGGTTCTACGTGCGAAGATCGAGGGAGTGGTGCAGTTATCTCGAAGGTAACGGCTACAGTGGAGAGAATTTCGGCGCGTAAAGTATTATACACTCCGAAACTGGGGGCATGTGTTGACACCGTTTTTCGGCACGTGTCAAATGAGCTAAGACTTGTGTTGATCAGCAGCTGTTTTCCATCGGCATCGGGAAGTCGTGAGTCAGTATTGCCGATGGGAGTGTGCTGTGGAAAGACTAAGTGTGTTGCCGATGGAGGCTGGATGATCCTTGCCGACAAGGGTTAATTGGTGAAGTCGAGTGGCCTAAGCTATAAAGTTGCTGATGCTGATTACCGATGAGAAGCTGATGCCGATTGCCGATGAGGAGATGTTGCCAATGCCGATTGCTGATAGGGGTTGATTGGTGAAGATAAGTTACCAGTATAAGGTTGCCGATCGGGAAGTATTGCCGATGCCGATGAGCACAGGGTGACTTAGCGTTTGATGGCAGCAGGAGATTGCCGGAAGCCAAAGAAGGAAGCCGCGGATTGAAGGGATCTGCCGATGGAAAGTTTTCATCGAGGGAGAGGCATAAGGAAACTGGTGATTTTATACCAGTATTATTATAGCAGTTTGAGTCCGACTCTTGCATGAGTCGTTTGTTTTCCTTTAAAATAGGTGTGTTTGTTTAGGAAAATAATATTGTTATTTTAGATCCGACTCCTGCGCAAGTCAGTTTCCTTAAAGTTAGGAGTTTGTTTTAGGAAAGATACGAGTCGTGTCTTTATACAACTCTCCATGCGGGAGTATAAATATGTGCCCAAGGGCTGCGTGTAAATATCAATCCAATATTAATCAAATCAATTTACTCTTATTCTACTTTTACTGCAATTTATCCTTTTTGCATTAGTTTTAGCTTATCAACGAGTTTTCAAGCTTCGACGGGCTGCATCACCTTGATCTCCGTAAAATCCTTGTAAGTTCCACGTGGGAGTACCTTTGAGCTTTGACATCTGGGCGCATCGCTGTTGTCTCGTTCAGCTCTGCTCTAGTTATCCTGATCAAGCTCCAATCTTGGCATCCGGGCGCATCGCCGTTGTCCTGATTGAATCTTGTTCTAGTTATCATCCTTGTCGATTAACTGGGAAATCGACTAGCACGCCTCCGGATATCGAATTTTGGGTATAAGCCCGAGGTATTCGCAGATCCTGACGCTTTTTGTGTCACACCTCTTTTGGCACGCTCGGTGGGACCCGATTATGCAAATTATACGTCTATCATGGGTGATAATGCCGACGTTAACCAGAGGAACGTCACTGAAGTCTCCGAGGCCGATCTGAAAGATGATCAGAAGCTGGCTTTGGAGCGGGCTATGGAGGAGTACAAGCAGTTATATCTCAAATCCTTCAGCCAAAGCAGGAGCGGCGAAGCAATCCAGAAGCAAGATCCGTCGTTGCCACGGCAGGTCACGTATGACGCCAATCCTGGTAAGTTACAATAGATGATTAATTCTGCTCTAAGTCAAGCATTGATTAGCCACTCCAGCTTACGGTCTAAAATTCTGCTCTAAGTCAAGCTCCAATCTTGGCATCCGGGTGCATCGCCGTTGTCTTGATTGAATCTTGTTCTAGTTATCGTCCTTGTTGATTAACTGGTCAAATCGACTGGCAGACCTCCGGATATCGAATTTCAGGTATAAGCCCGAGGTGTTCGCAGATCCTGACGCTTTTTGTGTCAACAATATCATCCACGTATATTTGGACAAGGAGAGTGTCTTTGCCTTGCTTGAGGAGAAACAATGTTTTATCTACCGATCCCATGTTAAACCCCTTAGCAAGCAAAAATGTTTTTAGCCTATCATACCATGCTTTAGGTGCTTGTTTCAAACCATACAACGCTTTGTGAAGTTTAAAAACATGGTTTGGAAACTTGGGATTTTCGAAACCAGGAGGTTGTTTAACATAAACTTCCTCCTCTATGTAGCCATTTAAGAAAGCACTTTTAACGTCCATTTGAAAAATCTTGAAACCCTTAGAAGCCGCAAAAGCTAGAAGGATTCTAATAGCTTCTAAGCAAGCTACAAGAGCAAAGGTTTCCTCATAGTCTATTCCCTCCTTTTGACAAAAGCCTTGAGCTACCAACCTAGCCTTGTTGCGCACTACAACCCCATATTCACTTTGTTTTTTTTTGAAAACCCATTTGGTACCTATGGGGTGAAAACTAGGTGGTGGCGGAACTAAGACCCAAACGCGGTTTTGTTCAAAGTTTTCTAACTCCTCATGCATGGCATTGACCCAATCCGGATCCATCAAAGCGTGTCCAACATCTCGGGGCTCGAAAGAAGAGACAAAAGCCGAATGAGCAAAGTGAGAGATATAAGACCTGGACCGCGTGACTCGACTGTTAATGTCACTGATGATGTTCTCCGGCGGGTAATGCCGCTGGATGTGGCGGGGAGCCTGCCTGGACGAAGTGGCCTCCCCCTCAACAGCAGTTGGAGCTCCCTCAGGTGCAACGGGCACGGACTGAGGAAGCTGCTCGAATGGCCCCATGTAGAGGTAGTAGTCGGATCAGGACCGTGAGCTGAAGTGGACGTCGCAGGGTCAACGGGGGCAGCCAGTGGAGTTGGCTCGGGATCACCCCAATCGGCGTCGTCCTGCTCCTCCTCCACAAATATGCTAGTGTTCACCTCATCATCACCTACAAGCTCAAAAGCAGTGGAAGCACAGGGCATAGTTTCATCGAAAGTAATCTCACAAGTCTCAATCACTCGGTTAGTTTCAAGGTTAAGTGCACGATAAGCACGAGAGTGAGTAGAATAACCAAGAAAGATACCATCAGAAGACTGTGATTCAAATTTATCCAACTTACCGCCCTTTTTGAGGATGAAGCACCTACACCCAAACACCCATAGGTGACTTACCTTGGGTGGTCTCCCAAATCGCAACTCATAAGAAGTCTTCTTATTGAATGCTCGGAGAAAAATGAGATTGGAAACATAGCAAGCAGAACTGAGTGCCTCGGACCAATATCGCCTAGGAGTCCTATGCTCATCGAGCATTGTCCTAGCCATCTCAACAAGGGTCCGATTCTTGCGCTCAACAACACCGTTCTGCTGGGGAGTGTGAGGTGAGGAAAACTGGTGATCGAGACCCAAAGAAGAACAAAGAGTTGCAAAGTGAGCATTCTTGAATTCTGTGCCATTGTCACTGCGGATAGCTCTCATGGCACTCTTAGGTAGCTCATTTTGCAATCTCAAAATCAGATCTCGAACAAGTGGAAAAGCCTCATCCTTACTCTCCAAAAAGAACACTCAAGAGTATCTTGAGTAGTCATCAACGACTACAACCACATACCACTTCCCTCCCTCCGACCTAACCCGAGGTGGACCAACTGTGTCCATGTGTAAGAGCTCGTCGGGTCGAGTGGTCATGATCTTAGTCACAGGAGGATGGGAAGCAGCAACCATCTTGCCATGCCTGCAAGGATGGCAAACCAAATCCTTCTCGAACTTCAGCTTTGGAAATCCTTGGATAAGGTCCATTGAGCTAAGCCTTGCAAGAAAGTAAAAACTCAAATGTCCCAATCTCCTATGCCACTTCCAAAGCTTGGAGGAAGAACCGCAAGAAGACAATGAGAAGGTCCGGAAGAGATAGAAAAATCCGCACGAAAAACCTTCCCGAAAGGTAAAACCCGGCAAACAAGCTCACACACGAGAGTCCCAAATCCGAGCGAGATTAGGCTTGAAACTCACTTCAAAACCGTCATCAAGGATTGCGAAACCGAAAGAAGGTTAAAATGCAAATTCGCAACCATGGTGCACGGGGTTGAGGCTGGAGAACCACTTGGCACTTCCGGTCATATGACATGAGCATCCGGAATCCACAAGCCATGTCGCCTCCAGTCCTCCTTCCTACATCAATAAAAAGAAATAGGGTGAGCAAACAGTGCAACACTGGGGTTAGTAAAGTGTGAAGGATACCAGTGTTGTCCCATTTGCCCAAAGAATGGGTTAGGAGAAAAACCAACCATCTCCTGCCGCACAGAGGGATAGCGCTCACCACGATAGGGAAGACGTTGTCTGCTAACGAAGGGTGGAGTAAATCCACCGCCACGAGGCCCGTAGTCGTATAGGTCACGATCGGTACCATGCCAGGCACGACCACCACATGGTCTCGCCTCCTGAGGCCTAGCACCTTGAGGCATTGTACCTCTAGGCCTAGTAGTGCGCCTCCAAACTTCCGGTCCACGTGCCCAACTGTTGGGTGGTATATGTCCCGGTTGTTCAACTCAAACTGCCTCCGATCATCTCTCTTCCTCCTATAGCAAAACTCAGCCAAATGCCCATCCCGTTCACAATACTCACAATGGTACCTCACCGCACTCTTGGTGGGCACTCTCTTCTTGGGTTGCGTGGCTATAGTTTTCATAGGAAGGGGATCACTAGAGATGTCTGGTAGTTTGTCAAGTGGGTTGCGAAGATGGTTCGGTTTTGCAATCCACACTTGCTTCTGGAGTGGTTTTGGGTGGCTCTTCAAACACACCATCTCTCATAGAAACTCAGAGGGGTTGGTAGGCTTCGGTGGAGTGATCGTGGTAATCTTGGGAGTTGTGGTGGGTTTCTCATTCTCGAACAATCCACTGCACTCACCGATCTTACCGAACATGCTATCGTCCTTCCCACCTATAGCAAAGCCTACTCCCGTGCTGCCAGCCCTTTTGCACTGGCTAAGCATCATCCCCACCTGCGGCTCTCGGCAAGACACCTTCAGCTCACTGACCTCCTCAAGTAGAGTGCCATACTTGTCCTGGAGAGTGACAAGACTAGACATGTGGATAGGACAAGCATCACACTCTACCTCCTCGGTAACCACCACTGACGCCTTAGCAAACTCTAGCTCATGCAGCGTGCTAAGATACTTAGCCTTGAAATCGTTCCTCTCGTACGCAGCACACTTGAGCAAAGCATCCTGACTCATCAAGGTGTCGTTCAGAGACTCAATCTCGAGAGAGAGGGACTCGACGGTGCCTTCTTCAATCGCGATGGTGCAAAATCCACCATGCTTGGCGTCGACGTAGAAGCATAGGCCGTTGAGCTTGTCCTCAACCTTTCCCTTGGACTCATCATCGCTCGAAGAAGCACCTCCATCCGAGGACGCATCAATGTCGCTGAGGAGGCGAGGAAGGCTCGTTGCTTGGCCTTCACCTTGTCGATCACCTTCTTGAAAGACCTTTGGTGGTAGCCACCATTGGGCTTGTGCTTGTCCTCGAAGTGGTGCTCACGCTTGTCCTTGCACTTGGTGAAGTCACCCGCAGCTTTCTTGGGGTAGTTTGCGATGAAGTGATCCTCATCACTGCAACGGTAGCACCCCTTGGCTAAGCTACCACGCCGACGGTTCAAACGGTTGTTGTGAAACCATGAGAACTTGGTGGTGACCAAAGCCAGCTCATCATTTCCAAGAGCCTCGACTTGATCCTCTGTCACAAAAATCAAAGACAAAGCGAAAAAAGAGTGTGAACGGTCAGAGGAGGAAGAAGACGTACCGATGGGGCCAGAAACCAACGCCATAGAGAGTTTCGATGGTTTTCAAGCTTGGCCCGGGTTTGGTAGTCAATCTCTGAGGACTTGAGCTTGCTGAACAACTCGTCCACTGTCAGGGCATCATAGCCTGGTGACTCCTGAATAGCAGCCACCTTCATCTCCCATACCTTCCGATCAAGAGCATGCAAAAGCTTGATAGCAATCTCATGATCATCATAAGGCAAGTTGGCTCGATTAGCACGCATCTTGTTGACGATAGATTGGAAGCGTAGTGAACATCCTGTCAACAGATTCCCCGGGCCCAACTGAGCAAAGTTTCGTACTCTCTACGGTACGTGTCGAAGAGTCTGGACTTGATCTGAGGGTTGCCTCATGATATCTCAAGAGTGTTTCTAGATCCCCCGTTGCCGTAGTGAGACTCAAACCCGCTCAAACTCTGGAAGAGACAGACAAGAGAAGAGAATGCTACGGGCTCTTGCGTTTGACGCATTGCTGTGTAATCCCCCGCGTTTTGAAGGACGGCCCTGCTTCCTGTCGGGAGTTGCCGTCGCCTCGCCCGCAACCTCTAGGATTCCACCACGTGCCATCCCCGCTTCCACGGAAGCTCCGCCTAGTTTTGGGGCCCCAAAACCCTAGGAAACCCCCCACCAAGTAGCTTTGGGTTTGTATGGTTTGAAACAAGCCCCTAGAGCATGGTATGATAGATTGCGAACCTTCTTGCTAGCCAAGGGTTTTAAAATGGGATCGGTAGATAATACGTTGTTTCTCCTCAAGCACCGGCAAATACACTCTCCTTGTTCAAATATACTGGATGATATCATCTTTGGTGTTTCTTCTCATGCTCTTGTTGCCATGTTTGCAGATCTTATGAGCAGGGAATTTGAGATGAGCATGATGGGAGAGTTGACTTTCTTTCTGGGGTTGAAAATCAAGCAAACCCCGGGGAAGGGACGTTTTGTGAACCATGGAAAGTACACAAAGGATATCTTAAAGAAGTTTGACATGGGCGAGGCAAACCCTCTCGACGCCTATGTTCAATACTACTGCCTTGGATGCGGACGAGGAAGGAGAGGTTGTGGACCAGACAAAGTACCGCAGCTTTGATGGGTCGCTTCTGTACCTGACGGCGACCCGGCCAGACATTCGGTTCGTCGTCTGCCTATTTGGCTCGCTTTCAGGCGTCCCCACAGACTTCACACAACCAGGTGGTGAGACGCATCATGAGGTGCTTGCGTTTCACTCCCGAATTGGTCTTTGGTTTTCCACCTTTTCCTCTCTTATGTTTTGCGGTTATTCTGACGCCGACTTTTCGTTGCCGACTTGATCGGAAGGCCACTTCTGGGACTTGCCAATTCCAGGTCTTCTTTCGTTTCTTGGGTCTTCCGCAAGCAGTCTACGGGGCACAGTGAATGTGCGAAGCTGATTTACGTTGTCGCGGCTAGTTGTTGTTCTTAGTTGATTTGGATGATTGCCACTTTCAAAGATTTCGGTTTTGAGCTTACTAAGGTGCCTCTGCTTTGCGATAGCAAAAAAGCAATTAGTGTGGCAAAAATAATGTGCTTCTTGGAAGAACAAGCACATCGAGGTCCACTTCACTTCTTGTGAGATCATTACAGAGAAGGGCGACATTGACCTCCGGCATGTCGAGACCCAAACGAGCATGGGATATTTTCACAAAGCCTTTGGATCAAGCTGCGTTTTCTCGCCTTCGGGGCAAGTTGGGTTTTGCTTTCCTTTTTAGAAGAGGAAAGTTTTTGTGTTCATAGCTCTTTTTTTTTTCTTATTTGTATTTTCTTTTACCTTCTTTAATTTGGTGTCTTTTTAGTTTTTAATTAGTGTCATTGCATTTTGCATTCATTTCATTTGGACAAAGTTCATTTCAAGCTTCATACTTTATCGATATAATGAATTTGCTTGTTTGAGGTGCTTTATGTGTCTATGGTGTTGCCTAAATAGACTCTTTTTGATCTCTACAAATGCAATATACCTAAGTTCGAAAAGCTTTAAAACTGAATTTAATTCCCCATGTCACCTCTGACTGACAGTAGCATCTGCAGCTTTTGTAGATCCTTCTTTAGGAATACGAGGTTGCTACGCTAGCCCCGGGAAAAACAAAACTTTTTCGACCTCAAAAAACCAGGATCTACGCTATTTAAAGGTTACGGGATTACCATAGACGCGCAGGTGCAGCGGAAGACACTTGATGTAGTCGTGCGCGTCGCAGAGGCAGTGCTATTTGCGTGGTCGCCGTCTCAACGTCCCCTTCGCGCGGTTCGTCCTTGTGCTCCAGATGCAGCACCTCCGAGGAATCCCCCACGTACAGGGAGGAACTTTGGGCCCCCGGGGTTGGGGCCGGAGGAAAAAGGCGGACGGGGGACGCGGGGTCCAAAAGGCGGGATCAATTGCCCCCGCCCCCCCCTTGTTTATAGCGTCCAACGAGCCCCCCCGGGGGAGGGGCCCCTTAGAAATAAAAAAAGCTAATTCGGGTCCCAACCCGAATTAGGCTTCCAAACCCCCTTTAAAGGGGGCCCCCCTTGGGCCACGCATACATAGACAGGCCCAAAATACTCTTTTTCCCACCAATATTTTAGGGCCTTAGCAGACGGGGTCAACTCCAGTAAAACCTTTACTATCAGAAACCACTATGCCTGAAAAAATTATTCCCCGCCACCGAATTTTGGGGTTAAAAAGTGTTTAACCTTAAAACCCCAAACATGGCATGATTTTTTTACCAAAAAATGGTATCCATGAATCCTCTCCGAAGAGGGGCCAAAATTTATCTTGATTGTCTATGTCTTACATTTTTTCCCCAAACCCCCCCAAAAGGAAACCACCTTTTAACTACCCAATAACGGGTAGCGTTTGATAGTCTCTAAGTAAAATCGTTTCACTTCTTGAGAAACATACCAAAATCTCGGGTCTAAGGAAAAAAATTTCATGACATAAAAGGGGGACTTTCTCTTTTTGGGCCCCCTCCCCCTACTGTCTCAGGGGGTCCCCCAAATTTTTATTTGGACATCTCTATCTTTTAATTGTGAAACTTTGCCATCAATTTAAAATTTTGGGGGGGGTTAAATTTTCAATGGGCCTTAAAAAAACCCGACCGGGACTACTTTTAAAAAAACCCCCCTTTCAAAAAATTTTTGGTTCCAAAAACAATTCAAATAATTGTCAATCAATATTGTTGCCCTAAAAGGGGTAAAAAAAAGGGAAAACTTTTATTAAAAAGGGATACAATGGGTTATAATCATCTCATTTTAGCTCTAGGGCTTTTTCCCCAATTTTTCCCCTTTTTTGCACTGGGTTTTTAAATTCTCTTAGATGAAAAACCCCCAAAAAGACCTAAATTTTTGCCTCATGTTGGGCTGTCGAAGACCTTTAAAAAAGGGCCCCCGAAAATTTTCAAATCCGTTTTAATCTTGCACTTTTTTTGATCTCACCCGGGACCAAAGGGAACCCTCGTATAAGATAAATTTTTTCCCGGGGGCATTTTTTTTTTTTGGGGTTTTTTCCCTTTGGCCCCCCTACCCTGAATTTTTTCGCCCCATTTTTCCCCAAAAAAATTTTTAATTTTGGGCCCGGGCCCCCTTTTTTGGGGGAAACACACCAATTTAAAAATGAGGGAACCTCCTAAACCCAAAACCCCCTTTCCCTTTTTAAAAATGCAGAAGCTGAAAATGTACTCTTTTTTCTGTTGTAAAACCCAGCACCGTCCCCTTTTTTTGGGGAAATTTTTCCCCAAATTTAAAAGCCCCCCATTAATTTTTGAAAAAAAAAACCTGTTTGGGGGACGTGAAAAAATTCAAATGTTTTTTTTGAAAGTAGAAACGGTGAAATTTTTCCCCAAAAACCCGTTTTTCCTAAATTACCTCCATTTTTTTTGGAAAAAAAACAAAATTTTGGGGGCCCTTTCCCAATATTAAAAATTTTTTTTAAAAACAAGCTTTCCGGGGGCCCTCTCACCTGGATTTTTTTGGGGTCCCCTGCTCAAAAAACACTTAAAAGCATAGAAATCGGGGGGGTTCTTATAAAGGGTAAATAGGAAAACCAACGCCAAAGCTAGGGAAAACCTTTTACTCTTTTCCTTTTTCCCCTAAAAAAACCCGTCAAAGGGGACACTGTTCCGCTGAAAGTCCCCCAAAGTGACATGGGCAAGAACCCTTTCTTGGATTTTTCCTTTTTCCCCTTTTAAACCCCCTTTTGTCAATAAAATGTCTTTGACTTAACCCCCTTTTCCCCCCTCTTCGAAAAAATTTTTTTTGTTTTTGATCCCCAAAAAGGTATGTTGCTTCCCAAAATTCCTTTTTTAAAAAAAAAACTTTTTTTTCTTTTGAATTTTTTAAAACAGATTGCAAAATAGGAATGTTTTTTCCCCCAAAAAAAAAATAATAAAAACCCAAAAAAGGGGTTTAAAAAAACAACACGCCCCCCCCTTTCCTTCTTGTAAAAAAAAGGGGTTTTCTTCTTCATTTGACAAAACCCAAAACCCCTTTAAAAAAATTTTCATAAAAGGGGGTTTTTTCCAAAAATCCGAGATGTTTGTTTTAATCCAAAAAGGGTTTTTTCGGGGGGGCTTAAATTTTTTTTCCACTTTTTTGGATCAACAAAACCTTGGGGGGGGTTTTAAATTTTCACGTCCTTTTCCCAAAAATTTCCTTTTAAAAAGGGGGTTTTTTAACAAAAAATCTACCTTTTCCCCAAAATTTTCAAAAAAAAGCAGAAATTTTTTTTAAAATTTTTCCCCGGGAATTTTTTAAAAGCATCGCTCCCCGGCAAAATTTTTCTCGTAAAACAACCCCAAAAATTTTGAAAAAAACCCCTTTTGAAAAAACCCCCAAATTTATAGACGTAAAACGTTTCCTTTTTTTTCCCCCTTTTTTTTTTGGGGGCCCCTTTGCACTAAATGGTTTAAAACCCCATCAGGGGGGAAAAACCCCTTTTTTCCCAAAAAATTTGATTGTTTTCCCAGGGAATTTTTTCCCCGGATCTCAGGGCATTTTTTTTTTTCCTCGGAATCGGGGTCCCCCTTTTGCTTCCCAAACTTTTCCCAGGTTCGCCTCGTCAAACAACAAATTTTCCCCAGGCCCTCACTTTTTTTTTCCCCCCCTTTTCGGGGTTTGTGGTGGTGTTTCTCTTCCCCCCGGTATCTCAATTTGGGTTCGCTTTTTTTCCCCCCTCGTAGGTTACCCCCTTTTTTTGGCCATCTTAACTTTTTCAAGAAAACCTTCTCACACTTTTCTCTCTGTTGAGAAACTTTTTCAAAAAAAAAAACCCACCTTTCCCGAGCAAAAAAAAATTTTGCCCCAAAGGGGGGTTGTAGAAGTAATCCCAAAAAATTTTTCCCTTTTTTTTAACCCAAAAAAAAAAAATTTGGGTCCGTTTTGGGGGAAAAAATTTTTTCCCTGTTTTTAAGTCGTTTGACAAAAAATTTTTCAAAAACCCCAAATTTTTAGAAAAAAAAAAAGGGCCCCTTTTACCGTCCACCCCCTCATAGGGTTTCTTAAACTAGGGATTTTAAAGGGTACCCTTTCAATTAAAAGGGCTGTTTCTAGAGCTTCCCCAAAAAATGAGGTGGTGGGTTGACTGGCCTCTAGCCAACCCCCATGCCCAAAACAAAGTCTTTAAAATCCCCGGGACCCCGTTTCTCTGGGCTTCCGGTGGGGTAAGCTGTAAAATTCCCAACTTTTAGATGATGCAATGGGGCTAAAAATTCCCCCTGATAAATCGAAAGGGTTTAATTTTTTGCCATTTTGATTCTCTACTTCATTCTTTTCTTAAAACTTTTTTTAATTTTCGATTTATGTTTAAAATATAAAAACCCCATATCTACAAAAGTATCAGAAAATTTTTGAAGTTTTGAAATCCCCCTCTAGCTTCTGCTCATTGGCCCATACTCTTTGTACGATTTCCCAAAAAGCAAAGCCCTCCGGGAAACCTTAATGGCCCCTTGGTCATTTTCTAGTGGGAACCTCACATGTCCGTTGATTCAAAAAAAAACAAGCTAAAAACCCTCACAGGAGCCTTTCATCGTTTCCCCCTTAATGCCCCAAACGACAAGCCACAAATTGTAAAATTTTAACTTTTAAACCAAAGGGCCTTTTAGCATTAAAATTACAGATTGTATCAAAAAGTTTAAAAAAAAAAAAAATTTTCCATTCAAAATGGACCCAAAAGCCAAAACAGTCTTCTTTGAGACAAAAACCTTGTTTTCCCCAAAATGAAAAACCCCTTCTCAAAAAAAAGGTGACACAATGTTTCAAATTTAAATGGAAAAAATAACAATTATTCTTCCTAAAAAACCTGGGGGGTAATTCTCGCCCAAGCTCAACGCGCAACTTTGCATTTTCCCCCCCCCAAAAAAAATTCCCCTTTTTCTCTGCTTTTTTCTTACCTTCCCTGCATCGAATTGCAAAAATGACAACAAACCGATAAATCCCAGGATTAAATAAGGGGAATCAGCGAGAAAAAAAATTTTTAAAAAAAACAAAAGTGTAAAAGGGGGAGCCCCTTACTCCCGCCACCTTCTTTAAGGCTCCATTTACAGCTTGATTTTCTTTCCAGGACTTTCTCCTTACAAGAAAGCATATTTTTCGCGCTTTTCCATTGGCGGGGAGGGGTTTGGCTTGAGATCCTTTTACCTTCGCCTTTTTTTCCCCCCCACCCCTTTTTAAAAAATTGGTGTTTTGGACCGCCATCACAGGTATGCCTGTCCTTTTTGAATCATTCTGTTTTTTAACCCCACAAATTCTTTAACCCTTTTCCCCCCGCTTGGAGTTCGAGATGAAGTTTCCTAACTGGGGGAAGAGACGCAAGAATGAAATTATTGCCAAATTGGGCCCCAAGCGAACCTGCTTCCCCAACCTTGAGTGAAAAACCAACCATCTTGATTCTTGGGCCCCCCAAGGGGCCCTCAGCCCCCCTTTGGGTTTTTGAAGGCCTTAGAGCATTGAACCTTTCAGTCCCCTTGAGTTTTGGAAATACTTAACCCCGATAATCGTTTGTTTTATTATTGTAAAAAGCATCGTAGTGGTTCCTACAACAAAACATGAGGCAACCCCTTAAGATCGCATCCACTTCTTGAAGGGGTTTTCTCTGCAGTAGGGCTTATATCGGGTTACGGGGAAGGGGGTGTTAAATATTTCCTTTTTTCAAAACCCGGAAAAATTCTCAGGCTGCGGATCCAATCCCATAAATTTTTCCTTCAAAATTTCTTTTCAAGAAATTTTCGCAAAAAAAGGGGGATTCGGGGCCATCTCAACAAAGTAATAAAAATACAAAAAAAAAGTATCCCTAAGGGTATTAATCAAAAAAAAAACATATCCCCTTTAAAATCAATTCCCTCAATTGATATATGTTAAGATCCAAACAAAAAGTCAACTAGGGGGCTTTTCCCGTAAAAGACATGGTAATGGAAGCAAAAATTTGCTAATTATCCATTGATTTTGGGTTGGGGACATCTCTATCTAGCTAACCTCCCCCGCTTAAGGCCCAAAACCGTTGGGTAACCTTTTCAAGTAAAACCAAACCTTTGTGAAGTGCCCCCAAACCCAACCCGTCTAGTAAGGAAACTGGGCCCCCAATTTTATAGACCCCCAAAATCTAAAGGGGCACTTTTACGGAAAGGGTTTGGGGGGAAACAAAAAACTTAAACATTGCGAGGGGTCATTCTATTTACTATCTTTTTATTAAAAAAATTTAAAAGCGAACAAAAAAGAAATAAAAGAAAACACATTACAATAGTGTTGGAGGCCCTTTTTAAAAAATGGTGATCCCTTTTCCATCATTTGCCCATCATGGTGTCCCACCCAGTCTTCCCTCATGGGACCCACCCCTGATCCCGGGAATCCTTTTTGTGATAAGTCCCCCAGAACAAAACTTACCGCAACTAAAACTAATTCATAGCCCCAAGATAAAGAGGCACCAGGCCAATCCAAAAAGGGAAAACCCCTATGGCCCCAAGCCGTGTTGCTTCGGGGCCCCGGGCAAAAATTACATCAACTCATGGGGCCCTCAACCACACAACTCCTGAAAAAAAAATTAGGGTGAAGATTCTAGGCCAAAAGCGGGGAGCAAAAGGGGGCCCCCAAAAATCAATAAAATCCTTGGACTAATCTCATCACCCCAAAATTTATGGGATTACTGATCGATCTACATGATCCATTTTCCCCCCGGGGTCAATGCCCCGGTTTGCCCGGTTTAATTCGTAATCTAATTGATCTAAACTCCCCCTACGGGGTTTTCTTGTCTTTTAACCCGGGGTGGCGGGAAATTTCCCACCGGTACAGTAGGTGTACAATACCATCGCGCAAAACATGAACCAAATCGAGATTCACAAAAAACCCCCATACCCAATGCCAAACAAAAAAATAACGGGCATAAGGTCCGATCCACTGAGGAAAAGGTTGCTCGCTACCGGAAAAAAAAAAAAAAAATTTTTTTACCTTCCGGAAATTTATGTTTTGTTCTTACGGGGTTACCACAACGCGCTTTTCAGCGGAAAAGACTTGATGTAGTCTTTCCCCCCCGGGGCGCGCGGGGTGCAGTTGCGTGGGCGCCTCCACGCCCCTTCGCGGGTTCGCCCTTGGCTCCAGATGTAGCACCTCCGAGGAATCCCACACGTACAGGGAGGAAGCGTTGCGCCTCCAGACTGCTAGGTCCGCGAGGAGCAAAAGGCGTGAGCGTGGGGAGGCGACGGCGGCTGCCAAAAGGCGTGGATCAATTCGCCCCGCGCCCACCCCTTGCTTATATATGGCGTCCTAACGAGCTCCCACGGTGGAGGCCCATTAGATAACCCTAAACCTAGTCTAATTCGGGTCCAACAGTTGATAGTGGCCTCTAGCAAGACGTGTCAACTCCTATGTATACGCTATGATCATATCAGACGAACCACTATGACCATGTACAAGTTATTCCCTTCGCCACTCGATATATGGTTCAACTCGTGGGTTAAACACTTAACCCAAGCATGGCCATGCAGTTGTTGATCCAATCCATGAGTGATCCAGTGTATCTCTCTCACGAAGAGAGGGGCAAATTCCATCTTGATTGTCTATGTCTCATAGCATGTTTCCCAACCACCCAAGGACCTCCTTTATAACTACTCATAAACGGAGTAGCGTTTGATAGTCTCTAAGTAGATCGTTTCACATCTTGAGTACATACCACAATCTCAGGTCTAAGGACATAACGTACATGACATGAATAGAGACTTTCTCTTGTTGGGTCAGTCCAGCCTACATGTCTCACATGTGCCCACATTATTGTTTTACATCTCTATGTCTATGACTTGTGAAACATAGCATCAACTAATACATGTGCTGGTCTAATATTCAAGTGTGCTCTTACAAGAATGCCGACCAGGGACTACTATTAGAATAACCATTCAGGTAATTGAGTTCCACAAACAATTCACATTAATTGTCAATCAATACTAGTTGTCTTATGGATATTCAAAGAACATTTATTAATCATGGATACAATCGGAATATAATCATCTACATGATTAGCTCTAGGGCATATTCCCAACACCTTCTTGGCTGCCTTGTATATAGCTTGTAACAATGGGTCTTCATTGTTTCATTCACTACCTTTGAGCCCATGATTAATATCTAAAATGAAAATTGCTCTCTATTTGTGAATTGGAAAGATCGAGTTGGGTCTGCATTGTGAGCACTTCACCGTGTGTTCGAGACTGCTTCCCATAGGGTTGCTACTTGAGCGGGTTTGTCATGATGACCAAAAACCGGTGTGTCAAGTCCTTTGACTTCGCCCAGTTGGAAGCAGTGGCATCACTGTAACACTCCAAAAATTTGCATGTTTTTGAAAATGTTAAATGATTTATTTATGCTTTTTTGTATATGCATTCAATATAATTAAACTTATATAGTTTGGGGAATTAAAATTTTGTCATATAGATACATGTTGAGCATGCATGCTGGTGCATCTTGTTTCTGTGATGAGTGGTTTTGAAAAATTATTTAAACTTGTTTTAAAATTGTATATTGAAAATGCTTTGAAAATTTTTTTTTGGAAATTCATTTGCTAAATCAATTCTGAAATTGAAAAGGTTTTTCTTTTCTTCTCTCTCTTTTTCTCTCTTCTGGCCCAGCCCTCATTTGGCCGCAGGCCTGGTTCCCACTACCCTTTTCCCTGGACCCGGCCCAGTTCAAGCCGCAGGCCCCCTATCCCTCTTGGGCCGACTCGGCCGAGGCCAAAGCGGGGAGCCCGCACTCCCCCTTCTCCTCTCTCTCTGTGTCACTGACCGCCGCGCCCGCAGGTCAGAGCCCTCCCTTCGTTTGCCTTGAGCCGCTGACGGCCTGTCCCCACCCGTCAGATCCTTCTCTCCCCATTCCTTCTTCTCCGCGCGTCGACGCAGCGGCCCGGCCGTAAGGGCCGGCTCCTCGGCCCAACCGAGAAGCGTGCGGGAGCACTTCCCCTTCCTCCCTCCCTGTGCCGCTGGCACCGTGGACCCGCACATCAGCTCTCCCCTCCCCTGCCTTCCTGGAGTCCAAGCCGAGCACGGCAGAATCGAATCCTGATTCCTTTCCCTCCCTTCCCAAATTTCTCGGGATTTCTTGCTTCTTTGATCAACCCAGCACCCTATAAGTAGTTCCGCACCTCCCCTCCTCGCCCCGTTTTTCTCTTCCACAACCACAGCGTTGCCGCCGCGAACACAGAGCTTCACTGCCGCCATTGTTTCCGGCCCGAGCTTCCTCGTCAACCGCAGGGCCTCTTCTCCCTTCGAAACACGGTATGAGACCCCGCGAGCCCGTCTGTGCGCTCAATTCCGCGTTTCCTTGCCCTCACCGGCCTGTCACCATTCACAGGGAGCCCACGTCTGCCCCATCGCATCGCCAGTCGTCCCTGCTCCTCAATCGCCCGCGCCAAGCCCTCTGGTGAACTCGCCTTTCCTTCCTCGTTCTCCCGGTACCCTTGGTTCGTCGATTGGTGCCCTGTAGACCCCATTCCAATCGCGCCGCCGAGCTCCACCCGCTCCGGCCATGGCGGACCGCCGCGTCAGCTCTGCCGCCGGCCGATGCCTCCCCTCACCCTCACCTTTCTAATCGTCACCGTCCCCTTCAGATCCGACGATCTGGAGAGCTAGATACCCCTTCGGCCCTTCCCTTCTAATCTCGGCCTTTCGATCCGAGATCAACGATCCAGAATCAATGATACCCCTTCGCTCTGCCGATTTGCAAAAGAGCCCCTGCAGTTCTTTAAGTGTCAACCCGCAATCCATGGCGCCTTCAGAGATTACGCCTTTTCCTCTGGAAAGCGTAAACTCCGTCGGAATTCTTTTATTTCGAAAATAAAATGAAAATCATAATTTCAGTTTTGCCACTCGAATTCAAAACCCTATAACTTGCTCATTTTAAATCCTTTTTGACCCGTTCAAATTGCGTTTGGTTCATAATAAAATTCTCTTTATGTTAATACTACTGTTAGTTACTTTTGAAAAAGTTTAATTTTGTGTTTAGATTTAATTTATTATCTTTGTATAGGAAAACCCGTTTATTTCATAACTTCGTCGTTCTAGCTCCGTTTTTCGTGAACAAAACATCGTTGTGATCGTAGTGATGCGTAGATCAATTTTATAAACTTTTCATCTTATTTTATTACTGTTGGTGTACTGTTCTAATCATAGTCTTGTTTGCTTCGTGTATGATTGACCGTTGATTGAATGGTGTTGATTATTGATCGGAATAGACGTTGAGCAACCCGTTGAAGAACCAGAGTTTTTTTTTATCAAGACCAGCATGATCAACCAGAGTTATTTGAAGAAGGCAAGTATAACATGGGATTATCCTTGTTGTCCTATTCACAAATAATATAATTCATATGCATGATATTCCTTGTTTACCATAGATTGATCCTAGTGATTGTTATCCTGAAAACCTTGACACCTATGATTTGATCTACCGAATATGATTAGTATTGCTAGCGCTTATACCAGATGTACATGATCTCAATGTGTTAATGACTATATGCAATAATGATAAAACTTGCTTTTTAGCAACATATGACTATAGGACTTATCTGTCGGCAAAAGCTGGGATATACAGTACAACCACGAGGGCTATATGGCTCTGGCTTTAGCTCAGTATGGGGACCTTTTCTAGCTTGTCAGTGGTTACCTTTATGGCGCAAATAGGAGCGTGCCAAGACGGGTATAGTGTGATTCCTAATCTACGGGCCAACCGCGAAGGAGTGTGACCGTAGACAGGTTGGCTCTACATCCCCCTGCCACGAACCTTGCGGCCCTGACTTGTTAGACGAACCCTTGGAAGGCTTCATAGTGTACCCTGCCCGCTCACCTTGGAAGTGTTTTGGGAGTTGCAAACCCAGGCAAATGGGCAATCACGACTCGTGGGTAAAAGTTGTACACCTCTGTCAGAGTTAATAAACTATCATGATAGCCGTGCTCACGGACACGAGCGGCTCGGAAAACTCACAGAATTATTGGGTTCTTATTTCTATGTGGCTTATGCATGTGTTATTTATTTATTGTATCATTGTCATTTACTTTATGATCATGGATATTTGAGCTTATGCAATTTACCTTGACAATTGTTGATATTAGTATAAAATTGATTTACTTAAAATGCTCACCGCTATGAACCGTGCATACCCTTTTGAGCTTCATGAACCCATGTTATATTTGTTGAGTATGTATGTGCTCACCCTTGCATTCAAACACCACAGATGAAGATTGGGTTGATGACTACCGCAATGAGTACTAACTTGGAGTCAACCAGTCAACCAGTCCCTTGGAGCTTCCGCAGTTTTTCTCGCTTAGTTAAAGTTATTTGTTTCAAACTATGTAATGAATATTTATTCGCTATGTAATAAACACTGTGATGGTATTTTTATGATTATCAACTCATGTGTGCGATTTTTCCTGGGGTGCACATGAGCCTTTTATGCACTTGTTTTTGTTATTAAAAACGGGTGTGACAAATTGGTATCAGAGCCTGTGTTGACTGTAGGACGCAAGCCTAGTAGTTTTGGTCTCTATATAAAGTTTAGTTTGCTACAAAAACTATTTTCTTCGACCTTGCCCTTTGAATTGATTATTTCTCCACCCTTGTCTGATTATCACCTCCTTGACAGCTTCCTTTGAGCTACTATTTCTTATCACCTTGTATATTTTGTTTCTCTTGGTTTTACTAAGTTTCTAGACTCATCTTGTTCAAAGTCTTTATGGCCCTTCTTCTCTTGTCTCCCGTTTTCTAGGATGTCCACCATTTGAGCAGAAGTGCGAGTAGTATCGCAGTTGAGTCTAGTTAATCGAGTCTTTGGTGTAGTGTGATCCCTGTGTGCTTGAATTAATTGTCATTATGTGAATGTGTGATTTGGATCTTTGTATTGCTTGCTGGAAATCTTGTGGTTGTACCTACAAGTTTCAAAGTTTATAATAAATAGGTAATGCCATACATATAGTTGGGTTGGGTTTTGTCTTATCTCTGTCCTTGCTGTTTTCCGGAGCAGTCTGCAGTGTTTTTGTTACATCTCGAGATCTTTCCAGAAAGTCCAGAACCAACTCCATCGGATATCTGTAACTTGGTTTAAGGCCGTTGTACTGCAGTGTTGTCAGAATCTCTCATCCAAAAAATTTCAGATTTGCATATAATATGGTTTTGATGGTGTAAGAAATGTTCTAAACATAATCATTTGTGTTTTGGAGCACAGATGCCTCGCTCCAACAGGAATCCACTGCCACCACCTCCTCAGGCACCCATGACCACAGAAGAACTGATGGCAATGCAGGGGCAACTCATGCAGGCTATGATGCAATTTGTGCAGAACCCGCCTAACCAAGCTGCAGCTCCTGTCAACAAGCGCCGGGAATTCCTTCAAGGTCATCCCCCGGTGTTCTCTCACGCTGCTGATCCCTTGGAAGCTGATGATTGACTTCAAGCAGTGGAGAAACAACTCAACATTGCTCAGTGTAATGATCGAGAGAAGGTCCTGTATGCTTCAGGTCAGTTGCAAGGTGCAGCTCAGACTTGGTGGGAATCATACCAAGCTGCACGTCCTGTCAATGCTCCTTCTGTCACTTGGGATGAATTCTCCAGAGACTTCAAGGCTCGTCATATCCCTGAGGAAATTATCGAGCTCAAGCAAGAAGAATTCCGTAACCTCAGGATGGGTCAAATGTCAGTCAGTGAATATCATGATCAATTCTCTTAGCTGGCTCGCTATGCTCCTAATGAAGTGAGAGATGATGCAGATAAGCAACGCCACTTCCTGAAGGGAATATACTATGATCTTAGACTGCAGTTGAAGGGTAATGTGTACCCAAACTTTCAGACGTTGGTGAACCGTGCCATTGTGCTTGACAATGAGCGCAAAGACATGGACAAGAAGAGGAAGATGAGAGCACAATCATCTGGGAGCAATACTCGCCCCTGCTTCAACTCTCATACTGGTTCGTAGCAGAGGTAGCAAGGGCCTGTAAGCCAGTGGAACCGCAACCCAGGTCAGCAGAGGCCTCAGTATCAGCAGGGGAATACCCAGAACCAGCAACGCTCACCTTATCAGTTTCAGAGTGGAACTCGTACTCCTCAACAAGGTACCCCTATTTCTACTCCTGCTAAGAATAGTGCACCTCAGCCCAACACTCCAAGAGTATACTATCGATGTGGAGATCCGGGACACTATGCTCATAGCTGTCCAACGAAGCAGAACCAGAACAATAACAGTGGTGGCAGAGGAAGACCTCAAGGGACTCCTAACTCGGGAAGGGTAAATCATGTATCTGTAGCTTTAGCTCAGGAGGCCCCAGAAGTCATGTTGGGTACGTTTGACATCAATTCCATCCCTGCATCTGTTCTTTTTGATTCTGGAGCATCGCATACTTTTATTTCGCAAGCATTTGTTACCATAAATAGCATACCCATGATAGCTATGAAGAACCACATGTTAGTAAGTTCACCTGGAGGACCTATACAAGTTGCTCATAAATGCCTCTCGGTTAATCTAACCTTAAGGGGGGTAGACTTTGTGATTAGTCCAGTTGTGCGGAGAAGTTCTGGTATTGATGTGATTGTGGGTATGGATTGGATGAAAGCACATCAGGCAGTGATCCAGTGCAAAGAGAAGACGGTATCTCTTGTTGCACCAAAGGGTGACCAGATCAGTGTTGATGTAGTTATGCAGCAGCCAGAGGCAGCCATTGTGAACCAGATCGATGATGGAATTAATCGAGATGATCCAGTGGTGAATGATTTCCAGGATGTTTTTCCAGATGAACTGCTAGGTATGCCACCTAACCGAGACATTGAATTTCTTATTGAGTTATTACCTCGTACTGCACCCATAGCTAAACGACCATATAGAATGGGGTGAAAAGAACTAGAAGAACTTAAGAAACAAATAGAGTAATTGCAAGAAAAAGGTTTCATTCGTCCTAGTTCGTCACCATGGGGTGCACCAGTTATTTTTGTTGATAAGAAAGATGGTAGTCAGAGGATGTGTGTTGATTATAGATCACTCAATGAGGTTACCATCAAGAACAAGTACCCTTTGCCCAGAATTGATGATTTGTTTGATCAGTTGAGAGGTGCTTGTGTGTTCTCAAAGATTGATCTCCGTTCTGGATATCATCAATTGAAGATCCGTGCCAGTGATATTCCAAAGACAGCTTTCACCACAAGGTATGGTTTGTATGAGTATACGGTTATGTCATTTGGATTGACCAATGCTCCTGCGTACTTTATGTACATGATGAATAAGGTGTTTATGGAGTATTTGGATAAGTTTGTGGTTGTGTTCATTGATGATATACTGGTGTTCTCTAAAACTAAGGAAGAACATGTGGAACATCTGAGATTGGTATTGCATAAGCTTAGAGATCACAAGTTGTATGCTAAACGAAGCTAGTGTGATTTCTGGTTGAAGGAAGTTTCTTTCCTTGGTCATGTTGTCTCTAATGGAGGTATTTCTGTTGATCCCAGCAAGGTGAGAGATGTACTGAATTGGAAACCACCAACTAGTGTTACTGAGATTCGCAGTTTTCTTGGTTTAGCTGGTTACTATAGAAGATTCATTGAAGGCTTTTCAAAACTTGCAAAGCCTATGACAGACTTATTGGAGAAGAATGCCAAGTTTGTGTGGTCTGATCAATGCCAAGCCAACTTCGAAGAGTTGAAGAAGAGTGTAGAATCATGGACCCTTGTGTTTAGGCGATTAACGACAATACTAGATCACTATGACTAACGTGTGTTTTGCAGAGGCAAAGTTGTTTATGTTAAGTCATTAGTGATGCATTTTGAATGGGCTCAATGGACATTGATACCCCCAAGATGGAAATTTTTTCGGTTGCAAAGGATGAAGATACACGTCGAAGACTAGGCTAGTTCTTAGTGCCATAAGGTTGAGAAGGGCGCTAAGTATAGCTAGGGTTTTGTTTTTCCTTTGACCGTACTATAAAGGGGGTATGAGATTAGTAGCTTGACCTAGGAGAGTTTAGGAAAGTGGGTATATGCACACTTGTCACAACTAGTCCTAGAGACCTTGCTTTCAGCCCTTGGTAATCCCTAGAAATCGTAGGACCAAAATCCCTTGAGAAACCTCAGTGAAAACAGTTGAAAAAGAGGGAGAAAGAGGCTTCGGACCACTCTGCTAAGTGGGCGTCGGACCAAGGAGAGTGGTCCGACGGTCCCTGACTTAGGCAGAATTCCAGCTCGAGGAGCTCCGGACCACCTGCCTGGAAAGCGTCGGACCATAGGAAAGTGGTCCGGTGGCTTGGTTCAGAGACAGAGAAGGCTCCGGACTAGTCCGACGGTTAGTCCGACGGCTAGTCTGACACCTCATGACAGGAGGTTGAGTTCTTGCAGAGAGCTCCCTGGCTCCGGACCAGAGCGTCGGACCAGGGCACCGGACCAAGGAGAGTGGTCCGGTGGTTCGTAAAAGAGAGAAAGTTTTTCACTCAGAGAGCACCGAGGCTCCGGACCAGTGCGTCGGACCAGTGCGTCAGACCAAGCAGAGTAGTCCGACGGTGCCTGAGTTTGAATACAGAGTGAGCTCCAGACTAGTGTGCATGGTCCGGTGGTATGGGCTCCGGACTAGTCCGGTGGCTTCGCAGAGAGAAGAAAAAGTAAAAAACGGCTAGTTTTGGAGGTGGGGATTATTTATAGTTGCCCCCTTGGTCCTTAGAGGGATGCTTGGCCATTGTTTCAGCTGGTGACACCTTGAGAAATCTTTTGGAGAGCCAAGAGGCTAGTGAGGGAGAGATTAGAGAGAGTTCATCTTTTTCTTCCCTCCTAGAGTGATTAGGAGTGACTTGTGTGCATCCATCCACCTTCGTAGCCTTGAGTGGGTCAAGTGAAGGTCTTGTGCTTGTTACTCTTGGTGTTCGACAGCACCTAGACGGTTTGGTGGTGTTCGGAGGAAGTGACCGCCCGGAGATTGTTGGCGGCGCTTCTCCAAGCTCTTGTGATCGGTTGTGGGTGATTCACCGAGCCGGAGTGGCGAAGAATCAGCCCGTAGAGAGCACTCTACCCTTGCGTGGGTAGAGGGGGAGTGATACCTTGCGAGGTGCTCCAACGAGGACTAGGGGGGTGTGTCGACACCTCGATACCTCAGGAAAAAATCGCTATGTCACTGAGAATTTCGTTTCCCTAGCTTTTTACATTTCCGCATTACTTTCCGTCTTGTTTTTACATTATCTACTAGAATTGCTTAGGTTGTTTTTAATTCCTATGAACTGCTACTGCTTTCTAGCTAGGACACATGGATCGTAGGCACTAGGGGTGATTGGCATTTGATAGGTTTTCATATTTGCTTTAGAAATTTAAAACAAGCCCAATTCACCCCCCCCCCTCTTGGGCATCTTGATCCTTTCAATTGGTATCAGAGCGTGGTTGCTCTAAATTAGGCTTCACCGCCTAGAGCAAGATGTCCCATGGGGATGGACCACCACCCATGTTCGATGGGGATGACTTTCCATATTGGAAAGTGCGGATGGAGGCCTACCTTGAGGCCGTGGATGTCGGTGTTCACAAAGCCGCCACCCAAGGTGGATCGGTGTTCGCCGAGGACCCATACTTTGAGAAGAACAATGCTAAGGCAAAGAACATTCTTTTCCGTGGCATTTGCAAGGATGTGTTCAACCGTGTGCGGAATTGCAAAACCGCGCATGAGATTTGGACAAACATTTGTGCTCTTCACGAGGGCACTAAATGTGAAAGAGAAGAGCGTTATCACCTCATCATTGCTAAGTTAAATGCTTTCACTATGCTATCTCATGAAAATGATAATGAAATGTATTCTCGCTTGAATGTGCTTGTAGAGGAGTTGAATGGCCTTGGGCTCTCTCAAATGACACCGGCCGATGTGGTGCGCAAGATACTTTGTGTCCTTCCAATAGACAAGTATAGCCACTTCGTCACGGTTCTTCATCAAGGCGATCTCTCCGCAACTACACCAACGCAAGTGTTGGACAAGATTAATGCTCATGAGAAAGAGATATGAAGATCAATGATGGAACTTCATCATCCTCCAAGAAGAAAGAGAAGGAGGAGAAGAAGGACTTGGCTCTCAAGGCATCTTCCAAGGAGAAGTGCAAGATTCAATATGTCGTTGAGAGTACAAGTGATGATGATGATGAAGACAACATCACTCTCATGGTGAAGAAGACCGCCAAGATGTTGAAGAGGCTAAACAAGAATGGAGTCAAGTTTGACTCAAAGAAGAAGAAATTCTTCACAAGCTCTTCAAGGAAGCCAATCTCCCAAATGAAGTGCTACAATTGCGGCACCCTTGGTCATCTAGCCCATGCATGTCCCGAAGAGAAGAAAGACAAGTACAAGAACAACAAGTTCAAGAACTTCAAGAAGAACAAGGGCGGCAATGATGACTCAAGTGATGATGACAAGAAGCAAGACAAGCCATACAAGAAGAAGAAGAACTTCAACTTCCACAAGAAGAAGGATGGCAAGGCTTACATTGTGGGTGATTGGCTCACCGATATTGATGATTCAAGTGACTCCTCCGATGATAAGAGTGAAGAAGAGAAGGTGGCCGCTTTGGTGATTGGTTCTTCGATTCCACCGCCACCTCCTCCTTCATCGCCGGGCTCATCCTCTACACACCTATGCCTTATGTCTAAAGGTGACAAGAAGGTACAAAAAGAGGATGATGGTGATGACCTCTCTAGTGATGATAGTGATGATGAAGAAGCACCTTCCTATGATGAGCTAATTAAAATTTGCAACAAGTATGCTAGCATCATAAGGAAGTACAAGAGTAAAAATGACAAACTTCTTGAAATCAAAGAAAACTTGCATGATAAGCTTGACAACTTGTCTAGTGCTAATGATGATTTGAAGCTTGAGATTAACTCTCTCACATCTAGCACTAGAGAGCTCAAAGCCTCTCTTAAGCAAGCCAATGAGAAACATGATAAGCTTGAGAGGTCATCCCAAGAGCTCCTCACAAGGTTTAACTTGCTAAAAGATGACTACAATCAAGTGAAAAATGATCATGGTACACTAGTGGTAGCAAATGAATTACTTACTCAAGATCTTACACATGTTGCTACTAACCCGTGTGCTAAGTGTGTAAGTGCTACCTCTTGTGATATCGAGCTTGATGATGTGGCTCTTGAGCAAAGTGCAAAGTGCATGGGCAAGAGAGTTGTAGAAGCCGACAAGTATGAGGATTATATGAAGATGAGTGAAGAGAACTCAGAGCTCAAGGAAGAGCTAATCAATCTCAAGGCAAACAAGCCCTTCACCATCAAGCCGGCTCAAGAAGAAGACAAAGATGCTATCACTTTGATCAACTCTCTTCGAGAAGAAATTGCCAAGCTCAAGAATGACAAGACCAAGCTTACAAGTGGCCTTGAAAAGTTCACCAAGGGCCATAATCTCCAAAGTGAGCTTCTAATGAGCACCGTCAGGAAGAGTGACAAGACCGGTATTGGGTACAAGGAGAACCAAGTGATGAAGGCCAAGGTCAAGATTGAAGCCAAGAACTACTACAAGAACAAGTACAATGGCTACAATCAAGAGAAGCCAAAGCCCAAGCCTAAGAGGTGTTTTGGATGTGGACAAATTGGTCATCTATCATTTCAATGCAAGACTCCACTTCCCAAGACCTTGCCCAAGCACACTAGGCCATTTGCTCATGATGCTCACTATGTCATCAACAAAGATTCCAAGGGTAGACCACTTGTGGTATTTCTTGGACCACCAATGAAGAACAAGCCTAGGGTTCTTTGGGTTGCTAAGGAGTTGGTTGACAAGGCAATGGGGCCCCACACTAAGGGGGTTCACAAACAACAAGCTTAACTCCAAGTTGCTTGTGTGTAGGTGAACTACAAGACCGCTGGGAGCCATTGGGTAATTGATAGTGGTTGGACTCAACACATGACCGGCGACCCCCGGATGTTCACCACACTTGATGAGGATTGTGCAAATCAAGACAAGATCACTTTTGGGGATAATTCAAAGGGCAAAGTTCAAGGCTTAGGCAAAGTGGCTATCTCCCAAGATCAATCAATTTCAAATGTCTTGCTAGTACAATCATTGAGCTTCAACTTGCTATCGGTTGGTCAACTTTGTGATCTCGGGTTTCGTTGTCTTTTCACTCCAAATGAGGTGATTGTGACCAAGATTGAAGATTCATCAATGATATTCAAAGGGTTTCGGCACAACAACCTCTACTTAGTGGACATCACTTCAAATGAAGCAAACTTGCAAGCTTGTCTATTCTCCAAGAATTCTTTGGGTTGGCTATGGCATAGAAGATTAGCTCATGTGGGCATGTCAACCTTGAAGAAGCTTGTCAAGAAGGAAATGGTTAGAGGAATCAAGGATGTGGTGTTTGAGAAGGACAAACTTTGTAGTGCATGTCAAGCCGGCAAGCAAGTGGCAAACACTCATCCAACCAAAGCTTTCATGTCAACCTCAAGAGTCCTAGAGTTGCTACACATGGATCTATTTGGCCCTACCACTTATGCTAGTCTTGGAGGAAATCTCTATTTCTTGGTGGTAGTGGATGACTACTCTCAGTACACTTGGGTGTTCTTTCCTCAAGACAAGGGAGAGATAAGGCATCTTCAAGAAGTTTTCTACAAGAGCTCAAAATGAATTTGATGTGAAGATCAAGAAGATTAGAAGTGACAATGGCACCGAATTCGTGAACACAAAGACTGAAGATTATTGTGATGAAGTTGGGATCAAGCATGAGGTGTCCGCCACATATACTCCACAACAAAATGGTGTTGTAGAGAGGAAGAACCGGACACTCATAACTCTAGCAAGGTCTATGCTTGATGAGTACAACACTCCCGAGAAGTTTTGGGCGGAGGCAATCAACACCGCGTGCTATGCGGCAAACCGTCTCTTCGTCCAAAGGCTATTAAAGAAGACCCCCTATGAGCTTGTCAATGGGAAGAAGCCGGATATTTCATTCTTCCGGGTGTTTGGTTGCAAGGTGTACATCTACAAGAAGCGCCAACACTTGGGTAAATTCCAACGGCTGTGTGACATTGGTTTCCTTGTTGGTTATTCACTTAAATCCAAGGCATACCGTGTATTTAACAAAGCCACCGGCTTAGTTGAAGAAACGTATGACTTGGAGTTTGATGAAACTAATGGTTCCCAAGGAGCGCTTGAGGATATTGATGTAGGTGATGAACCCTTGAGGGAGGCAATGAAGAATATGCCAATTGGTGCTATCAACCCGCAAGAGGTGGAAGAAGTTGAAGATGAAGCAAATCAAGATCCTTCTCCACCCCACACGCCTCAAGTTGATGAAGGAGATCAAGTGAGAGAAGCTCAAGAGGACACTCACATTCCTCAAGATCAAGCCGAGGCCAAAGCAAGCAATGTTGAAGCACCGCATCCTCCTCCTCAAGAGACAAATAGAAGATCAACATCTATCCTTCAAGCTCACCCCATGATCAAATCATAGGAAGTCCATCAAAGGGAGTAATGACTCGCTCTAGACTTGCATCTTATGTTGAACATCACTCGTTTGTTTCCTTTGTTGAGCCTACTAGTGTAGAAGAAGCACTTGCAGATCCGGATTGGGTGAATGCCATGCATGAAGAACTCAACAACTTCACCCGGAACCAAGTGTGGATACTTGAAGAGAAGCCAAAGGATGCAAGAATCATTGGCACCAAGTGGGTGTTTAGGAACAAGCAAGATGATCAAGGCATGGTTGTGAGGAACAAAGCAAGATTGGTGGCAAAGGGGTTCTCTCAAGTCGAAGGACTCGATTTTGGAGAAACCTTTGCACCGGTTGCAAGACTTGAAGCCATTCGTATCCTTTTGGCGTATGCTTCACATCATAAAATGAAACTCTTTCAAATGGATGTGAAGAGTGCCTTCTTAAATGGTTTCATAAATGAACTTGTCTATGTCTCTCAACCTCCCGGGTTTGAAGACCCAAACTTGCCTAATCATGTGTATAGGTGTTCCAAGGCACTCTACGGATTGAAGCAAGCTCCAAGAGCTTGGTATGAGAGGCTAAGGGACTTCCTAATCAAGAAGGGCTTCAAGATCGGGATCGTCGACACTACACTATTCACCAAGAAGCTTAATGGAGAGATCTTTGTTTGCCAAGTATATGTCGATGACATTATATTTGGATCAAGAAACCAAGACCATTGCAAGGAGTTTGGTGACTTGATGTCCAAGGAGTTCGAGATGTCAATGATTGGCGAGCTAACCTTCTTCCTCGGCTTTCAAGTGAAGGGACCTTCATCTCTCAAGAAAAGTACACTTATGATCTACTTAAGAAGTTCAAGATGGAGGATTGCAAGCCAATCAAGACCCCAATGCCAACTAATGGGCATCTCGATCTCGATGAGGGAGGTAAACCGATTGACCAAACTCTTTATCGCTCTATGATCGGTAGTTTACTTTACCTCACCGCATCTAGGCCGGATATCATGTTTAGTGTGTGTATGTGTGCTAGGTTTCAAGCAAACCCTAAGGAGTCGCATCTTTGTGCGGTTAAAAGAATCCTTAGGTACATAAGGCACACCCCTAGCATGGGTCTTTGGTATCCCAAAGGAGCTCCCTTGCAACTAGTTGGCTATTCCGATTCGGATTATGTCGGGTGTAAGGTTGATAGGAAGAGTACCTCCGACGGGTGCCACATGCTAGGAAGATCACTTGTTTCTTGGTCCTCAAAGAAGCAAAACAGTGTGGCATTGTCAACCGCCGAGGCGGAATACATTGCCATGGGAGCAAGTTGTGCACAAGTCTTATACATGACCCAAACACTCTTTGATTACGGCGTGTTTTTAAAAGAAGTTCCACTTTTGTGTGATAATGAAAGCGCCGTAAAGCTTGCTAACAACCCGGTTCAACACTCTCGCACCAAGCACATTGATATTCGCCATCACTTTCTTAGAGATCATGTGGCTAGGAAAGACATCACACTAGTTGGAGTTAAGAGCGAAGATCAATTGACGGATATCTTCACTAAACCACTCGATGAAACAACCTTTTGTAGGTTGAGAAGCGAGTTAAATGTGCTTGATCACTCTAACTTCACTAAAAGATGAGCTTGTGTGAACCATGCATTCATATGTAATAGAACTTGTTTAATTTGGTAATGCACATAGGCTTGGCTAACGCGGTTAAGATAACCGCCCTCGAAGCGTGTGACAGAGCTTAACCGCGGTTTAAACTTGCAAGCAACCCAGATTCAAATTCCATATTGCATTGCATATGCATGAGTATTGCTTCTTCGTTTCTTTTCGGTTAAGGTTTTTGGTCATCATCAGGTTCAACACTTAGGGGGAGCAATTCAACGCTCTAGCTTCAGCTAATACCCCTCTTGTGCCCACTAAGGTGACCCTTGGAGCTTTATTGAACTATTTTCTTATGAAAACTAATTCTAGCCTATGGCAGACTATTTCTAAAATTGAGGGTTTGAGAGATGGTTCTTATGTTAAGTCCAACAAGTTTTCCTCTTTGCTCTTTTGTGTTGGTACTTGGCTAAGAGAAAATATTGGAGAGAAAAATAGGAAATTTCAGAGCAAAATTAAGCACCGGACCACCCTCCGGACCACTCTGCAATGGTCCGACGCAGTGGTCCGACACCCTGTCCCTCACTGCACAAAATTTTTTCAGACACAAAATCCGTCGAACCAGTGTCCGACGCTCCACCGGACCAATGGCATGTTGTCCGGTGCCTCTGTCATTTTTATCTATACACCATCGGACCAGTCCGGTGAGTCGTCCGACGCCCTGGTCCGGTGGTCGGGTGCTCACTGTTTTCACTTCTCTGGTACCGTCGGACTACCCGTCGGACCAGGCTTCGGACCAAGCAGAGTGGTCCAACGCTTCGTAAATTTACGGATAACCCCCCGCGAGCGGCTCTGTTTCGGCCGTGTTCTTCCTTCCGCCGTTCCGTACGCCGCTCCTCCACCGCACCATCCATCGCCGCCAGCTCCCCTGCGCCCCTCTCGCCGCCGGTGAGACTCCTCCTGAGCGCCGCTGCCTCTCCACCACTCCTCGCCGTGCAGCGCAGCCGCCTCCCCCTGTCCATCGCCGCCGCGCTGCCGTCCACCGCCTCCCTCCGCCCTCGCCGCCGGGATCTCCCTCCTCGCCGGCGAACTCCAAGCTCCCTGCCACTCGTGCAAAGCTAGGGTTTACACCTCACCTCCTTCCATTTGCCACTGCAGAGCTCACCCCCACTTAGGGTTTGCCCTAACCCTAGGCGGTTTCGGTTTTCGACGTGTTCGTCCTCGACCGTTCATCGTCTTCGACGTCTTCGTTTGTGACCATTTTCGCCTTCGTCGTCGTCGCCTTCGCATCTCCTCGCTAGGGTATGATTTCAATCTTCGACGTCGCGTTTTGTCGAGTCGTAGATAGTGTCATGCCTTAGTATTATTCCTTGAATGTCTCTTAAGCAATTCCATCCAATTCATTAAATCAATTGCCAATTGTGATTCGCAGCTGGTAAATCTCGTTCGGAGCGTGGTTTGGTACTTGATATTGCTCTGAATAGATACACTTTCTTACCTCAGGTATCATGTCAGATTTCATTCTATCACTTATCTAGATGCTTGCTTCTATACGGATTCTTATCTCTAGATTTTATATATGCTTATGTATACCCTGTCTATCCAGATTTTATATATGCTTATGTATACCCTGTCTAAGCCACCGGATATCTCTAGATGCTTGCTTCATTCTATCCAGCAGCAGTTAATGGCAGTTTAAACTCAGGGCAAAGCTCGCGAGTAAGGATTGAGGCAAAGCCTCAGAGGTTCAGTCCAGTGGCTTAGAGGCCCCTCTGTCAGTTGCACTTTGCTTGATCAGTGGGCAGTGGTTCTTACAGCTCTTAGTGGTTCTTGTGGCAGTCGTTCTGACAGTTGGCAGTGGCTCTAGTGTTTGACTATGAGCAATGTTTCTTTGATTGATTCAGAGATGACTCGCAGTACTCGTGCTCGCGCCGCTGGGTCAGGTGACGACACTCCACCTCCTCCACGTCCTTCCAGAGATAAGGGCAAGAAGCCCATTGTTGAGAAAGCAAAGAAGAAGAAGCGCAAGCTCACAGAGGCTGAGAAAGCCGAAGCCCTCCGCGGGATCTTCCTTCTACTCCTCCAGCTGGGTCACATACCGAGGCTACTCCAGAGGAGCCAGAGCTTGTTACTGAAGCTCCTGGGACTCCGTTGGCACCTAGTTCCTGGGGGCGTTCCACTCGCTCCCAGTCTGCTCAGTCACCTTAGTCAGCGGCTCCCACAGGAGCTTCAGCCTTAGTTCACCTCGATCTCAGGAATCTTATAGCGAAGCAAGTGAAGAAACTCCGGTTTGTTGCTCTTGAGAAGTGGTGCCCGGATCAGAGAGACCCCAGAGCCTCACCAGGTTGGCATACACCTCTCATGGAGGATTTCTATAGAGCAGCTCAGCTGACCAGCATTCAGATTCGACCGCACAGGGTTTGCTCCTTAGAGAGCATTGTTGAGCTAGCTGGTGAGGAGATCAGACCGTTCCTGACTTACCTTCTGGGACTCGTCGATTTACTTGGCCGTTCCGGAAACTACATAGAGAGATGGGTCAAAGAGTTCTATGCTTCAGTATGGGTGGATCTAGAGCACAAGTTTGTGCAGTACACGTTCAGAGGCGAGCGATACTAGTTATACTTGACCAGACTCAGAGAGATCTTTCACCTCCGTCAGCAGGGTGGTGAGCTCGATTTACATTATGAGTGCTACCGAGGGGCCTCAGTGCCTCGCAGAGCTCGAGGTGGTCGTACACTGTTAGTGCAGGAGGTGGCTCCTCTCTTCAAGCCACCTTTCTCAGAGGGTTCCAGACGTAGCCCAGCAGAGCTTAGACCCACCGTTCACAGGTTGAACGAGGTCCTCCGTCGGACTTTACTTCCTCGCACGGGTTACAAGGAAGGACTGACAAATATGCAGCAGCTTCTCCTTCAGGCCCTAGTATCTCAAACACCGTTCGACATCGTAGACTTTCTTGTGTCAGAGATAGAGGATGTGATAGCAGATGGTATGAGGGCCCGACGACAGTTTCCCTATGCTCATTGGATATCATCGATCATTGCTATTGAGCTTGAGGGAGCGAACCCTGGACTCCGCGCTCTATTGGATCAGTCGCCGACTTCTTTCCCGGTCTACAGAGTCCTTGGGTCGTTTGACAGCCGGTTTGGAAACCGGGTCCTCCGTCTTGTCAAAGAGAGGACTGCTCCAACTGACAGAGCTGAGGTTGATGCTCAGGATGAGGCTATACGCAGTGTTGAGCAGCAGAAGCTCCATGGACTAGATACTGGAGCTGATGTGACTCCTGAGGACACTTCAGATAGCTCAGATGCTGATTTCTAGCTAGTTCCACAGATGCCCCCACGGGCTCACGACACTGAGGCTAGTGGCTCTACCTCTGCCACCGAGACCATGATTCTAAAGCTTCTTGACCGGATGAATGAGCAGCAGAGTTCTCTCGTCACTGCAGTTACACAGGTCCAGCAGCGACAAGACGAGATGCAGCGACAGTCTGAGGAGCGTCACTTCGAGATGCAGCGATAGATGCTCGCTATGCAGCTAGAGTCCCAGCGCCTTCAGTTACAGTCACAGCAGCTGCAGCAGCAGAACATGGCCTTTATGGCCCATATGATGAAGTGGACAGGTGCTCCTCCTCTTGAGTTTCCAGTTGCTCCTCAGATACAGATGATGAGCACATCACAGCCCTCTCAGTCAGTTGGGCAGATAGGAGGCCCCCAGTTCTCAGTTGGCCCCTCAGTGGCCCCTACGAGCTCCGCCGGTCAGACAGTCACTCCCACACCAGCCGTACAGTCCAGTGGACTTCAGGGTGCCGGATTGACCACCCCGTTCCAGTCTCCGGCGACTCAGATGACTCAGTGGTTGGACACTTTTGGCCCCACTCAGCAGTTCACCCCTCTCACTACTGGTTTCACTTCGCTCACTGCTACGATGGGTGCTACTGCCAGAGATCTTTCAGCGTCGTTCAGCGACATTACAGGGCAGCCGTCCCCCACTGGTCCACAGATAGCAGAAGAGGTTGAGGCCGAGCTTGTTGCACCGACAGCTGATCAGCATCGCTCCTCAGTAGCTTCCTCAGAGGCTACACACGACAGTCAGGCTCCAGCCGTGTCTACCCACCTACAGCTGCAGTTGCTATCGATGCCACAGTGGTCACTTCCACTCCAGTACAGCCTCTGCAGTCTCTGGTTCTTCAGACTCCCGTCGAGTCCGTGCATGAGGTACAACCGGACACTGCCGCTCCTGAGGCTCCCGCAGAGACACTGGCACCGGTTCCTGATCCTACTACTTCTCCAGCTACTGCTCCAGAGTCTTCGACCGCAGCAGGCCTGTCAGCTACCAACCCCCAGACTGCTTCACTACCAGAGACAGATACTCAGGGGGAGGATTCAGATGATGAGACTTATCTGGCAGCTTTCAGGGTGCTCGACCGGTCCACGGCTGCTTCCACTCCGCCTCCAGACGCCTAGTTTTGGTGCTTCGACACCAAAGGGGGAGAGGGAGAGTCGAGTAGATGGGCTAGCTTCAGGGGGAGCTAGTAGGACTCGTTCTTTTGATGTGTATAAACTCTATTGCATCATGCATCACGTTTACCGTCTTTATGCATTGTATGATATGTGTGATGGTTGAGACTTGATGGTTGTGTGACATGTGTGGACATTCATCTTTATATATCATGTCACTTGGTTATGCTATATTGCTTCCGCGCTAATCTCTGATCTTTTGGCTATAGCATATCCTTTATGAAATCAAGTACCATGCTCAATTCATATCTATTGTGCTTGTCATGGCTTGAATGGTTAGGCATGTACTTGTCTTTCTTATCACTAACCCATGCCTATCTCATTTCAAGTCATGCCTTCTCTTATCAAAATTCACTCATTATTCTCTACTCGAGCTTGTATTGTCGTCAATCACCTAAAAGGGGGAGATTGTAGAATCATGGACCCTTGTGTTTAGGTGATTAACGACAATACTAGATCACTATGACTAACGTGTGTTTTGCAGAGGCAAAGTTGTTTATGTTAAGTCATTAGTGATGCATTTTGAATGGGCTCAATGGACATTCATGCCCCCAAGATGGAAATTGTTTCGGTTGCAAAGGATGAAGATACACGTCGAAGACTAGGCTAGTTCTTAGTGCCATAAGGTTGAGAAGGGCGCTAAGTATAGCAAGGGTTTTGTTTTTCCTTTGACCATACTATAAAGGGGGGTATGAGATTAGTAGCTTGACCTAGGAGAGTTTAGGAAAGTGGGTATATGCACACTTGTCACAACTAGTCCTAGAGACCTTGCTTTCAGCCCTTGGTAATCCCTAGAAATGGTAGAAGCAAAATCCCTTGAGAAACCTCAGCGAAAACAGTTGAAAAAGAGGGAGAAAGAGGCTCCGGACCACTCTGCTAAGTGGGCGTCGGACCAAGGAGAGTGGTCCGACGGTCCCTGACTTAGGCAGAATTCCAGCTCGAGGAGCTCGGGACCACCTGTCTGGAAAGCGTCGGACCATAGGAAAGTGGTCCGGTGCCTTGGTTCAGAGACAGAGAAGGCTCCGGACTAGTCCGACGGTTAGTCCGACGGCTAGTCCGACGCCTCATGACAGGAGGTTGAGGTCTTGCAGAGAGCTCCCTGGCTCCGGACCAGAGCGTCAGACTAGGGCACTGGACCAAGGAGAGTGGTCCGGTGGTTCGTAAAAGAGAGAAAGTTTTTCACTCAGAGAGCACCGAGGCTCCGGACCAGTGCGTCGGACCAGTGCGTCAGACCAAGCAGAGTAGTCCGACGGTGCCTGAGTTTGAATACAGAGTGAGCTCCGGAACAGTGTGCATGGTCCGGTGGTATGGGCTCCGGACTAGTCCGGTGGCTTCGCAGAGAGAAGAAAAAGTAAAAACGGCTAGTTTTGGAGGTGGGGACTATTTATAGTTGCCCCCTTGGTCCTTAGAGGGATGCTTGGCCATTGTTTCAGCTGGTGACACCTTGAGAAATCTTTTGGAGAGCCAAGAGGCTAGTGAGGGAGAGATTAGAGAGAGTTCATCTTGTTCTTCCCTCCTAGAGTGATTAGGAGTGACTTGTGTGCATCCATCCACCTTCCTAGCCTTGAGTGGGTCAAGTGAAGGTCTTGTGCTTGTTACTCTTGGTGTTCGACAACACCTAGACGGTTTGGTGGTGTTCGGAGGAAGTGACCGCCGGGAGATTTTTGGCGGCGCTTCTCCAAGCTCTTGTGATCGGTTGTGGGCGATTCATCGAGCCGGAGTGGCGAAGAATCAGCCCGTAGAGAGCACTCTACCCTTGCGCGGGTAGAGGGGGAGCGATACCTTGCGAGGTGCTCCAACGAGGACTACGGGGGTGTGTCGACACCTCGATACCTCGGGAAAAAATCGCTGCATCACTGAGAATTTCGTTTCCCTAGCTTTTTACATTTCCGCATTACTTTCCCTCTTGTTTTTACATTATCTACTAGAATTGCTTAGGTTGTTTTTAATTCCTTAGAACTGCTACCGCTTTCTAGCTAGGACACACGGATTGTAGGCACTAGGGGGTGATTGGCATTTGATAGGTTTTCATATTTGCTTTAGAAATTTAAAACAAGCCCAATTCACCCCCCCCTCTTGGGCATCTTGATCCTTTCAAAGAGGTTGACTACAGCACCTGTGTTGATACTGCCAGATCTGAGTAAGAGTTTCTCTATCTATTGTGATGCTTCTCGTACTGGTTTGGGATGTGTTCTTATGCAAGAAGGTAGAGTTGTTGCCTATGCATCTAGGCAGTTGAGGAAACATGAATTGAATTATCCTACTCATGATTTGGAACTTGCTGCGGTAGTACATGCTTTGAAGATATTGAGACACTATCTGATTGGGCATAAGTGTGACATATATACTGATCATAAGAGTTTGAAATATATTTTCACCCAGTCTGATCTGAACTTGAGACAACGGAGATGGTTAGAACTGATCAAAGATTATGATCTAGATGTGCATTATCACCCTGGGAAAGCTAATGTGGTTGCAGATGCTCTCAGCAGGAAGAGTGGAGTTCATGAGTTGCTTATGTCAGCCATGTCAGATTAGTTGTGTGATGATTTTGAATGTTTGAACTTGGGATTCATTGTGAATGCAGCAGAGATGGTGATGGAACCTACACTTGAACAGGAGATCCGAAAAGGTCAGTTGCAGGATGAGATGTTGAAAGAAATAGCAGAGAATCTGGTAATTGGTAAGTCACCTCGTTTCCGCATGGATGATAATGGAACTTTGTGGTTTGGGAATTGTTTATGTGTACCTGATGATAAAGCTTTAAGGCAAATGATTTTGCGTGAGGCTCACGAGTCTGCTTATTCTATTCATCCTGGTAGTACTAAGATGTATATGGATGTGAAAAAGAAATTTTGGTGGGTTGGATTAAAAAGAGGTGTAGCTGAGTATGTAGCTTTGTGTGACACTTGTCAGAGGGTTAAAGCTGAACATCAGAGACCTGCTGGATTGTTGCAACCTATGAAGATACCTGAATGGAAGTGGGAAGAGGTTGGTATGGATTTCATTGTTGGGTTACCCTGTACCCAGCAAGGTTATGATTCTATTTGGGTAATAGTTGATCGTCTGACCAAGGTAGCTTACTTTTTACCAGTCAAGACAAATTACAATGGTGCTCGGTTAGCAGAGTTGTACATGGAACGGATAGTATGTTTGCATGGAGTTCCAAAGAAGATTGTGTCTGATAGAGGTACTCAGTTCACTTCAAATTTTTGGCACAGTGTACATAGAGCTTTGGGAACTAAGTTGAACTTTAGTACTGCATATCATCCTCAAACAGATGGTCAAACTGAAAGAACTAATCAGATATTGGAAGATATGTTGAGAGCTTGTGCATTGCAGTATGGTACTAGTTGGGATTAGAGTTTGCCTTACGCAGAGTTCTCATACAACAACAGTTACCAGCAGAGCATCAAGATGGCACCGTTTGAGGCACTGTATGGTCATAAGTGTAGAACACCATTGTTTTGGAATCAAACAGGTGAGACACAAGTGTTTGGTGCTGATGTACTTAGAGATGCTGAGGATCGCGTGAGAGTGATCCGGGAAATCTTGAGAATAGCACAGTCAAGACAGAAGAGTTATGCAGATAATAGAAGGAGAGACTTGTCTTTTAATATCGGTGACTACGTCTATCTCAAGGTATCACCAATGAGAAGTGTAAAAAGGTTTAACATGAAAGGCAAGCTAGCACCAAGGTATGTTGGACCGTTTAAGGTTTTAGCCAGACATGGTGAAGTTGCGTATCAGTTGGAACTGCCTGAGAATTTATCTGGAGTTCATGATGTGTTTCATGTGTCGCAACTTAAGAAGTGTTTGCGAGTGCCAGAAGAGCAAATACCTTTGGATGACCTTAATGTTGCTGATGATTTGACTTATGAAGAGTATCCAGTTAAGATCCTTGAAACGGCAGAAAGGGTAACCAGAAGCAGAGTAATTAAGATGTGTAAGGTTCAGTGGAATCGGTACTCTGAGGCAGAAGCAACTTGGGAAAGAGAAGATGAGTTGAGAAAGTCATACCCGCAGTTGTTTGATTAAGCCAGCTAATCTCGAGGACGAGATTCTTTTATGGGGGGTAGATTTGTAACACTCCAAAAATTTGCATGTTTTTGAAAATGTTAAATTGATTTATTTATGCTTCTTTTGTATATGCATTCAATATAATTAAACTATATATAGTTTGTGGAATTAAAATTTTGTCATATAGATACATGTTGAGCATGCATGCTGGTGCATCTTTGTTTCTGTGCTGAGTGGTTTTGAAAAATTATTTAAACTTGTTTTTGAAATTGTATTTGAAAATGCTTTGAAATTTTTTTTTTGGAAATTCATTTGCTAAATCAATTCTGAAATTGAAAAGGTTTTTCTTTTCTTCTCTCTCTTTTTCTCTCTTCTAGCCCATCCCTCATTTGGCCGCAGGCCTGGTTCCCTCTCTCCCTTTTCCCTGGACCCGGCCCAGTGCAAGCCGCAGGCCCCCTATCCCTCTTGGGCCGACTCGGCCGAGGCCCAAAGCAGGAGCCCGCACTCCCCCTTCTCCTCTCTCTCTGTGTCACTGACCGCCGAGCCCGCAGGTCAGAGCCCTCCCTTCCTTTGCCTTGAGCCGCTGACGTTCTGTCCCCACCCGTCAGACCCTTCTCTCCCCTTTACTTCTTCTCCGTGCGTCGACGCAGCGGCCCGGCCATAAGGCCAGATCCTCGGCCCAGCCGAGAAGCGTGCGGGAGCACTTCCCCTTCCTCCCTCCCTGTGCCGCTGGCACCGTGGATGTGACACCCTGTGTCAAGCTTGCATTAGGATCATCATTAGCCACTAAGCACAAGCATTGCATTGCATTCATATTTGCATATGCTATCATTTCATGTGTGTGTTTATATGTTTTGAAACTAGAATTAATTAGGTGTTTTGTGCCCAATCTTGCGATCAACCTATTTAGATAAACCTTGCTATGCTTAGAATAAAGTATGGTTTGCTTTATGTTTGTTCACCCTGCTTTGTTTACCTGCTAAAAGAAATAAAGTAATTTCTTTCCTAATTAGCTTAAATACGTTGTTAATCCTCAACTCTTGAAATAATGGTTTTCAGAAATTATGATCTACATGAAAAAGGTAGAGAATAATATTCTGAACAACTTTGGTTTAAGTGTCAAAGTTTAGTTTAGAGTTTTTGAAATTTGTTTCGAAGCAGTTTATGTTTGAATCAAATAAAAGAAAAATGGAAAAGGAAATCAGGACCGGAACAGGTCGAGTACCGCTTTCGGCCCGCTCGGCATCGACCACCGCTCGATAACGTGACGGACCGAGGGTCGAACGAACGACCCCGGGCCAGAGGCACGATCAGCCAGTCGATCGACCCCCCTCGACTTCGACCCGTCGACGTGACGAACAGAGGCTCGATCGAACGACCCCGCGCAGGAAGCTCGACCGAGTCGGAGGCTCGATCAGCCCATCGACCCTCCCCTCGATATCGACCCCCTCTCCAGCGCGCTCACCCGCACGCACGTGCCGCGCACGCCCGCGCGCACTCACCCGACCACGGCTGAACCGTACGTCGGCGTCGTCTGCCGCGTGGCCGACGATGCCTGACCGCGGAGGTGGAACACGCCATCGCCGCCGCTGCGGCCTTGCACCGACATCGCTGTCGCCAACAGCCGCTCGCTCTGTCTCAATCGCGTCCGCACTTGCGCCCGCGCTAACGGCGCTAGGACCAAGTCTGCACCGTTTTTTCCGCCGCTGACGCCCTGCTTCGCCGCCGCAGACCTGCCAGCCGCACTACCGCGCACCGCGCCGTCGTTTCATAATATGGCTGCCGCAGTGCCGCGTCTGATCAGCCTCCCGCCTCGTCGCGTTTGCAATCGAGCGCGAATCCGCGCTAATGGCGCGTCGACCAAGTCTTGCTCTGCTCCGCTCACCGCAAACACGCTAGCGCCGCTGCACCCGCCGCACCATCGCATCACGGTCCCCACCGGCCGCGCCGGTCGGCCATGACCGCGCAAGGAGGAGTGCCTATACCTCCTCCACTTCCCACACTCATTTGCACTCATCCGTACTCGCTCACTCGCTCGCATTGCCTCTGTTCTCGCCGCGCCGAGAGCTCCGAGCATCGCCAGCGCCCCCTTCTCAAATCCACCACCACCCGAGCTTCTCCGCTCGATCCATCTCGCTCTAGCTTTCGCCTTCGCCCCGCACACATGCTGCTCGCCTCTTCTTCCCCGGCCAAGCACTCTAGTCGCCGGAACGCCTCCACCGTTCCTCGATCCCGAGTCGCCACCACACCGACCAAGCAGTGTTCATCCCTCACCGTCTCACCCCCGACGCCTCCATCTTCGTGGAAGCTTCACCAGAGCTAGCAGAGGTGAGAACACCTTTCCCTAGCTCCAGTTCGACCTGTATCAGCACAGCACCGTTGGCCGTGCGCCATTGCCGCTGCCGCGGAGCTTGCACGTGGCCAAGGGTCCACAGAGCCCCTCCGGCTCAACCGACCCTCGAACCGCACTCACCACATCACCACGATGCTCACGCAACCCAGCGCCGAGCCCCAGACCGCCGGTGATCACCTCGCCGTGTGGCACCGCCGTGCTGCACCACCACCACACACCGCCTACCATTTTAACGGTCGCATCGGTTCAACCAACTCCACTAGTGGATGCGCGTCATCATCCCGAGTCTAGCACACCCAACCCCACCGCCGGAGACCTCACCGCCGGCGAGAACGCGCCAGTTAGCACCGTCCTCTGTTTCCTGCAGGTCGAGTCGACAGTCAGACCTCGAGTAATCGAGGGTCCTGCCTGTCAGTCGCCCCGCACGCCTCTGCGTGTATCAAGCCGGTTTCCGAGATGAAATTCTTTTCCTATTTTTTAGTAATATGCTAATGCTTGTTTAATTTATATCTCGAGTTTGGTAAATCCTAAAATGGTGAAATCAATTTTGTTAGACTCTTTATGTTATGTTCTGTCTGTTGTTTTTATATAAATGTTTTTGGAGAATGTCTTCAGAACTAGTGTCTAAGTAGTTGTTTTCTGCATATATCAAAGTTAATTGTTTTCCTGCTGTTTTCTTAGATTAATTTGTGTGATAACTATGTGCATGTATAAATCATGGAACTTTCTTGATAAGTATGTTCTTAAGTGTAGATTTTGCTAAAAATAAGTTATAGCATGTTTTACCCTTTTTGTTAATAGCTCTAGTTCTAAGAAGTTTGTGGTAGTTCTTTGGTTAAATGCTTAGAATCTCTTTAGTGTGTTAAATCTTGTTCAAGCATCATCCCTGCACCATTTAGTAATTATTTATGCATTGCAATCATTTAGGATCCGTGGAGGAAACCCAGGAGTCAACCCCAGAGACAGAAGTCCACGAGGTGCAGGAGCTAAACGAGGAGTACCACGAGCTCGACACTAACCTCCCAGAGTGCCCTGACCACCAGCCCTCCACCTTCACTCAAGGCAAGCCCCGGAGCATTCTTAAGCCTCCCAGTATTTAAAATTAATTTACTTGAGTATTTTATACTGTGATGCATTAGGTGACAGGAGTTGTTTGAATCCCAAATTGATGCATTACCTTCCTTGATTATTGTTTTACCTACCTTGTTACCCTGTTAATAAAAGTAAAAGCAACCGCTTAGCCTGCTTAGAATAAATGGTTACATTTATGTTTATGTTTTGTGTTATCCCATGGGGGTAATACTATCACGGTTGGCTATATTTGCTATCATGGAAAGAACCAATGGTAGTAATGAAATGCGGTCAACTGGAAGGAAGAGGCACCAAGTGGTTTAGACTTGGGGGCAGTCCGTCCGTTGGATCGTATAGGTTTGTATACGTTGGTGGCCCTCTTACATCTTTGAATGCGCCCTTTCACATAGGGGCCGTCGGCAGTGTCGATCCCGAAGCCGAGTAAACACTGTCCGGGCTGACTCTCAGCCTACTGCGAGCACCCTCTAGTTTGTAGATACGACCTGTCCTGTGGTGGCCAACTGATTTCTACAACTGGGTGGACTACTCTGAGATCGCGTCGGTTACCACCTGGACTTTGTTGAGCGGTGACCCAATGCATGGACCCGACGGGGAAAGTGTGGGCGTGTGTTAAAGGTAATCTTACCAGCTGGTGTATATCGATTCGAATTGCCGCCCCCACTGGATATGGGGGATTATGCTGAGCTTCACCATGGTACAACTCCATGTGACATCGTAATGGTTCTACTAAAATATTGATGAAGGAATTGGATATATGTTATTATATTGTTTGAGTAGTTCAAGTGAGTGCTCTAGTACAGGTGCAAACCTAGAAATAATAATAGGATGGGAAATGGTTGTTCTCTAATCTTTAATTTTATCTTGTTCGCTTTTCTGCAAAAGCAAGTTTACCCATATCCACATAAATAGCCTTGCATACCCTTGGAGTCTTTATTTTCAGTTAGACGGGTAAGTCTAGCTGAGTACATTCCCGTACTCAGGGTTTTCCCGTTTGTTGCAGATGGCCAAGTATACTTCGGCTATTGTAAGCACTGTCTCTATCCTTTCGAAGGAGAAGAGGAGTAGGCCTTGGGGAAGGTCTTCTACAAGCTCATCTTTTGCTGTTGTCGGACATGGTCTCGTGGGCACCCCTATCTTTTAATGATTTAAGTGTGGAGTAAAACTTCAAGTTCAGTTTCAAATAATGTTTTATTCGGCCACAGGTGTTGTGGCGTAAGTACTACTTTTATTTGGAACAAAGTGTTGTAATAACTTTATTCGTACTTCAAGTATTTTCGATTTAATTGTGGCTCGTTCGAATGCGCATACCTGAGTTTGCGCGATCCTCGATTGTTAGAAATCCTTCGAGATTTCCGGACTACCGGGATTATATGGGCTCAAGTGTTTTAGGTGGTTGTTAAGTCACTACTTTGGCACTTGATCTCTTATAATTTGGACAGTTCCGTCACAGCTGGTATCAGAGCTTTGTTCAGGTATCCTCATTCGTTTGAGCAACTTTCTTAACAAAACGGGTATTTTGAAAACTATTTTGATAAACTACTTTTGAAACTTGGGTGCCAGAGTCTAGTCCTTAGCCCTATACTAGGAAATCAGGTGGCTTAGTTATACTACTTTGGTTCAGGGTTTTGCTCATGCTGGATCTTTGTAATTGGCTGGGATATCATTCTTGGGAAGGATGATAGTAGGTTCGAAAATTGCATTGAAATTTTTTTTTTGGGAGATGTGAGAGTAGACCTTCCAACCGTTGGTCAAGGGAAGTGATATCTTGATACTTAAGGATATGTGAGCTTTCACGCAGACATGACTGAGGAGTATGAAATGCTAGGTGGGTTTTCCGAGCTTGGTGCATAAGGTTTTGGTATCTAACTGGTATGTACTTGGTGCGTATCAGGAAGTGCCCGGTGATTTTCTGCATTGGGTTTTGTTCTTTTGGGCTGAGATGAATTTTCTGCAGTTACATGGGATTTGTTCTCCACAGCTATGCGCCGTCACTACATCCCAGACGGGGTGATGGAGATGAAGCTTACAGAGTTCATGAGACTGTCTCAGGGGACCAGATCAGTAACGGAGTACCTCACTAGTTTCAACAGGTTGGCTCGCTATGCCACTGACTTCGTCAACACTGAAGCCAAGAAGACCGCTAGCTTCAAGAGGGGCATGAATTCCGCTCTTGTGTCAAAGATGGGAAACAGCTACCACCTCACTTTCAGCGACTTCATCAGTGACTGCTTGAATCAAGAAACCAATGACAACAGGTTGCTTGCAGAGACGCGACGTCGCATCCCAGAGGTAGGATCCCACCAGAATAGGGGTCCTAATGCTTCAAGGCTAGTGTTTCGTCCACCACAAGTTGGTGCACGTTTCCACCCACCTCAAGGGAAGATGACCAATGCTCATGCTCGTTCCACCTACCAGAGACCTTTCACTGCACCCCTGCAGCAGAATAAGGGTAAAGCCGCAACACCTGCAGCTGGAAGTCAGAAGACGCCATCTGTGGTAGGACCGTGCTTCAACTGCGGACAAAGTGGTCACCTGTCTCGCTTCTGTACAAAGCCCAGGAAACAGTTCAGCTATCCCCAGAAGCCTCGCATAGGAAATGTCCATCACACCACCTTGGAGGAAGTACCAGAAGGAGAACCTGTCACAGCTGGTACGTTTCTTGTTAATCAATGTCCTACAGTTATCTTGTTTGATTCTGGAGCATCACATTCATTCGTTAGTGGGAACTTCGTGTTACGAAGTCAACAGAAGGTGGTAGATTTGGAAAAGGAGTATCAAATTAGTGCAGCAGGAGTTGTCCTATATACTCGTAAAATGGTAAAGGATGTAGAAATTACCATGGGGACGGCATCGATATATGTCAACCTCATCGTAATACCTGAGCTAGGTCTAGATGTAATCCTTGGTATGGAATGGATGAAATCTTGGAAAGTGCATCTAGATATAGCCCAACGAGTAGTATCTATCACCAACCCACGTAATGGAGTTACCTTCGGAATTTTCTTACCTAAGAATCCAAATCAGCTGGGAGTCATGTTTGCTATCACTGCAGAGTTGTTGGATAAGATTCCTGTAGTTTGTGAGTTTCCGGATGTGTTTCCTGATGATCTTCCAGGGTTACCCCCAGACAGAGATGTCGAGTTTGCTATAGAGCTAGCTCCAGGAACAACACCTATATCTAGGAGACCATATAGGATGCCACCCAATGAGTTAGCAGAACTCAAGAAACAACTCCAGGAGTTGCTCGAAAAGGGTTTAATCCGCCCGAGTTGTTCACCGTGGGGATGTCCCGCCATCTTTGTGAAAAAGAAGGATAAAACCCTAAGAATGTGCGTGGACTATCGCCCCCTCAATGCGGTTACCATCAAAAACAAATATCCGTTGCCGCGGATTGATTTGTTGTTTGATCAGTTGTCTAGAGCCAAAGTGTTCTCCAAGATAGATTTACGATCTGGTTACCATCAGATTAAGATCAGAAAAGAAGATGTACCTAAGACCGCTTTCTCTACAAGATACGGTCTCTTTGAATATCTAGTGATGTCCTTTGGATTGACAAATGCGCCTGCGCATTTCATGTACTTGATGAACTCAGTGTTCATGCAAGAGTTGGATAAGTTTGTGGTAGTTTTCATTGATGACATTCTGGTATATTCGGAAAATGAGAAGGACCACGCAGAACACCTGCGTTTAGTGCGGAAACGGTTAAGGGAGCATAAGCTTTATGCCAAGTTTAGCAAGTGTGAGTTTTGGTTGACCAAAGTACCTTTTCTGGGTCACATCTTGTCAGCAGAGGGTATCTCAGTGGATCCCTCAAAGGTGCAAGAAGTTATGAATTGGAAAGCACCTATTAACGTGCATGAGGTTCGCAGCTTTTTAGGATTGGCCGGATACTACCATCGTTTTATCCCGGACTTTTCTAAGATAGCTAAACCTATGACAAGGTTAACACAGAAAAACAAGAAGTTTGAATGGAGCGTAGATTGTGAAACAGCGTTCCGTACCTTGCAGACACTGTTAACAACTGCAGCAGTTTTGGCACAACCAAATTTGGAGGAACCTTTTGATGTGTTTTGTGATGCGTCAACCATTGGATTAGGATGCGTGTTGATGCACAATGGAAGAGTGATTGCTTATGCCTCACGACAACTCCGACCTCATGAAGAGAATTACCCGACACATGACTTGGAGTTAGCAGCAGTCGTGCATGCTTTGAAAATATGGAGGCATTACTTGATGGGTAATCTGTGCCACATTTTCACGGATCATAAAAGTTTGAAGTACTTGTTTACCCAGTCTGAATTGAATATGAGGCAGAGAAGATGGTTGGAGCTAATCAAGGATTATAACTTGGAAGTGCATTATCATCCTAGAAAATCAAATGTTGTAGCAGATGCTTTGAGCCGCAAATCTCATTGCAACTTGTTGCAACCCTTGTTAGAAGATGGTTTTGATCTAATGCACCCCTTGGTCCTAAATAATATTGTTATCTAGTGTACCTTGGATAGTGATATTATTGATGGACAGAAATCGGACAAAGAGCTTGTGCAAATCAAACAAAGGTTGGAAACCAGTGAATCTCTGAATTTCAAAGTGGATGAGAAAGGAGTTCTATGGTTCAATCAGCGTTTGGTGGTACCTAAGGATCAAGTCTTGCGAGATAGAATTCTCAATGAAGCACATAACTCAAAGTTGTTGATCCACCCTGGTAGTAGTAAGATGTATCACGACCTGAGGACAAGGTTTTGGTGGTCTAAAATGAAGTTGGATATTGCAGAATATGTCGCAAAGTGTGATATATGTTGTCGTATCAAGGCAGTACACCTGAAACCTGCCGGGTTGTTACTACCTCTTTCTATACCTGAATGGAAGTGGGAAGATATCATTATGGACTTTATCACAGGTTTCCCTACCACTCAGAAAGGAAATGACTCTATATGGGTTATCGTTGATCGCTTAACAAAAGTCGCTCACTTCATACCAGTCAAAGTTACCCATCAACCACATCAGTATGCCGAGCTATATGTTCAGAATATCTTAAGGTTGCATGGTATTCCTAAGACCATCATATCCGATAGAGGATCACAGTTTATCGCTCGTTTTTGGGAGCAGTTGCATAAAGAGTTGGGAACAAAGTTGATTCGAAGTTCTGCTTATCACCCTCAAACAGATGGACAAACGGAACGAGTGAATCAAGTGTTGGAAGACATGTTGAGAGCATGTGTTGTGTCAGCAGAAGGATCATGGGAGAAATGGTTACCTTTGGCGGAGTTTTCTTATAACAACAATTACCAAGAAAGCATTAAGATGGCACCGTTCGATGCTTTGTATGGACGCAAGTGTAGAACCCCTGTCAATTGGATTGAATCAGGAGATAAGGGATTCTATGGTACGGACTATGTGAAAGAGGCAGAAGAAATAGTCCGCACTGTTGAACAACATATCAAGGCAGCTCAATCTCGACAGAAAGGGTATGCAAATCAAAGGAGGAGACCTTTGGAGTTTCAAGTTGGTGACTATGTGTACCTTAAGGTATCAGCAATGAGAGGCGTCCGTCGCTTTGGAGTTAAAAAGAAGTTAGCACCCCGATATGTTGGACCTTATTGGATCATCGCCAGGAAAGGAAAGGTGGCTTACCAAGTACAGTTACCCCCAGAGATGAGTACCATCTTTCCAGTGTTCCACGTATCTCAGTTCAAGAAATGTCTTCGAGTTCCAGAGGAAGAATCTATTCCAAGTTCAGACATCATAATCAGATCAGACTTGGAATACTTTGAGGAACCAGACAAGATCTTGGATACAAAGACAAGAGTCACCAGAAATCGAGAAGTGAAGACTTTCAAAGTTCATTGGAGTCATCATGGTCCTCATGATGCAACCTGGGAGACCGAAGCCTACCTAATCGCAAACTACCCCGTCTTTTTATAATAAATGGTACTAAAAGTCAAATCTCGGGACGAGATTTCGTTAAGGGGGGAAGGGCTGTGACACCCTGTGTCAAGCTTGCATTAGGATCATCATTAGCGACTAAGCACAAGCATTGCATTGCATTCATGTTTTCATATGCTATCATTTCATGTGTGTGTTTATATGTTTTGAAACTAGAATTAATTAGGTGTTTTGTGCCCAATCTTGCGATCAACCTGTTTAGATAAACCTTGCTATGCTTAGAATAAAGTATGGTTTGCTTTATGTTTGTTTACCCTGTTTTGTTTACCTGCTAAAAGAAATAAAGTAATTTCTTTCCTAATTAGCTTAAATACGTTGTTAATCCTCAACTCTTGCACTAATGGTTTTCAGAAATTATGATCTACATGAAAAAAGGTAGAGAATAATATTCTGAACAACTTTGGTTTAAGTGTCAAAGCTTAGTTTGGAGTTTTTGAAATCTGTTTCTAAGCAGTTTCAGTTTGAATCAAATATAAGAAAAATGGAAAAGGAAATCAGGACCGGAACAGGTCGAGTACCGCTTTCGGCCCGCTCGGCCTCGACCACCGCTTGATAACGTGACGGACCGAGGGTCGAACGAACGACCCCAGGCCAGAGGCTCGATCAGCCAGTCGATCGACCCCCCTCGACTTCGACCCGTCGACGTGACGAACAGAGGCTCGATCTAACGACCCCGCATAGGAAGCTCGACCGAGTCGGAGGCTCGATCAGCCTATCGACCCTCCCCTCGATATCGACCCCCTCTCCCGCGCGCTCACCCGCACGCATGTGTCGCGCACGCCCGCGCGCACTCACCCGACCGCGGCTGAACCGTACGTCGGCGTCGTCTGCCGCGTGGCCGACGATGCCTGACCGCGGAGGTTGAACACGCCATCGCCGTCGTTGCGGACTTGCACAGACATCGCTGTCGCCGATAGCCGCTCGCTCTGTCTCAATCGCGTCCGCACTCGCGCCCGCGCTAACGGCGCTAGGACCAGGTCTGCACCGTTTTTTCCGCTGCTGACACCCTGCTTCGCCGCCACAGACCTGCCAACCGCACTGCCGCGTCTGATCAGCCTCCCGCCTCGTCGTGTACGCCATCGTGCGCGAATCCGCGTTAATGGCGCGTCGACCAAGTCTTGCTCTGCTCCGCATATCACAAACACGCCAGCGCCGCTGCCACCGCCGCACCATCGCATCACGGTCCCCACCGGCCGCGCCGGTCGGCCATGACTGCGCAAGGAGGAGTGCCTATACCTCCTCCACTTCCCACACTCGTTTGCACTCATCCGTACTCGCTCACTCGCTCGCATTGCCTCTGTTCTCGCCGCGCCGAGAGCTCCGAGCATCGCCAGCGCCCCCTTCTCAAATCCACCACCACCCGAGCTTCTCCGCTCGATCCATCTCGCTCTAGCTTTCGCCTTCGCCCCGCACACACGTTGCTCGCCTCTTCTTCCCCAGCCAAGCACTCTAGTTGCCGGAACGCCTCCACCGTTCCTCGATCCCGAGTCGCCACCACACCGACCAAGCAGTGTTCATCCCTCACCGTCTCACCCCCGACGCCTCCATCTTCGTGGAAGCTTCACCAGAGCTAGCAGAGGTGAGAACACCTTTCCCTAGCTCCAGTTCGACCTGTATCAGCATAGCACCGTTGGTCGTGCACCATTGCCGCCGCCGCGGAGCTTGCACGTGGCCAAGGGTCCACAGAGCCCGTCCGGCTCAACCGACCCTCGAACCACACTCGCCACATCACCACGATGCTCACGCAACCCAGCGCCGAGCCCCGCACCGCCGGTGATCACCTCGCTATGTCGCACCGCCGTGCTGCACCACCACCGCACACCGCCGACCATTTTCACGGTCGCATCGGTTCAACCAACTCCACCAGTGGATGCGCGTCATCATCCCGAGTCTAGCACACCCAAGCCCACCGCCGGAGACCTCACCGCCGGCGAGAACGCGCCAGTCAGCACTGTCCTCTGTTTCCTGCACGTTGAGTCGACAGTCAGACCTTGAGTAACCGAGGGTCCTGCCTGTCATTCGCCCCGCACGCCTCTGCGTGTATCGAGCCGGTTTCCGAGATGAAATTCTTTTCCTATTTTTTAGTAATATGCTAATGCTTGTTTAATTTATATCTAGAGTTTGGTAAATCCTAAAATGGTGAAATCAATTTTGTTAGACTCTTTATGTTATGATCTATCTGTTGTTTTTATATAAATGTTTTTGGAGAATGTCTTCAGAACTAGTGTTTAAGTAGTTGTTTTCTGCATATATCAAAGTTAATTGTGTTCCTGCTGTTTTCTTAGATTAATTTGTGTGATAACTATGTGCATGTATAGATCATGGAACTTTCTTGATAAGTATGTTCTTAAGTGTAGATTCTGCTAAAAATAAGTTATAGCATGTTTTACCCTTTTTGTTAATAGCTCTAGTTCTAAGAAGTTTGTGGTAGTTCTTTGGTTAAATGCTTAGAATCTCTTTAGTGTGTTAAATCTTGTTCAAGCATCATCCCTACACCATTCAGTATTTATTTATGCATTGCAATCATTTAGGATCCATGGAGGAAACCCAGGAGTCAACCCCAGAGACAGAAGTCCAGGAGGTGTAGGAGCTAAACGAGGAGTACCACGAGCTCGACACTAACCTCCCAGAGTGCCCTGACCACCAGCCCTCCACCTTCACTCAAGGCAAGCCCCGGAGCATTCTTAAGCCTCCCAGTATTTACAATTAATTTACTTGAGTATTTTATACTGTGATGCATTAGGTGACAGGAGTTGTTTGAATCCCAAATTGATGCATTACCTTCCTTGATTATTGTTTTACCTACCTTGTTACCCTGTTAATAAAAGTAAAAGCAACTGCTTAGCCTGCTTAGAATAAATGGTTACATTTATGTTTATGTTTTGTGTTATCCCATGGGGGTAATACTATCACGGTTGGCTATATTTGCTATCGTGGAAAGAACCAATGGTAGTAATGAAATGCGGTCAACTGGAAGGAAGAGGCACCAAGTGGTTTAGACTTGGGGGCAGTCCGTCCGTTGGATCGAATAGGTTTGTACATGTTGGTGGCCCTCTTAAATCTTTGAATGCCGACCCCAAAGCCGAGTAAACACTTTGTTGAGCGGTGACCCAATGCATGGACCCGACGGGGAAAGTGTGGGCGTGTGTTAAAGGTAATCTTACCAGCTGGTGTATATCGATTCGAATTGCCGCCCCCCACTGGATATGGGGGATTATGCTAAGCTTCACCACGATACAACTCCATGTGACATCGTAATGGTTCTACTAAAATATTGATGAAGGAATTGGATATATGTTATTATATTGTTTGAGTAGTTCAAGTGAGTGCTCTAGTACAGGTGCAAACCTAGAAATAATAATAGGATGGGAAATGGTTGTTCTCTAATCTTTAATTTTATCTTGTTCGCTTTTCCGCAAAAGCAAGTTTACCCAGATCCACATAAATAGCCTTGCATACCCTTGGAGTCTTTATTTTCAGTTAGACGGGTAAGTCTAGCTGAGTACATTCCCGTACTCAGGGTTTATCCCGTTTGTTGCAGATGGCCAAGTATACTTCGGCTATTGTAAGCACTGTCTCTATCCTTTCGAAGGAGAAGAGGAGTAGGCCTTGGGCATGGTCTTCTACAAGCTCATCTTTTGCTATTGTCGGACATGGTCTCGTGGGCGCCCCTATCTTTTAATGATTTAAGTGTGGAGTAAAACTTCAAGTTCAGTTTCCAATAATGTTTTATTCGGCCACAGGTGTTGTGGCGTAAGTACTACTTTTATTTGGAACAAAGTTTTGTAATAACTTTATTCGTACTTCAAGTATTTTCGATTTAATTGTGGCTCATTCGAATGTGCATACATGAGTTTGCGCGATCCTCGATTGTTAGAAATCCTTCGAGATTTCCGGACTACCGGGATTATATGGGCTCAAGTGTTTTAGGTGGTAGTTAAGTTAGCTACTTTGGCACTTGATCTCTTATAATTTGGACGGTTCTGTCACAGTGGACCCGCACATCAGCTCTCCCCTCCCCTGTCTTCGTGGAGTCCAAGCCGAGCATGGTAGAATCGAATCCCGATTCCTTTCCCTCCCTTCCGAAATTTCTCGGGATTTCTTGCTTCTTTGATCAACCCAGCACCCTATAAGTAGTTTCGCACCTCCCCTCCTCGCCCCGTTTTTCTCTTCCGCAACCACAGCGCCGCCGCCGCGAGCACAGAGCTTCGCCGCCGCCATTGTTTCTGGCCCGACCTTCCTCGTCAACCGCGGGGCCTCTTCTCCCTTCGGAACACGGTATGAGACCCCGCGAGCCCGTCCGTGCGCTCAATTCCGTGTTTCCTTGCCCTCACCGGCCTGTCACCATTCACAGGGAGCCCGCGTCCGCCCCATCGCGTCGCCAGTCGTCCCTGCTCCTCAATCGCCCGTGCCAAGCCCTCTGGTGAACTCGCCTTTCCTTCCTCGTTCTCCCGGTACCCTTGGTTCGTCGATTGGTGCCCTGTAGACCCCGTTCCAATCGCGCCGCCGAGCTCCACCCGCTCCGCCCATGGCGGACCGCCGCGTCAGCTCTGCCACCGGCCGATGCCTCCCCTCGCCCTCTCCTTTCTAATTGTCACTGTCCCCTTCAGATCCGACGATCCAGAGAGCTAGATACCCCTTCGGCCCTTCCCTTCTAATCTCGGCCTTTCGATCCGAGATCAACTATCCAGAATCAATGATACCCCTTCGCTCTGCCGATTTGCAAAAGAGCCCCTGTAGTTCTTTAAGTGTCAACCCGCAATCCATGGCACCTTCAGAGATTACGCCTTTGCCTCCGGAAAGCGTAAACTCCGTCGGAATTCTTTTATTTCGGAAATAAAATGAAAATCATAATTTCAGTTTTGCCACTCGAATTCAAAACCCTATAACTTGCTGATTTTAAATCCTTTTTGACCCGTTCAAATTGCGTTAGGTTCGTAATAAAATTCGCTTTATGTTAATACTACTATTAGTTACTTTTGAAAAAGTTTAATTTCGTGTTTAGATTTAATTTATTATCTTTGTATAGGAAAACCCGTTTATTTCATAACTTTGTCGTTCTAGCTCCGTTTTTCGAGAACGAAACGTCGTTGTGATCGTAGTGATGCATAGATAAATTTTATAAACTTTTCATATTATTTTATTACTGTTGGTGTACTGTTCTAATCATAGTCTTGTTTGCTTCGTGTATGATTGTCCGTTGATTGAATGGTGTTGATTGTTGATCGGAATAGACGTTGAGCAACCCGTTGAAGAACCGGAGTTTTTTTTTGATCAAGACCAGCAGGATCAACTAGAGTTCTTTGAAGAAGGCAAGTATAACATGGGATTATCCTTGTTGTCCTATTCACAAATAATATAATTCATATGCATGATATTCCTTGTTTATCATAGATTGATCCTAGTGATTGTTATCCTGAAAACCTTGTCACCTATGATTTGATCTACCGAATATGATTAGTATTGCTAGCGCTTATACCAGATGTACATGATCTTAATGTGTTAATGACTATATGCAATAATGATAAAACATGATTTTTAGCAACATATGACTATAGGAGCTTATCTGTCGGCAAAAGCTGGGATATACAGTACAACCACGAGGGCTATATGGCTCTGGCTTTAGCTCAGTATGGGGACCTTTTCTAGCTTGTCAGTGGTTACCTTTATGGCGCAAATAGGAGCGTGCCAAGACGGGTATAGTGTGGTTCCTAATCTACAGGCCAGCCGCGAACCCCTGCAATGAAAAGGTTGGCTCTACATCCCCCTGCCATGAACCCTTGGAAGGCTTCATAGTGTACCCTGCCCGCTCACCTTGGAAGTGTTTTGGGAGTTGCAAACCCGGGCAAATGGGCAATCACGACTCGTGGGTAAAGTTGTAGACCTCTGATCAGAGTTAATAAACTATCATGATAGCCATGCTCATGGACATGAGCGGCTCGGAAAACTCACAGAATTATTGGGTTCTTATTTCTATGTGGCTTATGCATGTGTTATTTATTTATTGTATCATTGTCATTAACTTTATGATCATGGATATTTGAGCTTATGCAATTTACCTTGACAATTGTTGATATTAGTATAAAATTGATCTACTTAAAATGCTCACCTCTGTGAACCGTGCATACCCTTTTGAGCTTCATGAACCCCATGTTATATTCGTTGAGTACATATGTGCTCACCCTTGCATTCAAACACAACACATGAAGATTGGGTTGATGACTACCACAATGAGTACTAGACTTGGAGTCAACCAGTCAACCAGTCCCTTGGAGCTTCCGTAGTTTTTCTCGCTTAGTTAAAGTTATTTGTTTCAGATTATGTAATGAATATTTATTCGCTATGTAATAAACATTGTGATGGTATTTTTATGATTTGTCAACTCATGTGTGCGATTTTTCCTGGGGTGCACATGAGCCTTTTAGGCACTTGTTTTTGTTCTTAAAAACGGGTGTGACAATCACTTTACTTACAACCACTCGCATACAACTTAAATGTGCCTAAAACTGAAAATTGCCTGCAAAACTCTAAAATTTGGAAAATTCATTCAGTTGGGTCATTGGCTTGTTGTATGAACTTTGCTAAGGGATAGTTTTACTTGCTATACATGAGATTGCTTTGAGATAGAGCCTATCTTGTTTGCCATGTCTAGCTGTCTGTAGGAGGTGATACCCTTTCTCTGCTCTCACATGGTATGCTCTCTAAAATAGCTTCTAAAGTGATCTTAAGCTCAACTTGAGTCTTTGTTGGGCACGTAGCCCGGTGACTCCCGAATAGCAGCCACCTTCATCTCCCATACCTTCCGATCAAGAGCATGCAAAAGCTTGATAGCCATCTCATGATCATCGTAAGGCAAGTTGGCTCGATTAGCACGCATATTGTTGACGATAGATTGGAAGCGAGTGAACATCCCGTCAACATATTCGCCGGCCAACTGAGCAAAGTTCTCGTACTCTCTACGGTACGTGTCGAAGAGTCTGGACTTGATCTGAGGGTTGCCCTCATGATATCTCAAGAGTGTTTGCTAGATCTCCCGTGTCGTAGTGAGACTCGAAACGCGCTCAAACTCTGGAAGAGACAGACAAGAGAAGAGAATGCTACGGGCTCTTGCGTTTGACGCATGCTGCGTAATCTCCCGCATTTTGAATGGACGGCCCCACTTCCTATCGGGAGTTGCCGTTGCCTCGACGCAACCTCCAGAATTCCGCCCCGTGCCATCCCCGCTTCCTCGGAAGCTCCGCATAGGTTTTGAGGCCCAAACCTAGGAAACCCGCCACCGGTAGCTTTGGGCTCAACTACCGAACCCCGAGTTTTGCGGCCCAAACTCGGAAACCGACGCGGATGGTTTTGAGGCCCAAACCACCAAACCACTCGACGCGAGCCACCTTGTCTTCGCCCGGTCGGACTCCGAGTCCCCTGAGCCTCCGCTCAACTCGCGCGTCCACCGTCTTGACTCAGCTGACTCGGTCTACCTCCATCTCTTCTCGCTCTCGCCGGTGCCATGTACTAGCCACCACAGCTAGTCCGCCGGCGCCCATGGTTCCTCAGTCCGAGCCATGCTTCCGCCCTTCACCGCTCTCAGTCCATCTGTACGGCAAGCCTCTACCTGACCTTCTCCATGCCATTGACCACTGTCACTAGGCATAGCACCTGCACACCACAAACCGATAGAGAAGCACACATTTGCTTTCGCAAAGGGTTAGAATAAACCACTCAAACTGAAGCACTCACGTGTTGGTCAATCACTCATCATCAAAGCTAAACATACATGGGTACTTATCCACCATGTGTTGGCATACCTAAGCATGCCATGAGAGCGATTTGCAGTGACAATGGCACAAAATTCAAGAATGCTCACTTTGCAACTCTTTTCTCTTCTTTGGGTCTCGATCACTAGTTTTCCTCTCCTCACACTCCCCAGCAGAACGGTATTGTTGAGCGCAAGAATCGAACCCTTGTTGAGATGTCCAGGACAATGCTCGATGAGCATAGGACTCCTAGGCGGTATTGGGACGAAGCGATCAGTTCTGCTTGCTATGTTTCCAATCGCATTTTCCTCTGAGCTTTCAAGAAGAAGACTTCTTATGAATTGCAATTTGGGAGACCACCCAAGATAAGTCACCTACAGGTGTTTGGGTGCAGGTGCTTCATCCTCAAAAAGGGTGGTAAGTTGGACAAATTTGAATCACGGTCTTCTAACGGTATCTTTCTTGGTTATTCTACTCACTCTCGTGCTTATCGTGCACTTAACCTTGAGACTAACCGAGTGATGGAGACTTGTGAGATTACCTTCGATGAGACTATGCCCTATGTTTCCACTGCTTTTGAGCTTGTAGGTGATGATGAGATGAACACTAGCATTTTTGTGGAGGAGGAGCAGGATGATGCCGATTGGGGTGATCCCGAGCCAACTCCACTGGCTGCCCCCGTCGACCCTGCCACGTCCACTTCAGCTCACGGTCCCGATCCGACTACTTTCTCTACATGGGGGCCGTTCGAGCAGCTTCCTCAGTCGATGCCCGTTGCACCTGAGGGAGCTCTAGTTGTTGTCGAGGGGGAGGTCACTTCGTCCAAGCAGGCTCCCCGCCACATCCAGCGGCAGCACCCGCCGGAGAACATCATCGGCGACATTGACCGTCGAGACATGCGGTCCAGGTCCTATATCTCTCACTTTGCTCATTCGGCTTTTGTCGCTTCTTTTGAGCCCCGAGATGTTTGACACGCTTTGATGGATCTGGATTGGTTTAATGCCATGCATGAGGAGTTAGAAAAATTTGAGCGAAACCGCGTTTGGTTCTTAGTTCCTCCACCACCTAGTTGCCACCCCATAGGTACCAAATGGGTTTTCAAAAATAAACAAAGTGAGGATGGGGTGGTAGTGCGCAACAAGGCTAGGTTTAGAAGCCATTGCTCCCATAGCTCATTTAGAAGCCATTATAATCCTTCTAGCTTTTGCGGCTTCTAAGGGTTTTAAACTTTTTCAAATGGACGGTAAAAGTGCTTTCTTAAACGGCTACATAGATGAGGAAGTTTATGTTAAACAACCTCCCGGTTTCGAAAATCCCAAGTTTCCAAACCATGTTTTTAAACTTCACAAAGCTTTGTATGGTTTGAAACAAGCTCCTAGAGCATGGTATGATAGACTGCGAACCTTCTTGCTAGCTAAGGGTTTTAAAATGGGATTGGTAGATAATACGTTGTTTCTCCTCAAGCACGGCAAATACACTCTCCTTGTCCAAATATATGTGGATGATATCATCTTTGGTGATTCTTCTCATGCTCTTGTTGCCATGTTTGCAGATCTTATGAGAAAGGAATTTGAGATGAGCATGATGGGAGAGTTGACTTTCTTTCTCGGGTTGCAAATCAAGCAAACCCGGGAAGGGACGTTCATGCACCAAGGCAAGTACACGAAGGATATCTTGAAGAAGTTTGACATGGGTGAGGCAAAGCCTCTTTCGACGCCCATGTCGACTACGACTGCCTTGGATGCGGACGAGGAAGGAGAGGCGGTTTTGATTACTTGATCACATCTCTCTTTTTTGCTTGTGTTCTTCGCGTTTTGCTTTTGCTCCATCTTTGTTCCCTAGATGAAATCTCTTTGTACGTAGTAGCTCTTGAAAATCCGTTTGAACCAAGTTATTCGTAATCGTGAGGAGCATCTTTGCACCGAAGGGTTTTTCCTCAAACCTCACGACTACGTAGGTCGAGCGATTTCTTTGCGGTGTTCTTCGTTCTTGAGCTCTTCCCCAAATCCCTTCTCCCCCCGTTACTCTAAGCCAAATTGAGCGATGATTTCTTTGGGATAGTTCCCCAACTGTACAAGGATCATTCCTACAAAGTTTGGTTGCAGTTGGAGTTCATTTGGTTGAGTTTTGGGAAGATTTGGCGGAGTGAAATCGGTTTTCGCGGGTTTTCTGTGCTCTGTTTGTGAGCGTCGGACCAGGTGTCAGACCACTTTGGACAAGGCTCCGGACCATAGGAGAGTGGTCCTGTGGTCTGACTGAAAGTCTGCAAAGCAGCGCCTAGCTCCGGACCAAGCTCCGGACTAGTCCTGTGGTACCGTCGGACCACTAGTCCGGAGGTTGGGAGCTCACTACGTTGGCTGATTTTGAGAAGAAAAAGCGTCGGACCACCCGTCGGACCACCCTCCGGACCATAGCACCGGACCATAGCATCCGCTGAGGTAGAGCTCCGGAGAAGTTCCCGACAGATCCTGGGCTTTCTCCAGAAGACTTCCCTCACTCTCCTCCAACTAGCATATCACTACTACTAAGCAGTAGTTTCTCCAATGAGGAATGAGTCAGAGTGAGGGCCCAGGGGTCTATTTATAGCTAGAGGTGGAGTAGGGGCTACTCCGGTGCCACGTCAGCGATCCGCGCCACCTCCATCAGCCACCATAGGATGAAACCGTCATTGTAACCATCTTAAATCAACGGAGGAGATCAAGTGGATGCATGGCGACATGCAGGAAGTCGGTGGGGAGTTGGAACCACCATATTGTGATTCGCCCGAACCCTATGGCAGATGGGCCCTACCACTTTTCTTCTAGAAGCTGACCCCACTGGTCAGGGGGCCTGTGCGTGGTCTCTAACCCCACCTAGGCATTCGGCCGAATGCCTTTTGTGGCCAAATGGGCTCATCTTTCGCAGGTGGCTTCTAGACGTAATGCCCATCATGCTGGTGTATGCCTTGTGCACATTTGCCATACATGGAAATATGTCATGTTGGGCCTATGGATCCTTGTGCTATGAATCTAGACCATTGAGAGGTGAATATACTTGGATCCAATGGTAGAGAGTATTCTTGAGGGTGTTACATGGATCATGGGGGCTAAGGATTCCAAGTGGGTCCATAGGGTGGTCGGCTGACCCCCTAAGTGGACCCACTGGCTCCCAAAAGACCCCATTTGTCATTACCCGCATCAAATAGTCATGGGACATGTGGAACTATTTATTGGGTAAATTATGTTCATGCTATTCTTGTTTTCCTTTGAATATGAGGATGTGGACAGTGTTTTGATGGTGATAAAATAGCTTGTAATTACCGTCAACAGTCATCTCGACCAAATGTGATGTCGGGCTCCGACCAGTCGAGGAAGGCCGGAGTTGCCGGGGTGACTGCGAAGAGCTCGCATCGCTCCTTCTTCTACCGGCGCTTGTAGCTATAGGCCTCTGGCCATCCGAAGATCATGAGGCACTTGTTGATGTGGGGGTAGGAGTCTTCGCGACCCTCGTCCCCATCCTGGTCTTCTGACTGCTTTGGCTCGTCCTTGTCAGGGACAGTCTTGAAGTACCTGACCATCATGTCACACTGCTGGAGTGTGTGTTTGACGGGTCCATTGTGATACGGGCATGGCTTTGTGATCATGTCATCGAACTTTCCCACCTTCTTCCCGCCCTGGGACGGGGAGGCTTGCGGTCTACCACTGCGACAACGTTGTCGCTGCCGGCACGCTGCGGCTTGCCCTTCTTCTTGGTCCTATTCTGGGAGCGGTTCGAGCCGCCTTCGCCGGCGGTCTCGACTTCCTTGCCCTTTCCCTTGTCAGGGTGGAAGATTTCACCAACCGCCTCTTCTCCCGACGCGAAGCCCGTGGCGATGTCGAGGAGTCATTCGGTGGTGCGAGGGTTGCTGCGGCCCAGCTCGTGGACCAGCTTTTTGCAGGTGGTACCTGCGAGGAAAGCCCCAACCACGCCCGCGTCGGCCGCGGTCGGGAGCTTTGTGCATTGCTGGGAAAAGCGATGAATGTACTCCCGGAGGGACTCGTCCGGCTTGTGCCTGCAGCTGCGGAGATCCCATGGGTTCCCTGGACGCGTGTAGGTGCCTTGGAAGTTCCCGACAAAGGCCATTCACAAGGACTCCCAACCATCAATGGTGTTGGGAGGAAGATGCTCGAGCCACGTGCGGGTCGAGTCCGAGAGATGGAGAGGCAAGTTGCGGATGATGAAATCGTCATCATCCGCACCACCGGCCTGACATGTGAGGTGGTAGTCGTCGAGCTAGAGCCCGGGGTTCGTTTCCCTGGATTACGAGACGACGTTGGTTGGCTGTCGGAAAGGGTGCGGGAACGACGCGCGCCGGATGTGGCAAATGAACGCCAAGGGGGCCGGTGGCTCCGGCGTGGGGGGCCGGTCTTCATTGCTGTCATATCAGCCGCCACGTCGGATGTGGTAGCCTCGACTTACGTCGTCCTGCTTGGCAGTGCTTGCGCGCGTTGAGCATGTCGCGCACGTCGCGCTTTTCGCCTACGCAAGCGTGCACGGTCGGACGCCGGTGTTTGGCCGGTGCTGGATCCGGATGGACCGACCCCTCGCGGTTGTTAGGAGCCGCGCCGGCTGGGTGGCCGGCGCTGAGCCCGCGCCTCTGTGATGCTGAGCTCTCGGCCTGTTGTTCTGCCGCCCACTACAGAAGGTTCTTCAGCTCGTCGTGAGTGAGCTTGCCATCGGGAGCATCTGGGATTGGAAGGTTGCAGAGCAATATCCTTGCTTCCGCGATGTTCTGGCTTGCCCACGTGAACTGCGGTGTGCCATATTCGTCGTTGATGATGCGGTGGTGTACCGCCCGGGCCTCCCTGCGAGCGCGAGGATCCGTGGGATCCCTGGTGGCTTCATGCTCAAGATTTTCATGCTCGAACTTCACCTTTCGTTGGTGCTCCGCGAGCTGTTGCTCTATGTCGTGGAGGTCACGAAGCTGCTGCTGCTAGGCCTCCGAAGACTATGGATCGGGCCGTGGCTGAGGTACCGGAACACCTGTCTGGTACACGGCCGTGTGGTTGCCGTCACCATCGTCGTCCCCCTCGTTGACGAGGGTGGGGTCGACTGCGATTGCGGGTGGAGGTGCGTCGCACATGAAGCACTCGTGGCCATGGTCCTCACTGGGATAGTTGCTGGCCAGAGTCGAGAAGATAGTTGCTGGCCTGGAGGAAACCGTGAAGGGCCTCCTGATCCCCCAGACCGTCGAAGTCCAGGGGGTCTCAGGGATCAACGCTCCCGCGGCTTGAGTCGGTGTAATACGTGATCTCGGAGATCGTGAGGAGATCGGAGGCGGAGCGATGATGGTGGGACGCGAGCCCCATTCGTGTCCCTTCCGCGGGGTCAACCTGGAACCACGCGGCCACCATCTCTACATACGACGTGGCGGCATTCCTCATGCCGAAAGGTTGCGCCCCCGAGACGGACGCTTTGACGCACCCAGGAGAGAGCGGCTGCCCTCCCGCGAGCTGCGCCGTCACGTTGGCGAACGCGAAGTAGAGGTTGTGTAGGGACTCATGAGTCGGCTGGGGTCCCATGAGCGTGTCGAGCTAGTGCTCGAACGGAGAATAGTCGGCCCGCGAAACGATTGCCCCACGAGCGGCTTGTTCCCCGGAGGGAGAGAGATGGAGGTGGGCCATGTATGCGGTGATGGCGTCCATGGCTACCTCGGAGGATGTTGTAGGGCGATGGAGAGCTAGGTCGGCCCCCTGCCCGTGGCACAGGAAGTCCAGGCTACCAAAACGAACGGTGGAGCCCAGAGCGAAGTCGGCTTGGTGATCAGCCATCTGAAACTCGAAAATACGGGTGACACGCAAAGGTCTCCTACCTGGCGCGCCAACTGTCGGTGTCTAAAATGGTGGGGTCTAGACGGCCAACGAGTAAATTTCTAGGCGTGTCGGAGTTCGGATGGTTACGCTCGGAGAACACAAAGATTTATATTGGTTCAGGCACGAACGCCCTACGTCCAGTGTGTTGCGGGGTTGTATTACCGAGAGCGAAAAGCTCGTAGAGGGGAGCTACAAGCTTTGGTGAGAGAGGGAAGGCGGTTCTCAGGTCTGGTGCGTATGAGGTTCTTGGTTCTAGTGTGTGCTGGCGTGTATGCAAGTTTGAGTGTGTGTGAATAAATGTCGGCATGTCGAGAGAGCGAGATTGGAGATCCATTCTCTTCCTTTATACGCAGGGAGAGATGGAGGAGTACAGTAGAGAGAGGGGGAGTGAACGTGGGCACGGCTTGGGCCTCTTCCAAGGGGGAGCTTTGTCTTCATTCTGTCTTCCTTCCTGAGGAAGATTGCGCTAGTAGACACATGTCCAGGTCCTATTCGTCCTTGTTGTGCTGTAGCCATGTGTCTTGTGACCAGGAACTCCGTTGTTCCCTTACCTAGGCATGGGCTGGGGCTGGTCGCACAGGACCGGACACCCCCGCATTCCTTCATACAGGGCCGATGATGCCCTAATCCCTGTTAGAGTGCCATCGGAGGCATGGCGCGGATGTAGTGCGCAGAAGTCGCCGGTTAGGCAGCACAGGGCCCTGTACCGTAGGGTGAATAGAGGTTGGCATGGCGACTCATGCCTTGAACCGCATCCCTGAGGACAGAGGGTACTGTGGATCTTTTGACTATATGGACTAGGGCATCCCAGGCTGTTGATGGCGGCAAGATCTCCGACGGTGAGGGACGTCACGGATGACGTCTCCTTGGCTCGGGCGGGGTGGAAGAGCCCCCGAGCATTGATGACGTCACGGATGGCGTCACCTTGGCTCAGGCGAGGCGGAAGAGCCTCCGAGGGTTGATGACATCACGGATGACGCCACCTTGGCTCGGGCGAGGCGGAAGAGCCCCCGAGGGTTGATGACGTCACAGATGATGCCCCCTTGGCTCGGGCCCCGAGGTGGAAGAGCCCCCAAGAGTTGATGACGTCACAGATGACCCCGAGGTGGAAGAGCCCCCGAGGGTTGAAGAACCCCTGATGATGATTTTGTTTTTGTGGAGTCTGGTAAATGGGGTACCCTATTTCTAGGTATCCGACAGATGGGATGAGGGATACCCCTTCATCCCCTACTTAACGGGCTTTGGCTATTTCCCAAAGACCCCCTAGATACAAGACCGAATTACCTAGACCTAAGATATTGTAATCCAAGTCGGAACTCTCAGCCACTCGTTTGAATGGACGACCCCGCTTCCTACCGAGAGTTGTCGTCGCCTTGACGCAACCTCTAGGATTCTGACATGTGCCATCCCCGCTTCCTCAGAAGCTCCGCCTAGGTTTTGAGGCCCAAACCCAGGAAACCCGCCACCGGTAGCTTTGGGATCAACTACCGAACCCCGAGTTTTGAGGCCCAAACTCGGAAACCGTCCTCGGATGGTTTTGAGGCCCAAACCACCAAACCGCTTGACAAGAGCCACCTTGTCCTCGCCCGGTCGGACTCCGAGTCCCATGAGCCTCCGCTCGACCCGCTCGTCCGCCGTCTTGACTTGGTCAACTCGGTCTACCTCCATGTCTTCTCGCACTCGCCTGTGCGAAGCACTAGCCACCACAGCTAGTCCGCCGGCGCCCATGGTCCCTCAGTCCGAGCCCCGCTTCCGCCCTTTACCACTCTCAGTCCATCGGCACGGCAAGCCTCTACTCGACCTTCTCCACGCCATAGACCATTGTCACTAGGCATAGCACCTGCACACCACAAGCCGATCGACAGGCACACATTTGCTTTCGCAAAGAGGTTAGTATAACCGCTCAAACTGAAACACTCAAATGTTGTTCAATCACTCATCATCAAAGCTGAACATACATGGGTACTTATCCACCATGTGTTCGCCGAACCCTGCAACCGTTACACCACTGCTCCATTGGTTATCAACCAAGCACAACTTGATTGACCTCGCCAATAAGGCTTTTCTTGCAAGCGAATCGATGAACACAAGCAAGAAGGCATAACCATGCTATCTGAAATTGCAAATATTAATGATGCGAATATCAATAGAGGGGTTCGAGAATTCGATTCCAAATGACTGATCGACAACGTGGAGGAGATCAAGAACGGGGGCTCTGGATCATTGTTAAAGGACTAATCGACACAGTTACAATGAACAATTCAGTTTCTCGATGGAAAACTAAACTCTAAAACAAAACCTAAGTCTCAATGCTGGCGGCTACGTGGAATATAAGGGAGAGACGTCCTAGGGTTGGTGGCGACCAGAAGGAGGCGCCCCCAACATGGGCTTTAGGCCCGACTCACGATACATGGCCAAGCAAAACTAAATAGGTGACGCAGCACCGGAACAGATTCTGGACGCTGACTTGTTTCAACGTTTCCCGATGACTCAGAAGGAATTTGGACCTCCAACCAACGCCATTAGTTTCCTTATGAAATTATCTTTCCATTCGTGGGTGAACCATCGAAAACGGAGTCCGTATGAACCGTGTGCGTCCGTTTTACTCCTTGCTGGTCCTGGACTCTGCAACAGACTCGAAGTCGATGTGGCAGCTGAGTTGGAGATGAGTTGCAACTTGGAAAAGTGAAGGACCGACAACGGCGACCAGAGGGGGTGAATGGGAGCCAAATAAAATCCAACTCAAAGAATTGGCCCTTGTCCCAAACTCACACCCAAAACTTGACCTCGGAAGAACCGACTCGCACACGACCTAACAAGTAGGTGGACACCTTAGGAAGACCCCTAAAGGTGCAGTGGAGCGGTCGGAGAAGATGGAGAACTATCAAAGCCACGAACTCGAAACCGATACACCGAGAGCGGTACTCTCAACCCTTAGAGAGAATAGGCAAGAACACACCCAAAAATACTTATGAGAAGTTGTCTCAAAAGTACATAATCATGTTCCTTACGTGAATACGAATCCAACTCAACAAACGGAACTTGATCCAGAGTCCGGACGAGAGAAAAACAAGCACAGGACCACTTCAGTCAGTGACCACAGGACCAAGACGAGTGGTCCGACGCTTAGGTCCGGAGCTAGGTGCTTTCATGCAGTTTTTCGGCCACACCACAGGACCACGGATGAGATCCTCTTGTAAGTTCAGCACTTGTAAGTGATACATCCGAGTTCTTTATAGCAATTAATATTCTAAATCTAGTTTAACTGTTATACACCTTTTCACTCTTGTTCATAGCTTTACTTTAAGTAGAGTGCTTTAGCCTTAACGTAGGGTTAAAGTAGTAAGAATAGTGTAGACGTGGTGTCTAGACTAGATCTTGCCTTTGTAAACCGCTTATCGCATGGATTGTTTGTGGATGCTAGTAAAAGGTGACAGCTCTATCTAGTCTTTGTATTCCACCACGTGTGTCAGATAAGTTCTTAAAAGGTAAGGCCTCAATACAACATGATGGCGCGGTCCGGTTAGAGTTTTGCCCTCTTTCTGATCTATCCCATCGCCTCCTGCAAGAGAAGGGCTGATAAAGCCACTATAACCAGCTTTTCCTTGTTATATATCTTTTCTACATAGAACCTCTCAACCCAGTTATCATAGTCTCCCTTGATTCATCATAGGACATATCTTTAATCCTAGTTAGATCACTATCGTTCCCTAAGGAAAATACGATACCTGGAATACTCCCGGTGAAGTGCTACATCGGTATAATTTGTGCGCTTGCGGATTTATCCAATAGTCATAAGAAATACCAACAATGACCATCCGATCCACGTTCTCCACCCAGGACGTTATCCACTAGTCGTGGAGCCAATCATAGGTATCGTGCGTTTCACCAAAGTGCTGATGGACGGGGGCAGCAGCCTCAACATCATGTACTATAACACCTTCGAGGCCCTTTGCCTACGTAGGGAAAAGCTTTGATCCTCGGGGGCTCCCTTTCAGGGGATCATTCCTGAGAGACAAATGGTACCCCTGGGGCAGATCAACTTGCCCGTCACGTTCGGGGAGCCGGACAACTTCCAGACCGATTACATCACCTTTGAGGTCGTGGCTTACCGTGGAACTTACCACGCTGTTTTGTGAAGGCCGTGCTACGCAAAGTTCATGGCTATCCCAAACTACACTTACCTGAAGCTCAAGATGCCAAGGCCGTTCGGCATCATTACAGTCTCCTCCGACGTCAAGGTGGCGTACCAGTGCGAGGTGGACTGTTGCGAGAACGCCATGGCCGAGGTGCGCAGCGAGGAGATGGTGGTGGTGATCGAAGCCACTGACAAGATGGACGTCGACCCCTAGAGAGCGAAGAGCTCGGACGCCCACAGCACCAACAGCTCTGTCACCTTCTTTACTATTATCTAGTATACCTATCAACATGTACATACACATGTAACTTCGCTTAACAGCAAAAAGTTCGAGGAATATAAACGCGGGAACTCTCGGACCGACCGTTTAGCAAGGTGCACTCTCGGCACGCGCCAGAACACACCTTGCTCGGGGGCTAGGAAGGGGGTAACCCCTTGTCTTTCACTCCAAAAAACTTTTTCGCTGAAAAAACCGTTTTGCCGATCTACTAAGCGAAAGCCAGATCTCCCGCACCAAGAGAAGAAATCTCACCGGACCGTGCTGAAGGGCCGCGAGGTACTCCAACTCTCTGGAGCCAAGTGCCTCCGCCCAACCGCCCGTCCGAACAGATCAAAACTCTTCCAGGGAAAATCGGGCAAGTAGCCCAAGCAAAAGGCAAATGCGAAAACCAACAAGCAAACAAACTTAAAATAAGCTCTCCAAGGAGCCATCAAAGTCGTCCAAAGCCCCCCTGATCACTTAAAATGTTTGTTACAAGGGCCCTCGGCCCTGATCACTGACCACGCAAGGTCACTTCTCCGGCGGCGAGAACACCTCATCGTCAAGCTTGGCGGCCAGAACCGCCGCTGGATCCTCCGTGTCGGCCTCAATCCGGTCAAGCAAGTCCTCTGGGGCATCCTGGGGATAGCCCTCGCTGACGAGTGGGAGTCCCCGTGTCGTAGAGGCAGGCGGCGGTCGCCATCGTGCAGTGGACTCCGATGCGCAGGGCCTCCCGGATCCGCGCTTGGCCCCGCTCCCACAGCAGGCCGACGTGGGTCCTGGCCGCTGCCGGACCGCCCTCAACGGCTTGTACGCCAAAGAGGTCGCAGACCTCGTGCATGGCCTCGCGCAACGCCTGCGCCTCCTGTGCACTGGCCTGCAACTCTAAAGTGACAAGAAAGAGGACCTCAACCTCTAAAACAAACTACACACAATGCCAAGGCAAACGGGCAGACAAAGGAAATGTACCTGCGTTTTCTTCCTCCAGGTCGTTGACCGCTGCATGGAGCTGCGAGATGACTGTCGTCAATTCTCCTACCTAGGCGGAGAACTCCAGGATCCTCCAGTTGGCGTCGACACTGTGCTCACGCGCCCTGTTAGAGAAGTCCTCAAGGCGGGCCACAACGTTGTCGCACTCTTGACCGTTGACGTCGCGCTGACACCGCATGGTGTTACGCTCCTCCTCCACGGAATCCAGCACCGAGACAGCTTAGCATCGCACCTCGGCTTCAGCGCTGCGCTCGGCCATCAGGCGTCCCACCTCAACCTGACGCGCTGAGCGTTCGTCCGCCAACATCTGGCGGACCGCCTCCGCGTCAACACGAGCTGCGTTCCGCTTCTGCTCAACTCTCGCGATGTCGCCGGCGGTTTGCAGCGCTAATGCCTGAGCATCTGCCGTGCTCAAATCCAAAGTACCCATTTGCTCCTCCAGCTCCACCACGCGACGGCAAGCCCCCAATGGACATCGACAACCCAGGAGCCCACCAGCTGGCCTCTCGACGAAGGAATTCCGACTTCTCAACGCTTGTCGCCATCACGATCTACACAAAGAAAGGCGTCAGGAATTCCACAAGTAGGAACAAACAACCAACAAAACGGTCTCTCACATTGCCATGATGCGAGAAGTCCTCGAAGAACGATGCGACAGCCCTCTGGATCTGCTCCACGCTCCGTGCAATGTGGAGGCCAAGCTCCTGACGGGCACCCGCCACCCGATTCCAATGGTGAAGCTCGCGCTGGTCATCCAACATGAACATGGGGGACCCCAGATTCCCCTGATCAGCCTAGATGAGCTGGTCTCCGTCCCCGATGGAGCGACGGTCAGGACGGAGACAGCATAGGGCCCCGGGGGCGTCTTCTCTCCTAGCCATGGTCGTCTCGCCCGGGCAGCCGCCACCTCCCCTTCGGTGAAGGACTTGGGACCCGCTGTGTCTCGGGCCTGCATGTTGAGAGAAAGGGGGCTGCTCAGGGGCTCCTCCACACTCACACCAGCCACCCTGGCCTCAGGTAGGGCGGTTACAATGTCCACGACCGCATCCACCTGGTCGGCGCCGCCCCCGTCGACTATTCCCGTCACGGCCGCCGTCGCGTCTTCCGGCACCTCAGCCGGCGGGGTCTCCTTGGCGTCCACGACCATGAGGTCACCCAGGTCGCCATCCTCCCCAGAGTCGTCGATGACCACCACAACCGGGGGAGTAGGCGGCATAATAGCCTCAGGGTCGACGTGCGCGGGGGCCGGTGGCGTCTCTCCAAAGATGGCGGTGTTGGTTGGGGTTAGCCCGGCTCTGACCTCGGCGGCGTTCGCCAAGTTAACAACCGGGGGGCGCCGGTCTGTCCCTCCTCGGCGGACGGCACCCCCCAGCGCAGTCTCTTCCATCCCGTGTACACAGAGCCACCGGCGGTTCCGAAACATTTGATACGATCATTACAAATCACGGGCAACCTTTTCCCTGCTGACAGGGCAGAGGAAGGAATCAAGCGTAAAAAACTCACCCATGGGAAAAGATGCGTTTCCGCTTCGGCTCCACCACGCTGCAGCCGGCAGCGCCAGAATTCCCGCTCCGTTCGACCCGTTCGGATGAGGCAGAACGGGGAGTCACCGGGACGTCCCCATCGACGCCACTCCCGGAACCCCCTGGGCCTAGGTGCGCACCGAGCGTCCTGACCGGGAGCGCCTCCACTACCGGCGCAACCCCCGCGGGGTAGCGCAGCATTCCGGCCGCCAACAAAGCCGGCACCACCTCAGGTTGAGGACACCCGTGCTCGTCGTCACCATCGTCATCGCCGCCATCCCCACTGAGGCCACCGCTGCCTTCGTCTGACTTGGCGGGGGACTCCTCCGTTTCCCCAACGCAGCACTGTCTGGCCCGCCGCTGTTCTAGCTCCGTGCACCTCAGCGCCCTTTTGGCTTTCCTATTCCTCCTCTGGATGGCATCCGCTCGCTGCCACGTGTTGCGCTCCCTATTCGCCGACCACTGTGCCAGCAGAACGGGAAGGGGGGAGGCCACGTGACAACACCGACGAGTGGGGCCCCTACGGGGAAAAGACCGAAGATCCGTGGGATGTTACCGGCAAGAGAAGGTAACGCAAAAGAGAAAATAAACACCACACCATCTGCACTCACCAGATTGATGAACGCAGGATCCGGACGCATCGAAGAGCAGCGCCCGATGTCGTCAATAGTAAACGTGTTCCCCAGCAGTCCCCTCATAATTGAGACTGTGCGGTCGAGGCTCAACTCTTCGGCTGCCATGGTGGTCCCCTCGCGCGATGCTCCGGGCACCATGTCGTTCAGCGGGAACGCCCGCACCATGAGCGGGAGGACCCGGCGCCAAAGGAAATGTGCGACAACCGCCGCGAGGTTCAGCCCATGATCCCGGAGCTCATTTAGGCTCTAGAGGTAGGGCTGTAACCTCGCAAGCTCGCGCGAGGTCGGTCCGTGATGCTAGCAGGGAGGCTCCCCTCCGAAGCGCCGGCCTGTGAAAACCGGGAGCGGCACCTCGTGGTGGTTCCGGATGTAGAACCACTGCGAGTGCCACCCCCGGTTGGACGAAGTCGCTCGCGCCGGCATGTTGGACGCCAAGGTGGAGGTGCGGAGGCTAAGCGTGCACCCCCACAGGACGCTACCGACCTCGCGCCGCCGGAGTTGACAAGGAACACCGTTGCCTTGAAGAAATACTTCTACAACACAAAAGCCGGCACCACCTCAGGTTGAGGACGCCCGTGCTCGTCATCACCATCATCATCGCCGCCGTCCCCACTGAGGCCACCGCTGCCTTCGTCTGACTTGGCGGGGGACTCCTCCTCCATTTCCCCAACGCAGCACTGTCTGGCCCGCCGCTGTTCTAGCTCCATGCACCTCAGCGCCCTTTCGGCTTTCCTATTCCTCCTCTTGGTGGCATCCGCTCTCTGCCACGTGTTGCGCTCCCTATTCGTCGACCACTGTGCCAGCAGAACGGGAAGGGGGGAGGCCACGTGAAGCACCGACGAGTGGGGCCCCTATGGGGAAAAGACCGAAGATCCGTGGGATGTTACCGGCAAGAGAAGGTAACGCAAAAGAGAAAATAAACACCACGCCATCTGCACTCACCAGATTGATGAACGCAGGATCCGGGCGCATCGAAGGGCAGCGCCCGATGTCGTAAATAGTAAACGTGTTCCCTAGCAGTCCCCTCATAATTGAGACTGTGTGGTCGAGGCTCAACTCTTCGGCTGCCATGGCGGTCCCCTCGCGCGATGCTCCGGGCACCATGTCGTTCAGCGGGAACGCCCACACCATGAGCGGGAGGACCCGGCGCCAAAGGAAATGTGCGACAGCCCCCTCGAGGTTCAGCCCATGATCCCGGAGCTCATTCAAGCTTTAGAGGTAGGGCTGTAACCTCGCAAGCTCGCGCGAGGTCGGTCCGTGATGCCAGCAGGGAGGCTCCCCTCCGAAGCGCTGACTTGTGAAAACCGGGAGCGGCACCTCGTGGTGGTTCCAGATGTAGAACCACTGCGAGTGCCACCCCTAGTTGGACGAAGTCGCTCGCGCCGGCATGTTGGACGCCAAGGTGGAGGTGCGGAGGCTAAGCGCGCACCCCCACAGGATGCTACCAACCTCGCGCCGCCGGAGTTGACAAGGAACACCGTTGCCTTGAAGAAATACTTCCACAACACGAAATCCGGCTCCACCCCCAGCATCCCCTCCGACATGGCCGCGAAGGCCGCAAAGTGGAGAACGGAGTTAGGATTGATTTTATGAAGCTCGATCCCGTAATGGATCAGAATCCCCCACAGGAAGCGAGTCGGCGGGGTCCCGACCCCATGCTCGTGGAACGGGAGGAAGGAAACAACGTACCCCTCGGGCGGTGCCGAGACGTCGGCACCGGTGGGGACGATCCACTCGGCGACGTCGCCGGCGGAGCGCTCAGGGCGCAGTAGCCCCTCTCGCACCAGCTCAAGTGCCCGCTCCCGCACGAGCGAGCACCGCTCCCAACTCCTTGAAGGCTGATCTCCTACCATAGAGGGGTGCGCTCAGGGAAAGATCTGTGTTGCGGCGGAAGGCGTGGCTAGGGCAGGAGCACGGCGGCACGAACCCTAAGTGCAAGGGGAGACGGCTCGAACGAGGACGGGAGACGACGGGGGCAAGCAATACGAACGCGGGGGGTGATGAAGCGACACACGGATATTTATAGGGACCCGGAAGCTGGACCGTCGCCTCATCAGTTATCCACGCCACACCTTGACCCCACTACCCGAGCCGCATTAAATGCAGCTGCTCGGCTACGTCGCTTCCACTGTTCGCAGGAATATTGGGAACAGCACGAGCTACGGCAGGTAAGTGTCACCGCTCGCCTTTTCTCTTCGTCCCGATTCGTATCCTGTATCCATTATCATTACAAGATCTACCCCGGGCCCATCACGCCATGCGCATAGATTTTACTCACGCATTCCCAGCCAAGGCACACGCCTCCCGAGCGTGAGCGTGTCTCGAGAGAGCCCCCGACTCGTCCGAGCTCGGCCTCCTGTTTGTGAAGGTCGGAGGGACACGCACATGGCGCAACGGGCGGCGACGGCCCATGGGCCCAGGTAAGCCAAAGGGATAGGGGCTATAGACGCCCCGACGGCTCATCACGGTCCAAAGATACGAAGGCCGACCCAGCAGGGTTCGAAACGGCTGTCTCAGAACAACAGAGCGAGGGACGAATAAGGAATGGACACGCTAGCGGTCATTAGCCTAGCAATCAGATGCTAAGGTCATTCCCAGATTTTGTATTTGAGTTCATCTTTACGGATGATTGGTTCATGGTATTCCTACCGAAGGAAGGCAGCAGGCCCCCGAGTCCCATCGAATGGACCTGGCTACTAGATGAAACCGATTTGGGGTGAGCCACGACTTTGGCCACAAGCCGGAACCCCAGCGAATGAGAACCGAGCACCCCACTCAAATTTGCCCGATCAGCCATGGTTCGTCCACTTTGAGGATAGCATGGTTGGGCTCATATTCCCCATTCTCGCGGACGGATGCGTGGGGAACAAACAAAAAAGATGACACAGAACCGAGACGATTTTCTTTACACCGAGTAAAGACTCGGGGGCTGGTGCCGCACCACGGGGCAAGCCTCACGCGTCGGAGGTCCGCACAGGTAAACACAAACACCCTCTCTTTTCAGATATATTTATATATTAAATCTTGCAGGGGTTACACACTCTCTAAGAGCCATAAGGGCACGAAAAAGGTGGACTGAAGGGAAATCCCAGGACAAGAGGCCAAAAACTAAGGGCGCCCGCGGGTCACCCACATTAGTTATGACACCGCCGACCGACGCAGCCGTATATCAAGGTCAGGTAGCCCAGCCGCGGGGCTCGGGAAACATCTGCCTGATATACAAGATCACGTCGGACGGCGGCCTCATGGCCCATGGGCCACTCCAATCAGGCGAGCTGCAACTGTGGGAGAACAGTCGTCGCCTCGTCTTCAGGAAGGCCTGGGTCGCGCCCCTACTCCGGATTTGGTTGGGCACTTTACAGCTAAGTCGCCCCAGCTGCTCCATGATCAAGGACTCTGCCGTCAGGCAGCTCCGAGCCCACCATACTTAGGTAGCTCCGAGCCCGCCAGCCACGCTGACGGTGGCAACACCATCAACCAACAGCCATGGATGGGTTATCACCCGGGGTCACACAGGAGAACTGGTAAGACTTTTCCAGTGGACACATCCTTGGCTGCCCTCTAGAGAGGGACAACACGTCATCGACTCCCTCGGGGCAGAGAGCAGGGGCCATTCCGCAAAAGGGATGGATCCTACGCCCTTCATCCCAGGGAGCGATCCGTGCAGGGGGTGGTCACAACCTTCCGCTCCACCAGTGGTTAGGATACGGGGGAGCTATGCGCATCTCGCAGAGCTTCCTCTCAATCCTGCCACAGGGCGAAAGGGGACACATGCATTCCCAACGCAGAACTTCCTCTGAATCTAGTGTTGCTCTCAAAACGCCGCTCGCCAGGGCGGGTCAAGGGACTCGCCGACGGGACCTCGGAGGAAGAATCCAGGGCAAGCCATACTGTGAGGATGTGAATCTTCCCACGGGTGGCCGCCCCTATTTAAGGCCCACCAGGGCACTCACGCGGTAGCCGGACAGTGAAGGTACAACACCGCCTCCCAACCACATAGCACTACATGTCAGTACCCACTTATAGAGGGTGCAGCGAGGCTATAAATGGCCAAGCAGACAGGTGGCTCAGGGCGCGCCGTTCGGAGTCTTAACCACAGGGCAATCAGTGCTCTGACACCGCTCCTCGAATGGGAAAGACACGACACGCCCACTTTTGGGCTGCAGGGGGCCGCAATCAGACCCCGAAATCCCACAAACACGTCTTCGACCGGTCAATCGACCGTACAGGCGGAAAGACAGCACGGCGCATGGCCGACTTGTCATTTCAAGACACGTCAGCCCGAGGCCAACAGTGCAGCCCGTGCCAGGGCTAGCGTGCGACCAGAGCTCTGGCCCTGACATACGGAGCAGTCCACTCCCTCCCCGCCTCGTGAGGGAAATGAAGGGTCAAGCACTGTGCAAGACTTACGAATAAGCCCTTAGGAGGAAAATCTCCCTCCTAAGGCCTCGGGGGCTACACACGGCGGGTGCGCTCGCGCGCACCCACCGGAATCCAAAAATCTAACCAACCACCATAAGCGCTCTCGGAAGCCTCCGGTGTAGTCCTTCACTACATCGAAGGCTCAGGGGCTACTGTCGGATACCTAGAAATAGGGTACCCCATTTACTAGACTCCTCAAAAAAAAAATCATCATCGAGGGCTCTTCCGCCTCGCCCGAGCCAAGGGGGCGTCATCCGTGACGTCATCCACCCTCGGGGGCTCTTCCACCTCGCCCGAGCCAAGATGGGGTCATCCGTGACGTCATCAACCCTCGGGGGCTCTTCCGCCTCGCCCGAGCCAAGATGGCGTCATCCGTGACGTCATCAACCCTCGGAGGCTCTTCCGCCTCGCCCGAGCCAAGGTGGCATCATCCGTGATGTCATCAACCCTTGGAGGCTCTTTTGCCTTGCCCGAGCCAAGGTGGCGCCATCCGTGACATCATCAACCCTCGGGGGCTCTTCCTCCCTACCCGAGCCAGGGAGACGTCATCCATGATGTCCCTCACCATCGGGGATCTCGCCGCCAACAACAGCCTGGGATGCCCTAGTCCATATAGTAAAAAGGTCCACAGTACCCTCCATCCTCAGGGATGGGGTTCAAGGCATGAGTCACCATGCCATCCTCTGTTCACCCTGCGGTACAGGGCCCTGTGTTGCCTAACCAAAGACTTCTGCGCACTACATCCACGCCATGCCTCCGATGGACACTCCAACAACGATTAGGGCATCATTGGCCCTGTATGACGGAACGCACGGGTGTCTGGTCCTGTGCGACAAGCCCCAGCCCATCCCCAGGTAAGGGAATAGCGGAGTTCCCGGTCACAAGATGCATGGCTACATAACAACAAGGACGAACAGGACCCGGACTTGTGTCTATTGGCGCAATCTTCCTCAGGAAGGAAGACAGAATGAAGACAAAGCTCCCCCTCGGAAGCGGCCCAAGCCGGGCCCATGTTCACTCCCCCTCTCTCTACTGTACTCCTCCATCTCTCCCTACATATAAAGGGAGAGAATGGACCTCCAATCTCACTCTCTCAACATACCGACATTCATTCACACACACTCAAACTCGTATACACGCGAGCACACACCAGAACGAAGAACCTCATACGCACGAGACCTGGGAACCGCCTTCCCTCTCTCACCAAAGCTTGTAGATCCCCTCTACGAGCTCTCCGCGCTCGGTAATACAACCCTGCAACACACTGGACGTAGGGCGTTCGTGCCTGAACCAGTATAAACCTCTGTGTTCTCCGAGCATAACCATCCAAACTCCGACATGCTTAGAAATTTACTCGTTGGCCGTCTAGACCCCGCCATTTTAGACACCGACACCATCTCTTGCATTCCTCTTTCTCCCACCTATTCCTAGGTTTTCCCTTCCTCTATGTTCTTCTTGCTTGAGATCCACCGCGTCACCGGTGTAAGAACTTGTGATTGTTGCGAGGAATTGGAGGCCGTAACCTCCATAGACCATGGCGCCTTTGATTTCGTGATCGTGTGCCCGGTTTTCTTGTGTTCTTTGCGTTTTGCTTTTGCTCTGTCTTTTTCCTGAGATAATTTCTCTTTGTGGGGAATAGCTTTGCAAAATTCGATTGAACCAAGTTGTTCGTAATCGTGAGGAGCATATTTACACCCAAGGAATTCTCCTCAAACCTCACGAGTGCATAGATCGGGCGATTTCTTTGTGGTGTTCTCCATTTTGCCTGTTCTCCCCCAAATCTGAGTGTTTTAGTCCGACCAAGTGCGTCGGACCAAGTGCTTTAGTCCGACAGTGAGCGTTGAACCAAAGTCTGGAGCTAGGGTGCTCCCTGCATGGTTTTTGGCTTGGCTGTGGGAAGCGTCAGACCAGGGAGTATAGTCCGACGGTGAGTGTCGGACCAGTTGTCCGAAGCTTGGGCACTCCCTGCATGTTTTCTGTGTGAGCGTCGGACTTCCAAAAGTGACCGTCGGACTAGTCCAGAGGTGCTTTGGTAAGCACTGGACCAAAGGCTCCGGACCACTTCCATTGGTCCGGAGGTCTTGACTAAAGTAGTCCGGAGCCCTTGTTGGTTGCTGTTTTCCTCTGTTCTTGTTGTGGTTTGTTTCTCCGGGTCTGTGGCTAGCTCCGCTGTGTTCCTAGGACATCTCCTAGAACATCCACCCACTTGTGGGTCATGAGCCTAGTTCGTTCTTTGGGTCGTGCTTGGGACAAGAGTCAAGATCTTTCGAAAGGAATTTTTATTTGGCTCCCATTCACCACCCCCCTCTAGTCGCCGTTTCCGGTCCTTCAATTGGTATCACAGCCGGTTAAGGATCAATCCACCTTACACGGTTCTTAATCCGCGAAGGCGACATGGAGCGAGGTGCTGGTAAACCTCCTTACTTCGACGGAACCAACTTTGCCTATTGGAAGGTGCGCATGTCCTCTTACCTCCAAGGGCTTAGCACGAAGTTTTGGGAGATTTGTGATAATGAGAACTACGTGGTTCTTGAGATCTGGCACGGGTTTCTTCTCTTGTTTGTCTCTTCCAGAGTTTGAGCGGGTTTCGAGTCTCACTACGGCACGGGAGATCTGGCAAACACTCTTGAGATATCATGAGGACAACCCTCATATCAAGTTCAGACTCTTCGACATGTACTGTAGAGAGTACGAGAACTGTGCTCAGTTAGCTGGCGAATTTGTTGACGGGATGTTCACTCTCTTCCAATCTATCATCAACAAGATGCGTGTTAATCGAGCCAACTTGCATTATGATGATCATGATATGGTTATCAATATTTTGCATGCTCTTGATAGGAAGGTGTGGGAGATGAAGGTGGCTCCCATTCAGGAATCACCGGGCTATGAAGCCCTGACCGTGGACGAGCTGTTCAGCAAGCTCAAGTCCTCGAAGATTGACTATCAGACCCAGGCCAAGCTTGAAAACCTGTCGAAACCATCTGTGGCGTTGGTTTCCGGCCCCGAGGGTATGTCTTCTTCCTCCTCTGACCCTTCACACTCCTTGTTTGCTGTGTCTTTGATTTCTGTGACACAGGAGCAAGTGAAGGCTCTTGGAGATGACGAGCTGGCCCTAGTCATCACTAGGTTCTCGCAGTTTCACAACGATGGTTTGAACCGACGATGTGGTGGCTTGGCCAAGGGGTGCTACCGTTGCAGTGATGAGGATCACTTCATCGCAAACTGCCCCAAGAAAGCTGCGGGCGACTTCACCAAGCGCAAGGACAAGCGCGAGCACCACTTCGAGACAAGCACAAGCCCAAGGGCAGCTCCCACCGAAGGTCCTCCAAGAAGGTGATCGACAAGGTGAAGGCCAAGCACTGAGCCTTCCTCGCCTCCCTCGGCGACATCTATGCCTCCTCCGACGGAGGTGCTTCCTCAAGCGATGATGAGTCAAAGGGAAAGGTCGAGGACAAATTCAACGACCTATGCTTCTACGTCGACGCCATGCATGGTGGATTTTGCACCATGGCGATTGAAGAAGGCAAGGTCGGCAAGCGCAAGGATGGCCCCGACTACGACTACGACTCCGACACACCCGAGGTATCACCCACTGTCGAGTCCCTCTCTCTCGAGATTGAGTCTCTGAATGACACCTTGATGAGTCAAGATGCGTTTCTCAAGCACGCCGCTTGTGAGAGGAACGACTTTAAGGCGAAGTACCTTAGCGTGCTTCATGAGCTATATTTTGCTAAGGCGTCAGTAGTGGTTACCGAGGAGGTAGAGTGTGATGCTTGCGCCATTTACATGTCTAGTCTTGTCACTCTCCAGGACAAGTATGGCACTCTACTTGAGGAGGTCAGTGAGTTGAAGGCTAGGCCTAGCTTACTTGGTGTGTGCAAGTCTTGCTTAGGCTTGCGTTCTGAGCTGGCACAGAAGGATGCTAGGATCGCTCTGTTAGAGAAGGTCAGCTTAGATAGCACTAGAGAGTCGGATCGCTTTGAGGCTTTGGATCTTTAGATCGCGTCGTGTAGACACGACAAGATGTGTACCGAGGAAGAAAACACATACCTTCGGTCCATCTTGAGCTGGGTGTCTTACCGAGAGCCGCAGTGGGGGATGTTGCTTAGCCAATGCAAAAGGGCTGGCAGCACGGGAGTAGGCTTTGCTATAGGTGGGAAGGACAATAGCTCGTTCAGTAAGATTGGTGAGTGCACTGGCTTGAGCGAGAATGAGAAACCCTCCACAGCACCTAAGCTTACCAAGATCACTCCACCTAAGCCTACCGACCCCTCCAAGTTTCCTATGAGACATGGTGTGTTTGAAGAGCCACCCAAAACCACTCCACAGAAGCAAGTGTGGATTGCAAAACCGAACCATCTTCGCAGCCACACTGCCAGACATCTCTAGTGATCCCCTTCCTAAGAAAGCTAGAGCCACCCAACCCAACAAGAAAGTACCTACCAAGAGTGTGGTGAGGTACCATTGTGAGTACAGTGAGCGGGATGGGGACTTGGCTGAGTTTTGCTATAGGAGGAAGAGAGATGATCGGAGGCAGGTTGTGTTGAACAACCAGGACATGTACCACCCACGAGTTGGGTGCGTGAACCGGAAGTTCGGAGGCACACTTCTAGGCCTAGAGGTACAATGCCTCAAGGTGCTAGGCCTCAGGAGGCGAGACCACGTGGTGGTCGTGCGCGGCGGGGTACCGGTCATGACCCATACGACTACGAGCCTCGTGGTGGTGGGTTTACTCCACCCTTCTCCAGCGGACCACGTTTTCCCTATTGTGGTGATCACTATCCCTCTGGGGGCAGGAGATGTTTGTTTTTTCTCCTAAACCATTCTTTGGGCAAATGGGACAACACTGGTATCCTTCACAGTTTACTAACCCTAGTGTTGTACCGTTTGCTCACCCTATGTCTTTTTATTGATGTAGGAAGGAGTACTGGAGGAGACTTGGCTTGTGGATTCCGGTTGCTCACGCCATATGACCAGAAGTGCCAAGTGGTTCTCCAGCCTCGACCCCGTGCATCACACCGAGTACATCACATTCGGGGACATGAGTAAAGGTAAGGTTGTCTCCCAAGGGTCCATCCGAGTGAACTCTTCTTTTGTCCTCAAGGATGTTGCTTTGGTTCCGAATTTGCATTTTAATCTTCTTTCGGTTTTGCAACTCCTTGATGACGGTTTTGAGGTGAGCTTTAAGCCAAACCTCTCTCGGATTTTGGACTCTCGTGGTGAACTTGTTTGCCGGATTTTACCCTTCGGGAAGGTTTTTCGTGGGGATTTTTCTATCTCTTCCGAACCTTCTTGTTGTCTTCTTGCCGGTTCCTCTTTCGAGATTTGGAAGTGACATAGGAGATTGGGACATTTGAGTTTTGACTTCCTTGCAAGGCATAGCTCAATGGACCTTATCCAAGGATTGCCAAAGCTAAAGTTCGAGAAGGATTTGGTTTGCCATCTTTGCAGGCATGGCAAGATGGTTGCCGCTTCCCATCCTCCTGTGACGGAGATCATGACCACTAGACCCGGCGAGCTCTTACACATGGACACAGTTGGTCTAGCTCGGGTCAGGTCGGAAGGAGGGAAGTGGTATGTGGTTGTATTTGTTGATGACTACTCGAGATATTCTTGGGTGTTCTTTTTGGATAGTAAGGATGAGGCTTTTCCTTTGGTTCGAGATCTGATTTTGAGATTGCAGAATGAGCTACCTAAGAATGCCATGAGAGCTATCCGCAGTGACAATGGCACAGAATTCAAGAATGCTCACTTTGCAACTCTTTGCTATACTTTCGGTCTCAATCACAATTTATCCTCACCTCACACTCCCCAGCAGAACGGTGTTGTTGAGCGCAAGAATTGGACCCATGTTGAGATGGCCAGGATGATGCTCGATGAGCATAGGAATCCTAGGCGGTATTGGGCCGAAGCACTCAGTTCTGCTTGCTATGTTTCCAATCGCATTTTCCTCCGAGATTTTAAGAAGAAGACTTCTTATGAGTTGCGTTTTGGGAGACCACCCAAGATAAGTCACCTACGGGTGTTTGGGTGTAGGTGCTTCATCCTCAAAAGGGCAGTAAGTTGGATAAATTTGAATCACGGTCTTCTGACGGTATCTTTCTTGGTTATTCTACTCACTCTTGTGCTTATCGTGCACTTAACCTTGAGACTAACCGAGTAATGGAGACTTGTGAGATTACCTTCAATGAGACTATGCCCTGTGTTTCCACTGCTTTAGAGCTTGCAGATGATGATGAGGTGAACACTAGCATCTTTGTGGAGGAGGAGCAGGATGATGCCGATTGGGGTGATCCCGAGCCAACTCCACTGGCTGCCCCCGTCGACCCTGCGATGTCCACTTCGGCTCACGGTCCCGATCCGACTACTTCCTCTACATGGGGGCCGTTTGAGCAGCTTCCTCAGTCGGTGCCCGTTGCACCTGAAGGAGCTCCAGCTACTGTCGAGGGGGAGGCCACTTCGTCCAGGCAGGCTCCCCGCCACATCCAGCGGCAGCACCTGCCGGAGAACATCATCGGTGACATTGACCGTCGAGTCACGTGGTCCAGGTCCTATCTCTCTCACTTTTCTCATTCGGCTTTTGTCGTGTCTTTTGAACCCCGAGATGTTGGACACGCTTTGATAGATCCAGATTGGGTTAATGCCATGCATGAGGAGTTAGAAAACTTTGAGTGAAACTGCGTTTGGGTCTTAGTTCCTCCACCACCTAGTTGCCACCCCATAGGTACCAAATGGGTTTTCAAAATAAACAAAGTGAAGATGGGGTGGTAGTACGCAACAAGGCTAGGTTGGTAGCTCAAGGCTTTTGTCAAAAGGAGGGAATAGACTATGAGGAAACCTTTGCTCCCGTAGCTCGTTTAGAAGCCATTAGAATCCTTCTAGCTTTTGCGGCTTCTAAGGGTTTTAAACTTTTTCAAATGGACGTTAAAAGTGCTTTCTTAAACGGATACATAGAGGAGGAAGTTTATGTTAAACAACCTCCAGGTTTCAAAAATGCCAAGTTTCCAAACTTCACAAAGCCTTGTATGGTTTGAAACAAACACCTAGAGCATGGTATGATAGGCTGAAAACCTTTTTCCTTGCTAACGACTTCAAAATGGGATCGGTAGATAAGACATTGTTTCTCCTCAAGCAAGGCAAAGACACTCTCCTTGTCCAAATATACGTGGATGATATCATCTTTGGTGGTTCTTCTCATGCTCTTGTTGCCAAGTTTGCAGATCTTATGAGTAGGGAATTTGAGATGAGCATGATGGGAGAGTTGACTTTCTTTCTCGAGTTGCAAATCAAGCAAACCCGGGAAGGGACGTTTGTGCACCAAGGCAAGTACACAAAGGATATCTTGAAGAAGTTTGACATGGGCGAGGCAAAGCCCCTCTTGACGCCTATGTCAACTACTACTGCCTTGGACGCGGACGTGGAAGGAGAGGCAGTGGACCAGACTGAGTACCAAAGCATGATTGGGTCGCTCCTTTACCTGACGGTGACCCGACCGAGCATTCAGTTCGCCGTCTGCTTGTGTGCATGCTTTCAGGCGTCCCCACGGACTCCGCAAAAGCAGGCGGTGAAACGCATCATGAGGTACTTGCGCTTGACTCCTGAATTTGGTCTTTGGTTTTCCACCGCTTCCTCTCTTGGGCTTTGCGGTTATTCTGACACCGACTTTGCCGGTTGCTGACTTAATTAGAAGCCCACTTTTGGGACTTGCCAGTTTCTCGGGTCTTCTTTGGTTTCTTGGTCTTCTCGCAAGCAGTCTAGTGTGGCACAGTCGACATGCGAAGCTAAGTACGTTGCCGCAGCTAGCTGTTGCTCGCAGTTGATTTGGCTGATTGCCACCTTGAGAGATTTCGGTCTTGAGCTTACTAAGGTGCCTCTGCTTTGCGATAGCACGAGTGCAATTAGTGTGGCCAAAAATCCCGTGCTTCATTCAAAGACCATGCACATTGAGGTCCGCTTTCACTTCTTACGAGATCATTACGAGAAGGGCAACATTGACCTCCAGCATGTCGAGACCCACAACCAGTTTGCGGATATTCTCAATAAGCCTTTGGATCAAGCTGCGTTTTCTTGCCTTCGGGGCGAGTTGGGTGTTTGCTTTCCTTTTTAGAGGAGGAAAGTTTTGTGTTTCAAAGTTCTTTTTGTCTTTTCTTTGTACTTTTCTCAATTGGTGTCTTGTTAGTGTTAGTTGGTGTCATTGCATTGTGCATCTCATTTGCATTTGTGACATAGTTCATTTCAAGCTTCATATTTATAGCTGATATAATAAATCTATGCTCTATTTGAGGTTCTTTATGTGTCTATGGTGTTGCCTAACTTAGACTCTTTTTTATCTCTAGATATGCAATAGAGCTAAGTTAGCAAAGCTTTAAAACTGAATTTAATTCCCCATGTCACCTCTGAAATGGCACTAGCATGTGTAGGCTTTTAAAGATCCTTCTTGGCTGCCTTGTATATAGCTTGTAACCATGGCTCTTCATTGCTTCATTCACTTTGCTTACAACCACTCGCATACAACTTAAATGTGCCTAAAACTGAAAATTGGCTGCAAAACTCTGAAATTTGGAAAATTCATTCAGTTGGGTCATTGGCTTGTTGTATGAACTTTGCTAAGGGAAAGTTTTACTTGCTATACATGAGATTGCTTTGAGATAGATCCTATCTTGTTTCCCATGTCTAGTTGTCTCTAGGAGGTGATACCCATTCCTTGCTCTCACATGACATGCTCTGTAAAATTGCTTCTAAAGTGATCTTCAGCTCAACTTGAGTCTTTGTTGGACACGTAGAGCTTTTCCTATTCTCACAGGATCACATCACTTAGAGCATCTATTCATTGTCTTAGCTCTAAGTATGAAGCTTTTGCACTCATTTTGCACTTCATGGCATTTGTGGCTATCTCTTTGAGTTTTGAGCTTTGATGAGCTGCATGTGTCAACAAGGGGGAGAAATGTGCATTTCATTCATATACAACCAAGGGGGGAGAAAATAGTGCATTTTTCATACTTGCATTAGTCAAGGGGGAGATTTTGGATGTGTGGCCTTTTGAGCTTTGGTCCATTTCGGTTCTTCAATTGGTATCTCCTTGCTTGGCTTGTTTCACACTTCTTGGTATCTTAAGTGTGCTTGTTCCCAGGGGGAGTTTTGCTAGATGTGTTGAGCCTTTTCCTCTTCTGGAGGGTCTAGCTTGTTTTGTTGGCGTTGACAGGTTTCTTTTGACCTCTTGAGCTTCATGTGCTTTAATTGGTTTCCTTGAGCTTCTCACGGTATTTCAATTGGTATCTTTGTGCTTTCCTTGGAGTTTCAATTGGCTTCTTAAGCTATGGTCAGCTTCAATTGGTATCTTGTCTTGCTAGCAGTGTTGAGCCCATTTTGTGCCTCTTCTTGAGGGCTAGATTTGTTTTTTCTTGGTTGCGTCGAGCCGTTGCACATGTCTTTGGGAGCCAAGTTTTGGACTTGATTTTGCTTCTCTCAAGTGACCCCGTTTTGGCTTTCTTAGTTGTTTGGTCATTTGGAGAGCTTTACCTTATGGCTCAATCTGAAATGCACTTGTGTTGACAATGCACTCATCAAGGGGAGATTCTGAACACATGGTGGATAAGTACCCATGTATGTTCAGCTTTGATGATGAGTGATTGACCAACATTTGAGTGTTTCAGTTTGAGCGGTTATACTAACCTCTTTGCGAAAGAAAATGTGTGCCTGTCTATCGGCTTGTGGTGTGCAGGTGCTATGCCTAGTGACAGTGGTCTATGGCCTGGAGAAGGTCGAGTTGAGGCTTCCCGTGCCGATGGACTGAGAGCGGTGAAGGGCGGAAGCGGGCCTTGGAATGAGGGACCATGGGCGCCGGCGGACTAGCTGTGGTGGCTAGTGCTTGGCAACGGCGAGTGCGAGAAGACATGGAGGTAGATTGAGTTGACTAAGTCAAGACGGCGGATGAGCGGGTCGAGTGGAGGCTCATGGGACTCGGAGTCCGACCGGGCGAGGACAAGGTGGCTCGTGTCGAGTGGTTTGGTGGTTTGGGCCTCAAAACCATCCGAGGATGGTTTCCGAGTTTGGGCCTGAAAACTCGGGGTTCGGTAGTTGAGCCCAAAGCTACCGGTGGCGGGTTTCCTGGGTTTGGGTCTCAAAACCTAGGCGGAGCTTCCGAGGAAGCGTGGATGGCACATGGCGGAATCTTGGAGGTTACGTCAAGGCGACGACAACTCCCGGCAGGAAGCGGGGCCGTCCATTCAAACGAGTGGCTGAGAGTTACCGACTTGGATTACAATACCTTAGGGCTAGGTAATTCGGTCATGTATCTAGGGGGGTCTTTGGGAAATAGCCAAAGCCCGTTAAGTAGGGGATGAAGGGGTATCCCTCATCCCATCTCTTGCATTCCTCTCTCTCCCACCTATTCCTAGGGTTTCCCTTCATCTATCTTCTTCTTGCTTGAGATCCACCGCGTCACCGGTGTAAGAACTTGTGATTGTTGCGAGGAATCGGAGGCCGTAACCTCTGTAGGCCATTGCGCCTTTGATTTCGTGATCGTGTCCCCGGTTTTCTTGTGTTCTTTGCGTTTTGCTTTTTCTCTCTCTTTTTCCCGAGATGATTTCTCTTTGTAGGGAGTAGCTTTGCAAAATCCGTTTCAACCAAGTTGTTTGTAATCATGAGGAGCATCTTTGCACCAAAGGAGTTCTCCTCAAACCTCACGAGTGAGTAGATCGGGCAATTTCTTTATGGCGTTCTTCGTTTTGCCTCTTCTCCCCGAAATCCGAGTGTGCCCGTTTATCCTCTCCAAATTGAGAGATCATTTCTTCGGGATAGCTCCCCAACTACACTAGGATCATGCTTACAAAGTTTGGTTCCAGTTGGTGATCATTTGGTTGAGATTTGGGAAGATTTGGCGGAGAGAATCATGTTTTCGCGAAGAACAGTTTTTTGCTCGTGAGCTCCGGACTAACCTCCGGACCACTTTGACTAGGCTCCGGACCATAGGCCACTGGTCCGGTGGTCAACTCGAGGGTGACTGTCTTGACTGCTCAGAGCGTCGGACCAGAGTCATTGGTCCGACGGTGAGCGTCGGATGAGTTGTCCAAAGCCTGGTCATGTACTGCTCCACGCGTCGAACCAAGTGCTTTAGTCCGACGGTGAGCGTCGGACCAAAGTCCGGAGCTAGGGTGCTCCCTGCATGGTTTTTGGTTTGGCTGAGGGAAGTGTCGGACCAGGGAGTATAGTCCGACGGTGAGCGTCAGACTAGTTGTCCGAAGCTTGGGCACTCCCTGCATGTTTTCTGTGTGAGCGTCGGAGTTCCAAAAGTGACCGTCGGACTAGTCCGGAGGTGCTTTGGTAAGCACTGGACCAAAGGCTCCGGACCACTTCCATTGGTCCGGAGGTCTTGACTGAAGCAGTCCGAAGCCCTATTGGTTGCTGTTTTCCTCTGTTCTACTTGTGGTTTGTTTCTCCGGGTTTGTGGCTAGCTCCGCTGTGTTCCTAGGACATCTCCTAGAACATCCACCCACTTGTGGGTCGTGAGCCTAGTTCAAGCTTTGGGTCATGCTTAGGACAAGGGTCAAGATCTTCCGAAAGGAATTTTTATTTGGCTCCCATTCACCCCCCCTCTGGTCGCCATTTCCGGTCCTTCAAGTTCGAATCATGTCTGATTTGAAGCCGGATCGCCAACGTCAAGTTCTCCCCAATCGAAATTATTGGCTACCTCATGGAAGATAGGGCCACTCCTCATCATATATTCTCCATGTCGCCCCATTTTCTCGTATTGTTGCAGTCTTTGCATGGACAGAATACAAGATGTGAGTCCCCAACATTGGCTCTAGCTAGCTTGATGAAATTGTCGATGCCCGTCAAGTACTGTGGGTCTGTACGTGACAGATCGTACATCCACCCTCGAGCCATGTCTGCACAGATAAAATGGGTAGAGCAGAGGGAGCATTTATAATGTATTCTTCGATATAATTTGAATTTGGTCGCGCTATAAAAAGTGAGACAACAAATAGATAAAAATGGAGGCTTCATCGTAAACAACATTAATTGCATACTATTTTTGAACTACAATGTAGACACTTGTTTAATTCCCTTCAAAAAGGTCTCCAAAACACCGAATCTATTCCACATCCCATGAAATCTTTAAATGCATGCATGGAGCATTAAATGTAAGTAACTAATTGCAAATTTTATCCACAATTTTTGAGACGAATCCTTCGAACCTAACTACTCAATGATTGGACAATAATTACCCAATAAAAACAAAGTGCTACAATTTTTCCAAGTAATTTTGGATCTAAAAGCTAGGAAAAAATAGACACAAATTCCAACAACCCTCTTCTTGATCATGACAAATAGTATAGATCTAAACTATGGATTTATACACAAAAGCAATGTAAACCTACAATTTTAAATAAATATGCTTGTTACTAACCAAGAGCTAGAAGATTTGAGAATCCAAGAGTGAAGAGGAGCCAACAATGGAGAGAGTGAGCTCCTCACGCACTGTTCTATACTGTTGGTGGCAGAGGAGGAAGAGGAGATCGAAGCGTTATACTGTACAACTTTTCACTGTCAGTTCAAGACACAAACCGGCAGTGAAACACCACATCACTACCGGTTGGTGGCTTGAACCGGCAGTGATAGGGCCGAGAGGCATCACTGCCGGTTCAAGCCACGAACCGACAGTGATGTGGTGTTTCACTGCCAGTTCAGCCCCTGCCCCCAATAATGAGGATGAACCGCAGTGATGAGGCATCACTGCCGGCCCAAACAAAACCGACAGTGATGGGCCGGTAGTGATTGTTGTTTCTGTAGTAGTGGTGGTGGCCATGCCTGAATACACAAAGTTGTCTTCATAGTCTATTGTTGCAAATGACACTCTAAATGAAGACATCACAAGCGAATCCAAACCCCCCTTCAATGGCAGATTTTGAACTGCCATAACTAACTCGGTAGTGATGAGCATATCCGGTTGTGCCAAATTCGTAGTGATAGTTCATATATTATTATTGGTTCATATCACCAACTGTCAGGGATATAAGAGACATCACTATCTGTTTGTATCATTAATTGGTAGTGATATATCATTGTCAGTTGGTTTTACCAACCGACCATGTTTTATTATCACTGTCGGTTAGGACTAGACCGACAATGATATACTTTTCACAATTTGTATTTTAATAAATATTTTTTCATTTTATTATCAGTCAATTTTATATCGATGAGGTGGGAGGGAGGTGATGATGGTTGTTGAACAATTTGATATCTTGTATGCCCACAACATGCATATATTCGAAGGTTGCATGAAATTTTGTTTGAATTCAACAATATTCAAATCCAAATGGTTTTAAGAAATGTAATCAAACAAGTCGCAACAGTAGTACAAGTCCCACAACAAGCCCCAACAAGAGTACAAGTCCTAGACAATTAAAAAATTACATATACTCTATTCAACAACCCATGTGAAATGGATCCACGAAATGCATCCATCTGTGCATATTCCTTCCTACTAGGTATGGAATCACGGGAAGGTTGATTGGCCGACGCTTTAGGAGGCACATAGTTTTCATTGCCATCCAAATGATCAAAGTCCCTATCAATTATTCCACTCATCCTAATGAAGTTATGGAGAGCACAATAAGCAAATATGATATGACTTTGCATTTAAGTTGGATAACTTACATGTGATTTAATATTCACCACTTCATCTTCAAAACTCGTAAGGCCCTTTTGATGACATTTCTTAGAGATGAATGTGCCATGTTGAAAGCCTTCATTTTACCTTGTGATTCTATGGTGTTTTGATATTCTAAAAGATCATACTTTGTACCCTTGTTTGGCTGAAAGGATCAAGATTCCCAAGAGGGGCGTGAATTGGGCTTTCTAAAAATTTTATGCAAGAATTAAACCCTACTCTAAAAGCCAATTACCCCCTAGTGCCAAAAGTGTTAAATCAAGCTAGGAATGAAACTAAGCAATGTCGCTTGTAGAACAAACACCCTATACAATTCTAATCAAGCATAATAAAGTATGAACCATGAGCAAGAAAGTAAAGCTTGGAATTAATTGTAAGGGAGGGAGAAAGAAGAAGGAAGTGATGCGTCAATGTTTTTCCGAGGTATCGAGGAGTTGACACTCTCCCTAGTCCTCGTTGGAGCACCGTCGCAAGGGTATCGCTCCCCCTTGATCCATGCAAGGACCAAGTACTCTCTACGACCTGATTTTTTGCCGCTCCAGCTCACTAAATCACCCATAACCGATCACAATGCGGTTTGAGTCATCCATAATCACCATCGGATGATCTTCAAGATCCCAATTGCCACCAAACCTCCTAGGTGTTATCGATCACCAAGAGTAAGAGGATAGAACCCTCACTTGATTCACACAAGTATCATGAGGTGAGTGCATGCACACTTGTTGCTCTCTACACACTAATTAGGGATCTAATCAAGGGATTAGTGAAACTCAACACCTCACTGGGGCTCTTGCTCTCTCTCTCACACCCTCCATGTGTATCTTAGCTCATGGAATGAGCAAAGGCAAGAAAGAGAATAAACGAAAGAGGTATAAATACCCCCACCTTAAACACACCCGTTGGACACAAGTCTATGTTTTAATGAGCACCAAACGCTCCGGTGCGGAGCATCAGATGCGTCTAATGCCTTCCTAGCGGCAAGTTACTGTTTGTAATCAGTGAGCACCAGATGCTCTGGTGCCCCTACACTAGATGCGTCTAGTGGCTCTAGAACCTTACTAGAAATCCACCAGATTCCACTCACTTGACGTGACCCTCAGAGGGACCCAACATCTGGTGCCTTTATTCGGTGCGCTCTCGAGCACGCCCTGAGAGCACCGGACGCTTTTGTTGCCTCTCTAGGGGAGGGTCTAGTGCCAAAACCTGGCAACTTTGCATACACCAGATACGTCTGGTGCCATTTGCACCAGCGTTTGGTGCCCCTTAAACCCCTGAAACGACTCTGAATCGAGATTTGTCGAAAATGGAAGTTGTTCCAACTGATCTTAGGGTCACTTAGGGGTATGTTATATTAGACAAGTGTGCATCACACCTACTACATGAGACTCACCTAAGTCAAGCTACCCGTTCTAACCCCCTTAATAGTATGATCAAAGGTTAAAACCAAGATCCTCATCTACTCTAAGTGTCTCCCAACTCCAGTGACACTTAGACATACATCATTCTAAGTCATGTCTCCTTCTTATAAATGAAATCCAAAATGATATCCATCGCTAGGGGGCATGATATTCATTGGCTGCCTATTCAATCACCATCATTGACCTAACTCAATTTGCCTCTACAAAATACGCGTTAGTCATAATAATATTGCATTATCATTAATCACCGAAACCTTTGGGGCCTAGATGCTTTCAGTCTCCCCATTTTGGTGATTGACGACAATATGATCTCGAGTATGAATCGAGAATGGTTTGCTGAAATTTTCAATAACTTGGTTCATATAAGCATGTGTTAGGGAATAACAATGAATAAACATGCTTATATTAACCAAACCACAACAAGTACTTATAAGGATATGAATTAAGCATAAATATGACATGATATGCTCAATTGACATATCGGAGCTAAGCGTGAAAGCATAACAATAGCATGGCATTGTTGGTATATTTAAGACGCACACAGATAAATCCGCAAGCGCACGGATACCTTTGTAGCTTTCACCTGGAGGGTTCTAAATATCGTGTCCATAGGAAAACGTGTGAGATTAACTATGCTCTAACTTAACCAAAAGGGGTAGATAGAATCTAGGATATAAGGTAACGACTAAATTAAAGATAAACTTGTTTGGAAGCAGCAATCAAAGATGAGGTCGATAATAGGAGTATAAAGAGGATAACTCAGGTTCTCTAGTTCTATCGGATACCTAAATTAGCGAGGCTTTTTCTAAACAAATAACGGCAAAATCTCAAGGGTTTCCTTCCAAAACGATAAGCCCGTAGCCCCTTCTGAAAAGTCTAGAAAGGCTCGTCCCAAGCCGAAGGCACAGTCCTACACCATGGCCCATGAGGGGGAGGAGACGTGGACCCCATCCAGGCTAGCCCAAGGAAGCGGACACATCCATGCAATCTGAAGACGTGGCTCCGCCTCGTACGACGCAGAAAGCCAAGACGTCCCTACGTCCTGAAGATGTGCCACTGCCTTGACCGACACAGGAGGCACTCTGAAAGGTCCTAGATGACTAGTGGGGAGGTGTATAGCCTAAGAAAAATCTACAAGTCACTAGAGCAAAGGTTAGATTAACACTTAAGCGAAGCTTTTTGATCTAGCTCTACTAGGGGTGCAAAGCCACCTATCCAATCAATTCTAGTTAGTTAAGTGCCTATCACACAATAGCAAAAACTAAAGGAACTTAACACAAGCTAGCAAGACAAACTAACACGCTAAGCTAAGTAAGCAAGATATGAAAGAGAGTAAATACAAGATAGGGGGTGATTGTTATACCGATGCCTTGTGAAGAGAATATACCAATGAGAAGAACCAATCACAATATGAACACCAAGAGTAGCCGGGATACAATGGTTGACACAAAGATTTTCTCTCGAGGTTCACTTGGTTGCCACCAAGCTAGTCCCCGTTGTGTCGACTACTCAAATAGTGATTCGGTGGCTAAAAGGCAATCAGAAGCCTAGCCCACAACTTGGGCACCACAAGAATCCACCCAAATGAGAGTAACTCAATAACACGAGAATTTACTAGAGTTACCCTATGGCGCTGCGCCAAGGTGGGTACAAGGCCTCTCACAATCGATGAAGCCGGCCATGAGCAATCTCCAACACGTGTTGAAGCTTCTCCACCGCCCAAGCCGTCTAGGTGTTGGCAAACACCAAGAATAACAAGATCAACGCAGCGATGACGAACACCAAGTGCTACTAGATGCGAATCACTAAGCAATGCACTTGGATGCACTCTATCTCTTTTGGATTGAGCAAGGGATCAAAGAGATGAGTGGGAGGGGTGCTTGAGAGCTCACAAGAATATGCAACACTGGAAAAAAGCAAGAGAGAGCTCCAACCGGCCATGCGCCTTAAATAGACCTTCTCCAAAAACTAACCGTTATGCCTGTGTCGTGGGCGATAGATGCTCTTCAAGTTTGCGTCGGACGCTCCACCACCGCGTCCGTCACTCATACAGAGAGCTCCAAAAACTGGTTTTCTTCGTCGGACATGTACGACGCTTTGTCGTCAGACGCTCTGTAGCGTTCGGCGCCTTCATGCCAGTGAGTTCTGAGTCCGTCAGACGCTCGTCTGAGTTTGGTCTAGCGCTCGTCTAAAGGACCGAGAATGGCGACCAGAGGGGGTGAATGGGAGCCTCAAATTTCTCTCGAAATATTCAGGCCACTGTTCCCAAAAAAAAATCAAACCCAGTTGCTTGGTGCTCACCGGCAGTGGAGGAAAATCACTGGAAACCCCAAAACACAGGTTCTCAACCCCTAGGGAAAAGAGGCAAGAACCTAGGCAAAAAGGGGGAAAAACAGCAAACCACAGGAGACTCCGGACTACCTCAGTCAAGACCACCGGACCAATGGAAGTGGTCCGGTGCCTTTGGTTCGGTGCACAGCAGGGCCCCACCGGACTAGTCCGATGCCTCCTTTGAGAAGTCCGACGCCTGCCCAGAAAGCATGCAGTAAGTGCCTAGGCTCCGGACACCTAGTCCGACGCTCACCATCGGACTATAGGAAGTGGTCCGCTGCACACACTCGCCATAGAGCAAAAAGGGTACAGCAAGGACCCTGGCTTCGGAACACTCGTCCGGTGCTCACCGTCGGACGAACGGATCTGGTCCGACGCTCTGAACAGTCAGATAGCCTCCCGGGACTTGACCACCGGACCAGTGGCCTATGGTCCGGAGCCTAGTCAAATTGGTCCGGAGGTTAGTACGGAGCTCACGCTCAGAAAACTGTTCTTCGCGAAAACAAACTTCTCTCGGCCAAATCTTCCCAAAATTCAACCAAATGATCACCAACTGCAACCAAACTTTGTAGGCATGATCCTAGTGCAGTTGGGGAGCTATCCCGAAGAAATCATTGCTCAATTTGGAGAGGATAAATGGGAGCACTCGGATTTGGGGGAGAAGAAAGAAGAACGCAGAACACCACAAAGAAATCGCCCGATCTACGCACTCGTGAGGTTTGAGGAGAATTCCTTCGGTGCAAAGAAGCTCCTCACGAATACGAACAACTTGGTTCAAGTCGATTTTGCAAAGCTACTCTCAACAAAGAGGAATCATCTCGGGAAAAAGAGAGAGCAAAAATAAAACGGGAAGATCACAAGCACACCGGGGACACAATCACGAAATCGAAGCCACCATGGCTTACGGAGGTTACGGCCTCCGATTCCTCACAAGAATCACAAGTTCTTACACCGGTGACACGGTGGATCTCAAGAAAGAGGGAGCTAGGGAATCGAAAACCTAGGAATAGGTGGAGAGAGAGTAATGCAAGAGATGGGGATGAGGATACCCCTTCATCCTCTATTTAACGAGTCTTTGGCTAATCCAAGTCGTTAATTCTCAGCCACGCATTTGAATGGACGGCCCCGCTTCCTGCCGGGAGTTGCCGTCACCTCGATGCAACATCCAGGATTCCGCCATGTGCCATCCCCGCTTCCTCGGAAGCTCCGCCTAGGTTTTGAGGCCCAAACCTAGGAAACCCGCCCACCGGTAGCTTTGGGCTCAACTACCGAACCCCAAGTTTTGAGGTCCAAACTCAGAAACCGTCCTCGGATGGTTTTGAGGCCCAAACCACCAAACCGCTCGACTCGAGCCACCTTGTCCTCGCCCGTCGGACTCCGAGTCCCATGAGCCTCCGCTCGACCCGCTTGTCCGCCGTCTTTACTTGGTCGACTCGGTCTACCTCCATGTCTTCTCGCACTCGCTGGTGCCAAGTACTAGCCACCACAGCTAGTCCGCCGGTGCCCATGGTCCCTCAGTCCGAGCCCCGCTTCCGCCCTTCACCGCTCTCAGTCCATCGGCACGGCAAGCCTCTACTCGACCTTTTCCACACAATTGACCACTGTCACTAGGCATAGCACCTGCACACCACAAGCCGACAGACAAGCACATGTTTGCTTTCGCAAAAGGGTTAGAATAAACCGCTCGAACTGAAACACTCACATGTTGGTCAATCACTCATCATCAAAGCTGAATATATATGGGTACTTGTCCACCATGTGTTCACAATCTCCCCCTTGATGAGTGCATTGTCAACACAAGTGCATTTCAGATTTGAGCCACAAGGTAAAGCTCTCCAAATGACCAAAATGCTAAGAAAGCCAAAACGGGGTCACTTGAGAGAAGCAAACACGATACCAATTCAAAAGAGTGAGGCAAAAATGATACCAATTAAAAGCATCCTCAGAAACACCTCATGACAAAACCACTTATAGATGCCAATCAAAAGCACATGGGCAAACCAAAACTAGCCCTCAAGAAGACGCAGAAACGGGCTCAACACCGCTAGCAAGCCAAAGATACCAATAAAAAACTCTTCAAAGCTCAGACTTCCAATTTAAACACTAGGGGGGCTCAAAAGATACCAATTGAAACCACTTACGTCCCCTAATGCTCAAGAAGCAATCAAAACCTGTCGGAGCAAACAAAGCAAGCTAGACCCTCCAGAAGTGGCAAAGGCTCAACACATCTAGCTAATGCTCCCCCTGAGCAAGAGCACACTCAAGATACCAAATGAGCTCCTTAGGGCAAACAAAGCACACAAAACTCCCCCTTGACCAAAGAAGCTCTAGACCAAAGAAACCAATGCGACGCACTCTTTCTCCCCCTTGGAAGTAGATGGTTGTAAATGGAATGAAATGCACATCTCTCCCCCTTGTTGACACATGTAGCTCATCAAACATCAACAACTCAAGATCCGACTACAAATACCATGAAATGCAAAATGAGTGCAAAAGCTTCATACTTAGAGCTAAGAAAATGAATAGATGCTCTAAGTGATGTGATCATGTGAGAATAGGAAAACTCTACGTGCCCAACAAAGACTCAAGTTGAGCTTAAGATCACTTTAGAAGCTATTTTAGAGAGCATTACATGTGTGAGCAGAGAAAGGATATCACCTCCTAGAGACAACTAAACATGGCAAACAAGATAGGTTCTATCTCAAAGCAACAACAAAGACTCAAGTTGAGCTTAAGATCACTTTAGAAGCTATTTTAGAGAGCATTACATGTGTGAGCAGAGAAAGGATATCACCTCCTAGAGACAACTAAACATGGCAAACAAGATAGGTTCTATCTCAAAGCAATCTCATGTAGAGAAAGTAGAACTATCCCTAGCAAAGTTAATACAACAAGCCAATGACTCAACTGAATGAATTTTCCAAATTTCAGTGTTTTGCATCCAATTTTCAGTTTTAGGCACATTTAAGTTGTATGCGAGTGGTTGTAAGCAAAGTGATGCCACTGCTTGCCAACCGGGTGAAGTCAAAGGACTTGACACACCGGTTTTGGTCATACACGACACCGCTCAAGTATCGACCCATATGGGAAGCAGTCTCGAACACACGGTTAAGTGCTCACAATGTAGACCCAACTCGATCTTTCCAATTCACAAAACAGAGAGCAATTTCATTTTAGATATTAATCATGGTGCTCAAAGGTAGTGAATGAAACAATGAAGAGCCATAGTTACAAGCTATATACAAGGCAGCCAAGAAGGATCTTCAAAAGCCTACACATACTAGTGCCATTTCAGAGGTGACATAGGGAATTAAAATTCAGTTTTAAAGCTTTTCTAACTTAGCTCTATTGCATATCATATAGATAAAAAAGAGTCTAAGTTAGGCAACACCATAGACACATAAAGCACCTCAAACAGAGCATAGATTCATTATATTGGCTATAAGTATGAAGCTTAAAAATGAACTAGGTCACAAATGCAAATGAGATGCACAATGCATTGACACCAACTAACACTAACAAGACACCAAATAAGAAGAAGGACAAAGAAAAAGAAAAAAGAACCCAAGAGAACTATGAAACACAAAACTTTCCTCCTCTAAAAAGGAAAGCAAACACCCAACTTGCCTCGAAGGTGAGAAAACGCAGCTTGATCCAAAGGCTTCGTGAGAATATCCGCAAGCTGGTTGTGGGTCTCGACATGCCGGAGGTCAATGTCGCCCTTCTCGGAATGATCTCGCAAGAAATGAAAGCGGACCTCAATGTGCTTGGTCTTTGAATGAAGCACAGGATTTTTGGCCACACTAATTGCACTCGTGCTATCGCAAAGCAGAGGCACCTTAGTAAGCTCAAGACCAAAATCTTTCAAAGTGGCAATCATCCAAATCAACTGCGAGCAACAGCTAGCCGCGGCAACATACTCAGCTTCGCACGTCGACTGGGCCACGCTAGACTGCTTGCGAGAAGACCAAGAAACCAAAGAAGACCCGAGAAACTGGCAAGTCCCAGAAGGGGACTTCCGATCAAGATGGCAACCGACAAAGTCGGCGTCAGAATAACCGCAAAGCACAAGAGAGGAAGAGGTGGAGAACCAAAGACCAAATTCGGGAGTGAAGCGCAAGTACCTCATGATGCGTTTCACCGCCTGCTTGTGCGAAGTCCGTGGGGACGCCTGAAAGCGAGCACACAAGCAGACGGCTAACTGAATGTCCGGCCGGGTCGCCGTTAGGTACAGAAGCGACCCGTACAAATGGGGTCTTTTGGGAGCTAGTGGGCCCACTTAGGGGGTCAGCCGACCACCCTATGGACCCACTTGGCATCCTTAGCCGCCATGATCCATGTAACACCCTCAAGAATACTCTCTACCCTTGGATCCAAGTATATTCACCTCTCAATGGTCCAGATTCACAGCACAAGGATCCATAGGCCCAACATGACATATTTCCAAGTATGGCAAATGTGCACAAGGCATACACCATCATGATGGGCATTACGTCTAGAAGCCACCTGTGAAAGAAGAGCCCCTTTGGCAACAAAAGGCATTCGGCCGAATGCCTAGGTGGGGTCAGAGACCACCCACAGGCCCCCTGACTAGTGGGGTCAACTTCTAGAAGAAAAGTGGCAGGGCCCACCTGCCATAGGGTTCGGCCAAATAACCATATGGTGGTTCCAGCTCCCCACCGACTTCTTGCATGCCGCCATGCATCCACTTGATCTCCTTCGTTGATTTAAGACGGTTAAAATGACGGTTTCATCCTAAGATGGTTGATGGAGGTGGCGCGGATCACTGACGTGGCACCGGAGTAGCCCCTACTCCACCTCTAGCTATAAATAAACCCCCTAGGCCCTCACTCTCACTCATGCCTCATTGGAGAAACTACTCCTAGTAGTAGTACTATGCTAGTTGGAGGAGAGTGAGGGAAGTCTTCTGGAGAAAGCCCCGGATCTGTCGGGAATCTTCTCCGGAGCTCTACCTCAGCGGATGTGATCCTCTTGTAAGTTCAACACTTGTAAGTGATACATCCGAGTTCTTTATAGAAATTAATATTCTAAATCTAGTTTAGCTGTTATACACCTTTTCACGCTTGTTCATCGCTTTACTTTAAGTAGAGTGCTTTAGCCTTAACGTAGGGTTAAAGTAGTAAGAATAGTGTAGAGGTGGTGTCTAGACTAGATCTTGCCTTTGTAAACCGCTTATCGCACGGATTGTTTGTGGATGCTAGTAGAAGGTGACAGCTCTATCTAGTCTTCCTATTCAACCACGTGTGTCAGATAAGTTCTTAAAAGGTAAGGCCTCAATACAACATGATCGCGTGGTCCGGTTAGAGGTTTGCCCTCTTTCTGATCTATCCCATCGCCTCCTGCAAGAGAAGGGCTGATAAAGCCAGTATAACCAGCATTGCCTTGTTAGATATCTTTGCTACATAGAACCTCTCAACCCAGTTATCATAGTCTCCCTTGATTCATCATAGGACATATCTTTAATCCTAGTTAGATCACTATCATTCCCTGAGGAAAATACGATACCTGGAATACTCCCGGTGAAGTGCTACATCGGTATAATCTGTGCGCTTGCGGATTTATCCAACAGTCATAAGAAATACCAACAAGCATTTCTGGCCCCATTGCCGGGGAACGGTAGCTTTTAACTAGTACCCTTTGGTCCTATTATCCTTGTTTCATTTAAACCTTTCTTTCCACATACACACTTATGGATCAAACACCTCTCTTCGAGTATGGTACTCCAACGGGAGCTAGGTTGGAGCCACCTAGTTCATCTCAGACTATATTAGACATTCATTATGAGCTTCGCCCAAGCCTCATAAGGATGGTTCAGAACAAACCTTTTTCTGGGGACGAAGACGAAAATCCCTACACTCATCTACGTGACTTCGAACAATTGTGTTCATGTGTCCTCATCCATGGGATGAGGCGAGGTACCCTTAAGTGGAAGTTATTTCCATTCTCTTTGATGGGAATAGCCAAACAATGGTATTTTCGCCACGTAGATGATGCAAACAGAGAGTGGGAAAAGTTACAATCCAAATTCTGCCTAGCTTTCTTTCCCACCCGTCGAGTTGTTCGTCTTCGAAAAGAGGTCATCACTTTCTCACAAAAGGAGAAAGAACCTCTTGGTATGGCATGGGCCCGTCTCTTAGATCTAGTATGATCTGTCCCTGATCTTGCTATAACCGAGCCAACATTGTTACAAACATTTTTATGGCGGTCATAGCAAAAATTCTGCACAAATTCTTGACATGACCTCTAGGGGAGCCTTCCTGTGTTTACCCGTTAGTGAAGGGAAGAGTCTTCTCATGAAGATTCTTGAAAACACCCCCTACATTAACGTTTATAATGAAGGACCCATAGAAGGAGAAAAACCATTCCCTAGAAAAGAAGTCTTGATAGCCGAATCACCACCACTCCCATCCAAAGATTCTGCCATCGATCCAGAACCACAAATCTCAAAGGAAGAAGAAATTCAACATCTAAACCATTCCTTCAAGTTCGAGGCTAACCTTTCATATGATCTTGCTGGTTTTGGGAATGCCCACAATTATCGTATCCAAAAGAGACCTTCTAAGAAACATCTTTCTAGGCCTCTCGTGAAGGAATCTCTTCGGAAACCTCCCGCAACAACATCATCTTGTGCCTCGACTTCCCACATGGCACATCAGGAAAAGCTTGGGATATTTGATGAAGAAATGTCGAGTGAGCTTATAGAAGAAGAACTAAAGTGTTTAGAATCCAAATCTATCCTCTCCTTCTCTATGCCCACACCTGACTTATCTTATGAACCCATCCTTGATCCTAATGATTCCCCATGTGTTCCTTCATTCAAGTCTTATGATGACCCATTTAATGACTTCGGGAATTCATTAAGACACTCGAGGCATGGAAGCCATGAGGGCCATAAATCTGACCAAGAGGAGCATAATCAACGGTTAGAGCCTTTGTCTACCGTTATAAGTCAAGAATGGTTGGATGAGGCCAAATCCTCAAAGGAAGTAACTAAACTGCCCACACATGTGAGGAGAATATCCTGTCAAGTGTTGGTCATTCATAGTGAAATTTGCTACGATCCTAGCCTCGAGATCAATATCATTCCTCATTTCCATGTTCCAACATCATCAAAGAATCATCTATCCCAATCACAAAAACACCTTAGACTCCCTAATGGTCAAATCCTTGATTGTTTAGGAGTCCTTCATGATGTTCTTGTGGTGGTTGATGATCTCAAGATCTTCCTAGATTTCCACATCTTTGACCTTCCTAGACTTTCCTTTCATCTCACTTTTATCGGAAGGCCAATCATGAGAATCTTGGAGAACACAACAGGAAATGAGAAGCTTGATCATAGAATAGGTGAAGATTATCTACCCATTTGGTCTTCCCGACCTCTCATCAAAGGGTTAGAATCTAAACCAGTTCTTGATCCACAGGGTGAGCTAATGTCAATCTCGCCAACATCCATGACTCATTCAAGCCTTGAGAATGACTTGAAATGTAATGAGAAAGAAAGTGCTCACCCATTCTTTGAAAGGGAGAATGATGTCAATGAGCATGAAAGTTATACTCCGATCTTCCAATCAAATCCATGCTCAAATGAGAAATCTCCCAAATCAATCCTTCCCTCGACCATGACTACACACATGATCTACAACCCCTTCATTCTTCTTATCTCAAAAATCTTTGCAAGGATGGTTGTAGATGTGTTTGTCTACCATAAATTTTGCAAATCTCGTAGTGGTTTTAGTCTTAAGGATAGGTTTGAAAATGTTGGAGTTGAAGGGGAAACCGCTTCATCAACATAAGTTACAACTTGAAGGTTTCCCAAAGACAAGTTTGTGTCTTAAAATTAAGCACTTTCGGGAGCTAACCCAAGTCTTCTTATTTTCCATTAAAGTTTGCTAAAAATATATATATATATAAAAAAATAAAAAATATATATTTCTAGTTTCCCAAAATTCTAAACTGAATAAAATGACTTTGTAAAAAGAGATTAAGGGAATATTTGTGAAATTGTTCCTTCGGGTATTTTTGTCACTAACCATTTCAGGTTTGAACAAAAAGAATGATGGAGAAAAACACAAGGTATGTCCAACCAAACATCCTTCAATAATGAAGCACCTTTAAAGAAAATTTCACATCCTAGACTTGGATTTTCACATTGTAAAATGTTGCAAAATCCACGTATGGGGGAGTGGATTTCTCTAAGAAATTCATGACATGCTTCATTCTTAATTTTGGTTTGGATGTCTCTACCTTGCATTCTCTTTATACCTTGCTCATCTTGCTAGTCATATAAATAAAAAAAATTATAAAAAAAATGCAAATGCTATATGGTTCACCATCCATGCTCTTGTCTGTTTTAAGTGAATCTCTTTATGCCTTCATACTCCTAGTTCTATTTTGAGTATGCTTTGGTTTGGGAGTAGTGTACATACTCCTATAAGCTCTTTAATTTAAGCATGGTGCTTAGGTTAAATAGTTTTCCTTAATCAAATTAGACATGGTGTCAAGTTTGATTAATGTAACCAAAAGTAAACTTGTATGGAATTTGGTTGTGCTCTTGGACTAACCAATGCATGATAACTTCAAAATTTTGGTGGTTAATGTCATGAGATCATAAGAGACAAATCAAGGTTGAGGTAGTAATGAAATAATCTTGCAGATCTTTGCCTCAACCTTCTAACTTTTAAAAAATTGGTGAACAATGATGGGACATCTCTTTCTGTGCTAAAATGTTGAAATCAACTTTCTATAGCATAAAAGATGTCCTCGTTTCTATGACAATAATTCCCCTGCTTGAATCATATGTGAATTCCTTCGGGTATATGTTGTCCACTAATCCTTTGCAGGAGAGAAGGAATGAATGGAGAAAAAGGGTCTGAGTACGAGATGATTCACGAAAAAAAGACCATTCGTCATCACAATGTCATGACGCAAGGAATCGTCACGCTTCGAGATTACGGCTGAACACCTATAAAGGTAAATGGCCAACGTCTTAAAGTTTTCTATGAGCATGAAATTCCTATGCAATAAATTGATATGATAGATTTTGTTCTTAATCCAAATTAGAACTAAAATCTACATGTTTTAACTTTTTTTGTTCAAATTTCGAAAAAGACCTTAGAAATGGCCTAGACTCAGCCTTGACTCTGCCCTCGTGAAAAATCGACCCATTTGGCCTCAAAAGTGGTTCACCGAACCTATCTTTGGCCAAACAGCCCGAAACTTCACGAGCTGACTCACCTGACCCTTGACTTCCCCCTCGTGAAAGGTCGGCCCATTTGGCCACTTTAGTGGTTCGGCCGAACCTGTGTTTGGGCCAAACAACCCGAAACTTCACGAGACGACTCACCTGACCCTTGACTTCCCCCTCGTGAAAGGACGGCCCATTTGGCCACTTAAGTGGTTCAGCCGAACGTATGTTTGGCCCAATCATCCCGAAACTTCACGAGCTGACTCACCTGACCCGATCAAGTTCGAAACCTGGCTCCTTCTTTCAAAATCTTTCAAAAAACATTCAGCTAACGTGGTTTTGGCTCTTCAGCCATGCCCATTGCTCCTGAGCGCTGGACCGACATTCCTATCATGTTTCCGGCATGATCCAAGTAAAAATAGAGGCGAAGGACGTTGAATTCTCTCTTCTTAACCTCTCCCTCCCTTCCTCATCTCACTTTGTTCTTCTTCACCACCAATAGAAATTCCATCTCCTCTTGCTTCCCTTCTCTCCTTTCTTGACCTCAACCATGGTTCCACCAAGAAGAAGCGAAATGGAAAAAATTCTATTGTTGTTGTTGCCAAAGAAAGTAGTACAAACTTAAAGAAAGAGTTTCTAAGGAGAGAATGACGCGTCTCGATCTTGAAGATAGCTTTAAATGATCTTCGCATTATCACTAATGCAAAGTTCAAACGCTTATCCACGACCATTGAGAGAGAGGATCTCCTTGCCTCTCTTTCTCCTTAGTAATCCTCTAGAGCCAACGGCGCAACCTGCCTCATGACCCTAATAGAAGAGAGCATCATGTGATGCTTGTCATCCATTATGCTAAGGACCTTCTCTCTCCATCTTCTCCCTTGGATTACCTTAGCCCTTTATAGCAACAAGATACGTAGGCATGAATAGTATGTCACTCTTGAATCAATGAACAATTGCCTAAAGCTATCAATGACAAATCAAACTCTTGGTTCTGCTGGTATCTTACCCCGGCACAACCCCTGCATTTGATGTCTGCTCTGTCACTGAATTCAGATGGCTCTAAATTAAGTATGGGGGAGTTCGTTCGAAACTCCAACTTTTCAAAACATCACAAGGATCACTGAACCATGCTGAACACTTCCATGACATGTACTAGAAAAAATTTGGAACAAAACGCCACCTTTTTGATTTGGCCGAATCATATTTTTGACAAAAATTCAGGAAGTTCGGAGCACATCAACATTCAGAGGTAAGAGATTCAAATGCAGAGATCCCCATGGCCAAACGGCTCCAAAGACATTTTCCGGAATGCACTTCTAGGCCTGGACCCACCAGTCCGCGCCCCTTCAAATTCAAACTTCAAATTTGACTGGTTTGCCACGTCTCTCCCCTTTTCTCTATACCTTTTCATTTATTTATTCACTTTCCCTTCAAAAATAAAAAAAAATAAAAACAATTCCTTCATGAAACTTTTCACTTAGTTTAAATTCCTTTTAATATTGAATAAAACAAAAGATCGCATCCAAAATTAAAATTTTGAAAAGTGACATGATCTATGACATTTAAAGGGTAAAAGCGTCATAAAGACGAATTCTTGCTTTTGCTTATGCTAGTGGGAAAATATCTTGATAGGGACCATATTGACTAAGTTGTTGATTAATGTGATATAGTTCTCGCTCATGATTCATACCCTATCTATTTAAGGTTCTTGGATATTAACTTTTGAAAACGTCATAAACCATAATGTCACTACTCTATAGTGAGAAAATTTCCATGCTCCATGATCTAATAGAAAATCCTCTCTCTAGTATGTGCTAGTAAATGAGAGATAGACTATGCAAAATTATGAAAAAAGTAATAAAATATATATATAGCAAAAAAAATTGATGAGCATATCAAAGCTCATAGAAAAAAAATGATGATGAGCATATCAAAGCTAATAGAAAAATAAAGATAGCTATGTCTCAAAATAATAAGTTAGGAAAGAGAGATCATATAAAGGAGTTTTGATATTTTGCCATGTTTCCACACACTTGCACATCTTGATCTAAGAGTATGACATTTCTCTCCTTGGATCCGAAGTTTGACTTTAACATATATGCAAGGTAAGTATGCTACATTGTTTATCCCTACCTAAGCTCCACATAAGCCATTTAGAAATAGGGAGATACAAAGAAGGCAACCTTTTTATGCCTTGGTGAGGAAACATAAAACTTTGAGTGACTTAGAGTACTATAAGAGGAGTAAGTTGACTTATGTGCTTTATTTTGAAAAATTTATCAAAAACTCCAAGTACTAAAATATGATTTAGGAAAGATGAATTTTCCTTGAGAGTTGTTCCATTTCTCAACTTCTCAAGGATATATGTTAGCCAATACCACATATCCCAATGGTAGACAAAATGTCTTGAATGAATCTTTATGTTTGTTTTATACTTTGAATAACATAGTCTTGTTATCTTTTAACCTTTACACGAGGACGAGCAAAGAGGTAAGTATGGGGCATCTTGTTGACGGTAATTACAAGCTCTTTTATCACCATCAAAACACCGTCAACATCCTCATATTCAAAGGAAAACAAGAATAGCATGAACATAATTTACCCAATAACTAGTTCCACATGTCCCATGACTATTTGATGCAGGTAATGACAAATGGGTCTTTTGGGAGCCAGTGGGCCTACTTAGGGGGTCACCGACCACCCTATGGACCCACTTGGCATCCTTAGCCCCCATGATCCATGTAACACCCTCAAGAATACTCTCTACCCTTGGATCCAAGTATATTCACCTCTCAATGGTCCAGATTCACAGCAAAAGGATCCATAGGCCCAACATGACATATTTCCAAGTATGGCAAATGTGCACAAGGCATACACCATCATGATGGGCATTACGTCTAGAAGCCACCTGCGAAAGATGAGCCCATTTGGCCACAAAAGGCATTCGGCCGAATGCCTAGGTGGGGCCTGAGACCACCCACCAGGCCCCCTGACCAGTGGGTTAGCTTCTAGAAGAAAAGTGGCAGGGCCCACCTGCCATAGGGTTCGGTTGAATCACCATATGGTGGTTCCAGCTTCCCACCGACTTCCTGCATGCCGCCATGCATCCACTTGATCTCCTCCGTTGATTTAAGACGGTTACAATGACGGTTTCATCCTACGATGGTTGATGGAGGTGGCGCGGATCGCTTACATGGCACCGGAGTAGCCCCTACTCCACCTCTAGCTATAAATAGACCCCCTAGGTCCTCACTCTCACTCATGCCTCATTGGAGAAATGTGACGGGAGAGCCCAAATTACAAGAGAGCAAGTGCTAAAGTACTGACTTAACTACCACTTAAAAACACTTAAGCCCATATAATCCCGGTAGTCCGGAAATCTCGAAGGATTTCTAACATCAACTCAGGATCGCGTACATTCAGGGATACTCATCCGAACGAGCCACAAATCAACCAAAAATACTTAAAATACGAAATAAGTTATTACAACACTTTGTTCCAACATACAGGTAGTACTTACGCCACAACACCTGTGGCCAAATAAAACATTATTTGAAACTGAACTTGAAGTTTTTTTAAAAAAATAGGGGGTGCCCACGATGTCACATCCGACAATAGCAAAAGATGAGCTTGTAGAAGACCTTGCCCAAGGCCTACTCCTCTTCTCCTTCAACAGGATAGAGACAGTGCTTACAATAGCCGAAGTATACTTGGCCATCTGCAACAAACGGGATAAACCCTGAGTACGGGAATGTACTCAGCTAGATTTACCCGTCTAACTGAAAATAAAGACTCCAAGGATATGCATGGCTGTATCTGGAGTTGGGTAAGCTTTACTTGCGGAAATGCTTAAATTAAAGGAGTTTACTTTAATGAGGCGGTGAGCAGTCATCTTTTATCCTACAATTATCTCTAGGTTATTGCATCTATACTAGAGCACTCACTTGAACTACTCAAACAATACAGTAACATATATCCAGTTCCTTCATCAATATTTTAGTAAACCATTAAGATGTCACATGGAGTTGTACCATGGTGAAGCTCAGCAAATCCCCCATATCCAGTGGGGGGCAGCAATTCAAAATCGATATACACCAGCTGGTAAGATTACCTTTAACACACGCCCATACTTTTCCCCGTCGGGTCAGCATTAGTTACCGCTCAACAAAGTCCAGGTGGTAAACGACGCGGGCTCGCATTGGTCCACCCAATTGTAGAAAATAGATGGCCACCACGGGCAGATCGTATCTACAGTCTAGAGGGTGCTCACAACAGATTGAGCTCCGGCCTGGACATGTTTACTCGGCTTCGGGGTCGACACTCCCAACGGCCCCTATGTGAAAGGGCGCATTCCAAAGATGTAAGAGGGCCACCATCGTGTACAAACCTATACGATCCAATGGACGGACTGCCCCTAAGTCTAAAGCCACTTGGTGCACTTGCCTTCCAGTTGATCACATTTCATTACTACCAAGGTTCTTTCCACGATAGCAGAATATAGCCAACCGTGATAGTATTAACCCTAAGGGACAATACGGAAAAATTTGAAAGAGAGGTAACCATTTTATTCTAAGCAGGCTAAGCGGTTGCTTTTGCTTTATTATTAACAGGGTAACAAGGTAGGTAAAACAATAATCAAGGAAGGTAATGCAGCAAATTGGGATTCAAATAACTCCTGTCACCTAATGCATCACAGTATAAAATACTCAAGTAGGTTAAATTGTAAATATTGGGAGGCTTAAGAATGCTTCGGGGCTTGCCTTGAGAGAAGGTGGAGGGCTGGTGGTCAGGGCACTCAGGAAGGTTAGTGTCGAGCTCTTGGTACTCCTCGTATAGCTCCTGTACCTCCTGGACTTCTGTCTCTGTGGGCTCCTGATGTTCCTCCACGGATCCTAAATGATTGCAATGCATAAATAAATAACTGAATGGTGTAGGGATGATGCTTGAACAAGATTTAACACACTAACAGAGATTCTAAGCATAGGACCAGAGAACTACCATAAAGCTACTTACATCTAGAGCTACTAGCAACAAGGGTAAACAGGCTATAACTTATGTTTAGCAGAGACTATGCTTTAGAACATATTTATCAGGAAAGTTCTATGATCAACACAAACACATAGCTAACATTGATATATATAACAGGAAGCAACTAAACTAAACATTAGTACTGAAGACATTCTCCAAAGAAAAACATTTATATATAAACACAACAGTCAGATCATGACATGCAGAATCTAACAACAAGATTTCACCAAACTCTAGATATAGATTAAACAAGCCTGACATATATTACTGAAAATAGAATAGGGAAATCATTTCGGACACAGGCTTGAGGCACGCAGAGGCTTGTGGGGTGACTGACAGGCAAGACCCTCGATTACTCGAGGTCCAGCCACCGTCGAGCAGGAACAGAGAACGGTGCTGATTGGCGTTTTCTCGCCGACGGTGAAGTCTTCGGCGGTGGGGTTGGTTGTGCTAGGCTCGGGATGACTACGCGCATCCACTGGTGGTGTCGATTGAACTGTTGCGACCATGGAAAGGGTGGACGGTGTGTGGTGGCGGTGTGGCGCGACGGTGCTACACGGCGAAGTGATCACCGGCGATGCGAAGCTCGGCGCTGGGGTGCGTGAGCATCGTGGTGATGTGGTGAGTGCGGCTCGAGGGCTAGCTGAGCCAGAGAGGCTCTGTGGAACCTGGGCCACGTGCAAGCTCCACGGCGGCGGCAATGGCGCACAGCCAACGGTGCTGTGACGACACGGATCGGACTGAAGCTAGAGGAACGACGTTCTCACCTTGGCTATCTCTGGTGAAGCTTCCACGAAGATGGAGGCGTCAGAGACGAGACGGCGAACGGTGAACGTTGGTTGATCGGTGCGTTGGCGACTCGGAGTTCGAAGAACGGCGAAGGCATTCCGGTGACTGGAGTCCGCGGCTGCTGAAACAAAGGCGAGCAGCGTGGGTGCGTGGCAAAGGCGAAATCTAGAAGGAGAAGGATTGAGCAGAGAAGCTCGGGTGGTGGTGGATTTGAGAAATGGCGCTTGCGGTGCTCGGAGCTCTCGGCGCGAAGAAGGCAGAGAATGCGAGCGATTGCGCGAGTGCAGATGAGTGCAAACGAGTGCGGGGAGGTGGAGGAGGTATAGGCGGTCCTCTTTGCATGGTCATGGCCGACCGGTGCGGCCAGTGGGCCGTGACGTGATGGTGCGGCGGTGGTAGCGACGCTGGCGTGTTTGCGGCGAGCGAAGCAAAGCAAGACTTGGTCGACGCGCCGTTAGCGCGGATTCGCGCTATATTTCGAAAGAGACAAGGCGGGGCGCTGATCGGGCGCGGCACCCGCGGCGGCGTTACTGCGAAACGACGGCGCGGCGCGCGGCAGTGCGGCTGGCAGGTCTGCGGCGGCGAAGCAGGGCGTCAGCGGCGGGGAAAACGGTGCCGACTTGGTCCAAGCGCCGTTAATGCGGATTTGAGTGAGACAGAGCGAGCGGCGACAGCGATGTCGGTGCAGTGCCGAAGCGGCGGCGATGGCGTGTTCCACTTCCGTGGTCCGGCATCGTCGGCCACGCGGCGAATGACTCCGACGTACGGCTCAGCCACGGTCGGTATTGAGGGTAGGGTCGATGGGTTGATCGAGGCTCCGACTCGGTCGAGCCTTCCGTGCGGGGTCGTTCGTCCAAGCCTCGGTTCGTCACTTCGAGGGTCAAAGTCGAGGGGGCGTCGATAGACTGACTGATCGAGCCTCTGGCCCGGGGTCGTTCGATCGACCCTCGGTCCATCACGTTCATCGAGCGGTGGTCGAGGCTGAGCGGTGCTGCTCGACCTGTTCCGGTTCTGATTTCCTCTTTCCCATTTTCTTTTATTTGATAAAACTATGCAAAGTAACTAAACATAAAGCAAACCATACTTTACCCAAAGCAAAGCAAGGTTTAACTAAACAGGTTAATCACGAGGTTAAGCACAAAACACTTATTCAATTCTAGTTTCAAACATAGAAACACACACATGAAATGATAGCATATGCAAACATGAATGCAATGAAATGATGTGCTTAGTGGCTAATGATGATCCTAATGCAAGCTTGACACAGGGTGTCACAGCCCTTCCCCCCTTAACGAAATCTCGTCCTGAGATTTGAGTTTAGTACCATTTATTATAAAAGACGGGGTAGTTTGCGATTAGGTAGGTCTCGGTCTCCCAGGTTGCATCATGGGGACCATGATGACTCCAAAGAACTTTGAAAGTCTTCACTTCTCGATTCCTGGCGACTCTTGTCTTTGTATCCAAGATCCTTTCTGGTTCTTCAAAGTATTCCATGTCTGAGCTGATTACGATGTCAGAACTTGGAACAAATTCTTCTTCTGGAACCCGAAGACACTTCTTGAACTGTGATACATAGAACACTGGAAAGATAGAACTCATCTCTGGGGGTAACTGTACTTGGTAAGCCACTTTACCTTTCCTTGCGATGATCTGATAAGGTCCAACATATCGGGGTGCTAACTTCTTCTTAACTCCAAAGCGACGAACGCCTCTCATTGGTGATACCTTAAGATACACATAATCACCAACTTGAAACTCCAAAGGTCTCCTCCTTTGATCTGCATACCCTTTCTGTCGAGATTGAGCTGCCTTGATATGTTGTTGAACAGTGCGCACTATTTCTTCTGCCTCTTTCACATAGTTTGTACCATAGAATCCCTTATCTCCTGATTCAATCCAATTGACAGGGGTTCTACACTTACGTCCATACAAAGCATCGAACGGTGCCATCTTAATGCTTTCTTGGTAACTGTTGTTATAAGAAAACTCCGCCAAAGGTAACCATTTCTCCCATGATCCTTCTGCTGATAAAACACATGCTCTCAACATGTCTTCCAACACTTGATTTACTCGTTCCGTTTGTCCATCTGTCTGAGGGTGATAAGCGGAACTTCGAATCAACTTTGTTCCCAACTCTTTATGTAACTGCTCCCAAAAACGAGCGATAAACTGTGATCCTCTGTCGGATATGATGGTCTTAGGAATACCATGCAACCTTAAGATATTCTGAACATAAAGCTCGGCATACTGATGAGGTCGATGTGTAACTCTGACTGGTATGAAGTGAGCGACCTTTGTTAAGCGATCAACGATAACCCATATCGAGTCATTTCCTTTCTGAGTAGCAGGTAAACCTGTGATGAAATCCATACTGATATCTTCCCACTTCCACTCAGGTATCGAAAGAGGTTGTAACAACCCGGCAGGTTTCAAGTGTACTGCCTTGATGCGACAACACGTATCACACTTCGCGACATACTCTGCGATATCCAACTTCATCTTAGACCACCAAAACCTTGTCCTCAGGTCTTGATACATCTTACTACTACCAGGGTGGATCAACAACTTTGAGTTATGTGCTTCATTGAGAATCCTTTCTTGCAAGAATTGATCCTTAGGTACTACCAAACACTAATTGAACCATAGGACTCCTTTTTGATCCACTTTGAAATTCAGAGATTCACTGGTTTCCAACCTTTGTTTGATTTGTACAAGCTCTTTATCCGATTTCTGTCCCTCAATAATATCACTATCCAAGGTGCACTGGATAACAATATTATTTATGATCGAAGGGTGCATTAGATCAAAACCATCTTCTAACAAGGGTTGCAACAAGTTGCAATGAGATTTGCGACTCAAAGCATCTGCTACAACATTTGCTTTTCCAGGATGATAATGCACTTCCAAGTTATAATCCTTGATGGTAACTCGACAACAAATCAATCCGCGGCAACGGATATTTGTTTTTGATGGTAACTGCATTGAGAGGGCGATAGTCCACGCACATTCTTAAGGTTTTATCCTTCTTTTTCACAAAGATGGCTGGACATCCCCAAGGTGAACAACTTGGTTGGATCAAACCTTTTTCTAGCAACTCCTGGAGTTGTTTCTTGAGTTCTGCTAACTCATTGGGTGGCATCCTATATGGTCTCCTAGATATAGGTGCTGTCCCTGGAGCTAGCTCTATAGCAAACTCGACATCTCGATCTGGAGGTAACCCTGGAAGATCATCAGGAAACACATTCGGAAACTCACAAACTACAGGAATCTTATCCAACAATTCTGTAGTGATAGCAAATATGACTCCAAGCTGATTTGGGTTCTTAGGTAAGAAGATCCCAAAGGTAACTCCATTCTGGGGGTTGGTGATAGATACTGCTCGTTGGGCGATATCTAGATGCACTTTCCAAGCTTTCATCCATTCCATACCAAGGATTACATCTAGACCTAGCTCAGGTATTACGATGAGGTTGACATATATCGATGCCATCCCCATGGTAATTTCTACATCCTTTACCATTTTACGAGTATATAGGACAGCTCCTGCTGCACTAATCTGATACTCCTTTTCCAATTCTACCACCTTCTGTTGACTCCGCAACACGAAGTTCCCACTAACGAATGAATGCGATGCTCCAGAATCAAACAAGATAACGGCAGGACATTGATTAACAAGAAATGTACCAGCGGTGACAGGTTCTCCTTCTGGTACTTCCTCCAAGGTGGTGTGGTGAACATTCCCTATGCGAGGCTTCTGAGGATAACTGAACTACCTTCTGGGCTTCGTGCAGAAGCAAGATAGGTGACCAGTTTGTCCGCAATTGAAGCACGATCCTACCATATATGGCATCTTCTGACTTCCAACTGTAGGTGCTGCGACTTTACCCTTAGTCTGCTGCAAGGGTGCAGTGAAGGGCCTCTGGTAAGCGGGACGAGCACGAGCATTGGTCATCTTCCCTTGAGGTGGTCGAAAACGTGCACCAACTTGTGGTGGACGAAACACTGGCCTTGAAGCACTGGGACCCCGATTCTGGTGGGATCCTCCTTCTGGGATGCGACGACACGTCTCTGCAAGCAACCTGTTGTCATTGGTCTCTTGATTCAAGCAGTCACTGATGAAGTCACTGAAGGTGAGGCGGTAGCTATTTCCCATCTTGGACAGAAGAGCGGCATTCATGCCTCTCTTGAAGCTAGCGATCTTCTTGGCTTCAGTGTTGACAAAGTCACTGGCATAGTGAGCCAACTTGTTGAAACTAGCGAGGTACTCTGTTACTGTTCTGGTCCCTTGGGACAGCCTCATGAACTCTGTAAGCTTCATCTCCATCACACCGTCTGGGATGTAGTGACAGCGCATAGCTGTGGAGAACAACTCCCATGTAACTGCAGTACCGGTAGGCAGATTATCACGGTACTGGGACCACCAGATACTCGCTGGCCCTTCCAGCCTATGCGTGGCATACTCCGCCTTTAGCTCCTCCGTCAGATGTAGAAGTCGAAACTTCTGGGTCATGGAGTGCAGCCACTCATCTGCCTCCAGTGGTTCAGTAGCTTCCTTGAAGATCAGAGGGCGGGTGTCCATGAAATCTTTGTAAGAACTGTACTGATTAGGTGCGGCCCGCTGCTGTTGTCTGTGCTGCTGAGCTGTGTTGGCAGCGATGTTGCGCAGGGTTTCATTCATCTGCCGCTGCATCTCTTCAACACTTCTTTGGCTGCCCAAGAACTGGCCAAAGAACGCTTCCGGTGTCATTGCAGGTGGTGGTGGTGGTGGCAAGTCCTCTCTCTGGGATGCCTCTCCATCACCCCGGTTGGTGCGACGAGTGTTAGCCGTCATCTGTATAGCCCATTAACAAGCAACAATTAGGTGATGCTATATTGAATCAATGAATAAATACCGTGTTGTACAAAATGTAACATTAAGCACACGACCAGATATAGTTATTCATCTTTCCACATAACATCACAGAATTAATTGCTCATCATAAACATACAAATAACATTCTAAATTCGTCACCAGAACAACGCCTGGACTTAAATTCCATATTCGGCTTACACATCATGAAGATCCAAATTAACAGAGTCTTAAACAACACCAAGATACAAAAGCTCCTTGCGCGGAAGGTCAACTCCTAAACTAGCGCTCTATAACCGTCGGAGTAGTCGTGCTCTCCGATGTTGTCGTCGAGGTTGTAGTCGTAGAAGGGCTCGTCGGCAAAGACCTCGTTCGGTGAGTCGGGACTAAGGATCACTCCATCCTGTGGCTCTGGCTCCTCAGGTGCAGGTGCTTCGGCGACTTCAGCTGCTGCTTCCTGCTGCTGATGGAGGGCGTGGAAAGCCTCGTGCAGGTTATTGATGTACTCCTGCTGTCCACTGAGGTTTCCCTCTAACTCTGCAACTCTAGCCTGCAGGTCTTCAGACTCGGTCCAAGCTTCATTTTTGGAGTTGGTGGCATCGAGAAGCAACTGCTCACTGACCACACGAGCAGTGATCTCCTCCTCCAACTTAGTCTGAGCCTGATTGCAATCCAGAGTCATCTGAGCTAACTCTGCCTGAAGGTTCTCGACGGTTGTCTCGAACTCCTGCTGCAACTGGCGCTTACTTTCCATCGTGGCGTTGTGGATTTCTGTAACATCTGCCAGACTACGCTCCAGACTCTCACAAGTGCCTAGAAGAGCTCCAGTGGCACCCATGGCTGGGGTCTCACAAAAGAAAAGCTCCTCTTCGCCTCCTGTCAGAGCTGTCTCCTCAGTCTGCATCCAATCCACAGGAAAAGCTGATCCACGCGGGAACACTCCCGGCCATGCGTCTGGAAGATCTGCGGGAAAACGAGCGATGATGTCCTTTAGCACAAGGTATGCTGCCCTGTTGGCTCCATCCTTAGCACAAGCTCCCTTGGTAACGATCGTCCATCCTGCCCAATCGGGCCTTCCTTCCGAAGCTTTTACTCTGATCTCAACCTGGACCAAAGAATCTTGACCATACTGCTGCTTCTGCCAAGAGTACTTGGGTTCACTACCCTCGGAATACCCAATGGCATGCAAAACTCGCCAAAGGATGGTCGACAGCCCAAAGTACGTCAAAAACTTTCCCCTGGTCATCTTCCTTGCCAAAGGGTGGCGAGGGACTCCTGCTCCTCCGGTTGCTTTCCGGGCAGTCAGACGGGTACGAGGCATCTGAAGAATAAAGGGGTTTTGACTCTCGTGAGACAGACATTAAGTTGGTCATTTTTATCAAAAAGGTGATGATTACAATTTAAGGGGAGGGATGACATGATACATGAATATAAACATGATGCATGATCGTAACTACGTTCTCACTCCACTAGAATGACCCGTAAGTCCTAACGTTCTAGTCGGTGGCAAGACGATCTCTCATTACGCAGTTATTCGTTCTACACAGTTGCGTAGTTAGCGTACCTGCAGAAAATTCATCTCAGCCCAAAAGAACAAAACCCAATGCAAAAAAATCACCGGGCACTTCCTGATACGCACTAAGTACATACCAGTTAGATACCAAAACCTTATGCACCAAGCTCGGAAAACCCACCCAGCATTTCATACTTCTCAGATATGTCTGCGTGAAAGCTCGCATATCCTTAAGTATCAAGATATCACTTCCCTTGACCAACGGTTGGAAGGTCTACTCTCACATCTCCCAAATAGTTTTCAATGCAATTTTCGAACCTAATATCATTCTTCCCAAGAATGATATCCCGGCAAATTACAAAGATCCAGCATGAGCAAAACTCTGAACCAAGTTAGTATAACTAAGCCACCTGATTTCCTAGTATAGGGCTAAGGACTAGACTCTCGCACCCAAGTTTCAAAATTAGTTTATAAAAATAGTTTTGAAAATACCAGTTTTGTTAAGAAAGTTGCTCAAACGAATGAGGATACCTGAACAATGCTTTGATACCAGCTGTGACGGAACCGCCCAAATTACAAGAGATCAAGTGCTAAAGTAGCTGACTTAACTACCACTTAAAAACACTTGAGCCCATATAATCCCGGTAGTCCAGAAATCTCGAAGGATTTCTAACATCAACTCAGGATCGCGTACATTCAGGGATACACATTCGAACGAGCCACAAATCAACCGAAAATACTTAAAATATGAAATAAGTTATTACAACACTTTGTTCCAAATACAGGTAGTACTTACGCCACAACACCTGTGGCCAAATAAAACATTGTTTGAAACTGAACTTGAAGTTTTTTTAAAAAAATAGGGGTGCCCACGATGTCACATCCGACAATAGCAAAAGATGAGCTTGTAGAAGACCTTGCCCAAGGCCTACTCCTCTTCTCCTTCAACAGGATAGAGACAGTGCTTACAATAGCCGAAGTATACTTGGCCATCTGCAACAAACGGGATAAACCCTAAGTACGGGAATGTACTCAGCTAGACTTACACGTCTAACTGAAAATAAAGACTCCAAGGATATGCATGGCTGTATCTGGAGTTGGGTAAGCTTTACTTGTGGAAATGCTTAAATTAAAGGAGTTTACTTTAATGAGGCGGTGAGCAGTCATCTTTTATCCTACTAATTATCTCTAGGTTATTGCATCTATACTAGAGCACTCACTTGAACTACTCAAACAATACAGTAACATATATCCAGTTCCTTCATCAATATTTTAGTAGAACCATTAAGATGTCACATGGAGTTGTACCGTGGTGAAGCTCAGCATAATCCCCCATATCCAGTGGGGGCGGCAATTCGAATCGATATACACCAGCTGGTAAGATTACCTTTAACACACGCCCATACTTTCCCCGTCGGGTCAGCATTAGGTTACCGCTCAACAAAGTCCAGGTGGTAAACGACGCGGGCTCGCATTGGTCCACCCAATTGTAGAAAATAGATGGCCACCACGGGGCAGATCGTATCTACAGTCTAGAGGGTGCTCACAACAGATTGAGCTCCGGCCTGGACAGTGTTTACTCGGCTTCGGGGTCGACACTCCCAACGGCCCCTATGTGAAAGGGCGCATTCAAAGATGTAAGAGGGCCACCATCGTGTACAAACCTATACGATCCAACGGACGGACTGCCCCTAAGTCTAAGCCACTTGGTGCACTTGCCTTCCAGTTGATCACATTTCATTACTACCATAGGTTCTTTCCACGATAGCAGAATATAGCCAACCGTGATAGTATTAACCCTAAGGGACAATACGGAACATAGAAAGAGAGGTAACCATTTATTCTAAGCAGGCTAAGCGGTTGCTTTTGCTTTATTATTAACAGGGTAACAAGGTAGGTAAAACAATAATCAAGGAAGGTAATGCAGCAAATTGGGATTCAAATAACTCCTGTCACCTAATGCATCACAGTATAAAATACTCAAGTAGGTTAAATTGTAAATATTGGGAGGCTTAAGAATGCTTCGGGGCTTGCCTTGAGAGAAGGTGGAGGGCTGGTGGTCAGGGCACTCAGGAAGGTTAGTGTCGAGCTCTTGGTACTCCTCGTATAGCTCCTGTACCTCCTGGACTTCTGTCTCTGTGGGCTCCTGATGTTCCTCCACGGATCCTAAATGATTGCAATACATAAATAAATAACTGAATGGTGCAGGGATGATGCTTGAACAAGATTTAACACACTAACAGAGATTCTAAGCATAGGACCAGAGAACTAATACAAAGCTACTTACATCTAGAGGTACTAGCAACAAGGGTAAACAGGCTATAACTTATGTTTAGCAGAGACTATGCTTTAGAACATATTTATCAGGAAAGTTCTATGATCAACACAAACACATAGCTAACATTGATATATATACAGGAAGCAACTAAACTAAACATTAGTACTGAAGACATTCTCCAAAAAAAACATTTATATATAAACACAACAGTCAGATCATGACATGCAGAATCTAACAACAAGATTTCACCAAACTCTAGATATAGATTAAACAAGTCTGACATATATTACTGAAAATAGAATAGGGAAATCATTTTGGACACGGGCTCGAGGCACGCAGAGGCTTGTGGGGCGACTGACAGGCATGACCCTCGATTACTCGAGGTCCAGCCACCGTCGAGCGGGAACAGAGAACGGTGCTGATCGGTGTTTTCTCGCCGACGGTGAAGTCTTCGGCGGTGGGGTTGGTTGTGCTAGGCTCGGTATGACTACGCGCATCCACTGGTGGTGTCGGTTGAACTATTGCGACCATGGAAAGGGGTCGACGGCGTGTGGTGGCGGTGCGGCGCGATGGTGCTACACGGCGAAGTGATCACCGGCGATACGAAGCTTGGCGCTGGGGTGCGTGAGCATCGTGGTGATGTGGTGAGTGCGGCTCGAGGGCTAGCTGAGCCAGAGAGGCTCTGTGGAACCTGGGCCACGTGCAAGCTCCGCGGCGGCGGCAATGGCGCACGGCCAACGGTGCTGTGACGACACGGATCGGACTGAAGCTAGAGGAACGACATTCTCACCTCGGCTATCTCTGGTGAAGCTTCCACGAAGATTGAGGCGTCGGAGACGAGACGGTGAACGGTGAACGTTGGTTGATCGGTGCGGTGGCGACTCGGAGTTCGAAGAACGGCGAAGGCGTTCCGGCGACTGGAGTCCGCGGCTGGTGAAACAGAGGCGAGCAGCGTGGGTGCGGGGCAAAGGCAAAAGCTAGAAGGAGAAGGATTGAGCAGAGAAGCTCGGGTGGTGGTGATTTGAGAAAGGGCGCTTGCGGTGCTCGGAGCTCTCGGCGCGAAGAAGGCAGAGAATGAGAGCGATTGCGCGAGTGTAGATGTGTGCAAACGAGTGCGGGGAGGTGGAGGAGGTATAGGCGCTCCTCTTTGCATGGTCATGGCCGACCGGTGCGGCCAGTGGGCCATGACGTGATGGTGCGGCGGTGGCAGCGACGCTGGCGTGTTTGCGGCGAGCGAAGCAGAGCAAGACTTGGTCGATGCGCCTTTAGCGCAGATTCGCGCTTTATTGCGAAAGAGACAAGGCGGGGCGCTGATCAGACGCGGCACTGCGGCGGCGTTACTGCGAAACGACGGCGTGGCGCGCGGCAGTGCGGGTGGCAGGTCTGCGGCGGCGAAGTAGGGCGTCAGCGGCGGGGAAAACGGTGCCGACTTGGTCCTAGCGCCGTTAACGCGGATTTGAGTGACACAGAGCGAGCGGAGACAGCGATGTCGATGCAGTGCCGAAGCGGCGGCGATGGCGTGTTCCACTTCCGCGGTCGGGCATTGTTGGCCACGCGGCGAATGACTCTGACGTACGGCTCAGCCGCGGTCGGTTGAGTGCGCGCGAGCGTGCGCGGCACGTGCGTGCGAGCGAGGGCGCGGAAGAGGGGTCGATATCAAGGGTATGGTCGATGGGTTGATCGAGCCTCCGACTCGGTCGAGCCTTCCATGCGGGGTCGTTGGTCCAAGCCTCGGTTCGTCACTTCGAGGGGTCGAAGTCGAGGGGGCGTCGATAGACTGACTGATCGAGCCTCTGGCCCGGGGTCGTTCGATCGACCCTCGGTCCATCACGTTCATCGAGCGGTGGTCGAGGCTGAGCGGTGGTGCTCAACCTGTTCCGGTTCTGATTTCCTCTTTCCCATTTTCTTTTATTTGATAAAACTATGCAAAGTAACTAAACATAAAGCAAACCATACTTTACCCAAAGCAAAGCAAGGTTTAACTAAACCGGTTAATCACAAGGTTAAGCACAAAACACTTATTCAATTCTAGTTTCAAACATAGAAACACACACATGAAATGATAGCATATGCAAACATGAATGCAATGAAATGATGTGCTTAGTGGCTAATGATGATCCTAATGCAAGCTTGACACAGGGTGTCACAAGAAACTACTCCTTAGTAGTAGTGCTATGCTAGTTTGAGGAGAGTGAGGGAAGTCTTCTGGAGAAAGCCCTGGATCTATCGGGAATCTTCTCCAGAGCTCTACCTCAGCGGATGCGATCCTCTTCTAAGTTCAGCACTTGTAAGTGATACATCCGAGTTCTTTATAGCAATTAATATTCTAAATCTGGTTTAGCTGTTATACACCTTTTCATTCTTGTTCATCGCTTTACTTTAAGTAGAGTGCTTTAGCCTTGACGTAGGGTTAAAGTAGTAAGAATAGTGTAGACATGGTGTCTAGACTAGATCTTGCCTTTGTAAATCGCTTATCGCGCGGATTGTTTGTGGATGCTAGTAGAAGGTGACAGCTCTATCTAGTCTTCGTATTCCACCACGTGTGTCAGATAAGTTCTTAAAAGGTAAGGCCTCAATACAACATGATGCTGCGGTCCGGTTAGAGTTTTGCCCTCTTTCTGATCTATCCCATCGCCTCCTACAAGAGAAGGGCTGATAAAGCCAATATAACCAGCTTTGCCTTGCTAGATATCTTTGCTACATAGAACCTCTCAACCCAGTTATCACAATCTCCCTTGATTCATCATAGGACATATCTTTAATCCTAGTTAGATCACTATCGTTCCCTGAGGAAAATACAATACCTGGAATACTCCTGGTGAAGTGATACATCAGTATAATCTGTGTGCTTGCGGATTTATCCAATAGTCATAAGAAATACCAACACTGGGTTTGCTTGATTTGCAACCCGAGGAAAAAAGTCAACTCTCCCATCATGCTCATCTCAAATTCCCTGCTCATAAGATCTGCAAACTTGGCAACAAGAGCATGAGAAGAACCACCAAAGATGATATCATCCACGTATCTTTGGACAAGGAGAGTGTCTTTTCCTTGCTTGAGAAGAAACAACGTCTTATCTACCAATCCCATTTTAAAGCCCTTAGCAAGCAAAAAGGTTTTTAGCCTATCATACCATGCTCTAGGTGCTTGTTTCAAACCGTACAAAGCTTTGTGAAGTTTAAAAACATGGTTTGGAAACTTGGGATTTTTGAAACCGGGAGGTTGTTTAACATAAACTTCCTCGTCTATGTAGCCATTTAAGAAAGCACTTTTAACGTCCATTTGAAAAAGTTTAAAACCCCTAGAAGCCGCAAAAGCTAGAAGGATTCTAATGGCTTCTAAACGAGCTACGGGAGCAAAGGTTTCCTCATAGTCTATTCCCTCCTTTTGACAAAAGCCTTGAGCTACCAACCTAGCCTTGTTGCGCACTACTACCCCCATCTTCAATTTTTTTATTTTTGAAAACCCATTTGGTACCTATGGGGTGGCAACTAGGTGGTGGAGGATGAAGACCCAAACACGGTTTCTCTCAACGTTTTCTAACTCCTCATGCATGGCATTAACCCAATAAGAATCCATCAAAGCGTGTCCAACATCTCGGGGCTCAAAAGAAGTGACAAAAGCAAAATGAGCAAAGTGAGAGATATAGGACCTGGACTGCGTGACTCGACGGTCGATGTCACCGATGATGTTGTCCGGCGGGTGCTGCCGCTGGATGTGCCGGGGCGCCTACCTGGACGAAGTGGCCTCCCCCTCAGGTGCAATGGGCACGGACTGAGGAAGCTGCTCGAACGGACCCCATGTAAAGGAAGTAGTCGGGTCGGGGCCGTGAGCCGAAGTAGACGTCATAGGGTCGACGGGGGCAGCCAGTGGAGTCAGCTCGGGATCACCCCAATCGGCATCGTCCTCCTCCTCCTCCACAAAGATGCTAGTGTTCACCTCATCATCACCTGCAAGCTCAAAGGCAGTTGAAACACAGGGCATAGTTTCATCAAAAGTAATCTCACAACTCTACATCACTCGGTTAGTCTCAAGGTTAAGTGCACGATAAGCGCGAGAGTGAGTAGAATAACTAAGAAAGATACCATCAGAAGATCGTGATTCAAATTTATCCAACTTAGCGCCCTTTTTGAGGATGAAGCACCTGCACCCAAACACCCGTAGGTGACTTACCTTGGGTGGTCTCCCAAATCGCAACTCATAAGAAGTCTTCTTCTTCAAAGCTCGGAGGAAAATGCGATTGGAAACATAGCAAGCAGAACTGAGTGCTTCGGCCGAATACCGCCTAGGAGTCCTATGCTCATCGAGCATCGTCCTGGCCATCTCAACAAGGGTCCGATTCTTGCGCTCAACAACACCGTTCTGCTGAGGAGTGTGAGCTGAGGAAAACTGGTGATCGAGACCCAAAGAAGAACAAAGAGTTGCAAATTGAGCATTCTAGAATTCTGTGCCATTGTCACTGCGGATAGCTCTCATGGCATTCTTAGGTAGCTCAGTTTGCAATCTCAAAATCAGATCTTGAACAAGTGGAAAAGCCTCATCCTTACTCTCCAAAAAGAACACCCAAGAGTACCTCGAGTAGTCATCAACGACTACAGCAACATACCACTTCCCTCCTTCCGACCTACTCCGAGCTGGACCAACTGTGTCCATGTGTAAAAGCTCGCCGGGTCGAATGGTCATGATCTCAGTCACAGGAGGATGGGAAGCGACAACCATCTTGCGATGCCTGCAAGGATGGAAAACCAAATCCTTCTCGAACTTCAACTTTGGCAATCCTTGGATAAGGTCCATTGAGCTATGCCTTGCAAGCATGTCAAAACTCAAATGTCCCAATCTCCTATGCCACTTCCAAAGCTCGGAAGAAGAACCGACAAGAAGACAACGAGAAGGTCCGGAAGAGATAGTAAAATCCGCACGAAAAACCTTCTCGAAGGGCAAAATTCGGCAAACAAGGTCACCCCGAGAGTCCAAAATCCGAGACAAGTTTGGCTTAAAGCACACTTCAAAACCGTCTTCAAGGAGTTGCAAAACCGAGAGAATGTTAAAATGCAAATTCGCAACCAAAGCAACATCCTTGAGGACAAAAGACAAATTGACTCGGATCGACCCTCGGAGACAACCTTACCTTTACTCTTGTCCCCGAATGTAATGTACTCGGTGTGGCGCACGGGGTCGAGGCTCGAGAACCACTTGGCACTTCCGGTCGTATGGCGTGAACATCCGGAATCCACAAGCCGAGTCTCCTCCAGTCCTCCTTGCTACATCAATAAAAAGACATAGGGTGAGCAAACAGATCAACACTAGGGTTAGTAAACTGTGAAGGATACCAGTGTTGTCCCCCTTGCCCAAAGAATGGTTTAGGAGGAAAACCAAACATCTCCTACCCCAGGGGGGAATAGCGATCACCACGATAGGGAAAACGTGGTCCGCTAAAGAAGGGTGGAGTAAAGCCATTGCCACGAGGCCCGTAGTCGTATGGGTCACGACCAGTACCCCGCCGGGCACGACCACCACGTGGTCTCGCCTCCTAAGGCCTAGCACCTTGAGGCATTGTACCTCTAGGCCTAGAAGTGTGCCTCTGAACTTCCGGTTCACGCACCCCAACTCGTGGGTGGTACATGTCCCGGTTGTTCAACTCAACCTGCCTCCAATCATCTCTCTTCCTCCTATAGCAAAACTCAGTCAAGTGCCCATCCCACTCACAATACTCACAATGGTACCTCACCACACTCTTGGTAGGCACTCTCTTGTTGGGTTGGGTGGCTCTAGCTTTCTTAGGAAGGGGATCACTAGAGATATCTAGCAGGGTGTCAAGTGGGTTGCGAAGGTGGTTCGGTTTTGCAATCCACACTTGCTTCTGTGGAGTGGTTTTGGGTGGCTCTTCAAACACACCATCTCTCACAGGAAACTCAGAGGGGTTGGTAGGCTTAGGTTGAGTGATCTTGGTAAGCTTGGGAGTTGTGGTGGGTTTCTTATTCTCGCTCAAACCACTGCACTTACCGATCTTACCGAACATGCTATCGTCCTTCCCACCTATAGCAAAACCTACTCCCGTGCTGCCAGCCCTTTTGCATTGGCTAAGCATCATCCCCAGCTGTTGCTCTCAGCAGAACACCCAGCTCAAGATGGACCGAAGGTATGTGTTTTCTTCCTCGGTACGCATCTTGTCGTGTCTGCACGACGTGATCTCAAGCTCCAAAGCCTCAAAGAGATCCGACTCTCTAGTGCTATCTGAGCTAACCTTCTCTAGCACAGCAATCCTAGTTTCTCTTTGTGCCAGCTCAGAACGCAAGCCTAAGAAAGACTTGCACGCACCAAGTAAGTGTTGACAGTAATTAAGAGCTATTTATCACCATCAAAATACCGTCAACATCCTCATTTCCAAAGGAAAACAAGCATAACCTGAATATATTGAGCCAAATAATTGGTTCCACATGTCCCTTGACTATTTGATGCAGGTAATGACAAATGGGACCTTCTGGGAGCCAATGGGCCCACATCAAGAAGATTAACGTGACAACTCAACTCAGAACCAACATCTAAAGCATATGACAGGTGGGACCAGCACCCAGGCGGTAGAGGTGGGCTAGGGCCCACTATAGAGATTCGGCCGAATCCTTATAGTGGCCAAACAGGCCCCACTTGCCCCCTTGAGTACTGGGCCACCCTCTAGAAGGTCAAGGAGGGCCCACATGTCAGTGGGGGGTTCAGCCGAATCCCCCTAAGGCGGTTTTCACCTCCCCATCCGACCTACTGACCCCCCACATGGTGGAAATTAACACCCTTGATGCTTAGGTGGTTCTGAGCTCGGTTGGATCCAACGGTGCTTGATGAAGGTGACGCGGATCGCTAACGTGGTACCGGAGTAGCCCCTACTCCACCTCTAGCTATAAATAGACCCCTAGAGCTCCCTATTCATTTCATGCCTCATTGGAGAAACTACTCTCTAGCCTCTTAGTGGAGTTCTTCACTAGTGTTATGCTAGTTGGAGGAGAGTGAGGAGCCTTCTGGAGAAAGCCCCGGGTCTGTCGGGAATCTTCTCCGGACTTCTTCTTTAGAAGATGCGAGTCTCTTGTAAGTTTAGCACTTGTAAGTGACTTCTTCTGAGTTCTTTATAGTATTCAGTGTTCTAAACCTGGTTTAGCTGTTATACAACTTTTCACGCTTGATCATCGCTTTGCTCTGAGTAGAGTGCTTTAATCTTAGGCCATGGTTAAAGTAGTAAGATTAGTGTAGACGTGGTGTCTAAGCTTAATATTGCCTTTGTAAACCGCTTATCGCATGGTTTGTTTGTGGATGCTAGTAGAAGGTGACAGCTCTTAAAAGGTAAGGCTTCAGTACAACTTGACGGCCCGGTCCGGTTAGAGTTTTGTCCTCTTTCTGATCTATCCCGTCGGCTCTTGCAAGAGAAGGGCCAATAAGGCCAGTATAACCAACTATCCCTTGTTAGACATCTGTGCTATCTTGAACCTCTCAACCCAGTTATCATAATCTTCCTTGATCCATCATAGGACATCTTTAATCCTAGTTAGATCACTATCGTTCCCTGAGGAAAATACGATACCTGGAATACTCCCGGTGAAGTGCTACATCGGTATAATCTGTGCGCTTGCGGATCTATCCAATAGTCATAAGAAATACCAACAAGCATTTCTGGCACCGTTGCCGGGGAATGGTAGCTTTTAACTAGTACCCTTTGGTCCTATTTTATCTTTTGTTTACATTCATCTTACCACTCCACATACACATAAAATAACATTAAATTAGCAGAGCGCGCAGCAGAGGAGAGGATGGCTCGCCTTGTTCTGGAGGACAACTTTAGGGCTCTTCGCATTAGCACTAATGCGAAGATCAAGCGTCTTGCCCAAGCCATCGAGAGGGAAAATCTCTTTGATCCTCCGTCTCCATAGGTCGCTAGTCCACAAATAAGATAGGCAGTTAGTTGTATTTTCCAATTTAGTTTGTTCATTTTCCCTTTCATAAATGTAATGTGTGCCTACAAAAATTTGAATTGAATGAAAAATGTTTGGTTCTGCTGGTATTTTGCCCAGCAGAACTCCTGCATTTGATGTCTAGTCCATCAATAAATTCAGCATGCTCCGAAACAAGTATGGGGGAGTTCGGTCGAAACTCCAACTTGTCAAAACAGCACGAGGATCACTGCATCATGCTGAGCACTGCCATGACATGTACCAGAAAAAATTTGGAACAAAATGGCCAACTTTTTGATTCGGCCGAATCACTTTTTTGGCAAAAATTCAGAAAGTTTAGAGTACATCAACATTCAGAGGTAAGAAATTCAAATGCAGAGATCCCCGTGGCCAAACGGCCCCAAAGGCATTCGGCCGAATGCACTTCTAGGGCCTAGACCCACCAATCAGCACCCCTTCAAATTCAAACTTCAAATCTTACTCGTTTGCCACGTCTCTCTCGTTTTCTCTATACATTTTCAATTATTTATTCACTTTCTGTAACGCCCCAGAGTCCAAACGGCTCAGATCCACTCTGCACGCTGAGCGAACCACACCCACCAAAACTTCTCCTTCACATCCATATACATCTTAGTACTACCAGGATGAATAGAATAAGCAGACTCATGAGCTTCACGCAAAATCATTTGCCTTAAAGCTTTATCATCAGGTACACATAAACGATTACCAAACCACAAAGTTCCATTATCATCCATGCGGAAACCAGGTGACTTACCAATTACCAGATTCTCTGCTATCTCCTTTAGTTTCTCATCCTGTAACTGACCTTCTCGGATCTCCTGTTCAAGTGTAGGTTCCATCACCATCTCTACTGCATTGACAATGAAACCCAAGTTCAATCATCCAAACTCATCACACAACGCATCTGACATGGCTGACATAAGTAACTCATGAACTCCACTCTTCCTGCTGAGAGCATCTGCAACCACATTAGCTTTCCCAGGGTGATAATGCACATCTAGATCATAATCCTTGATCAGTTCTAACCATCTGCGTTGTCTCAAGTTCAGATCAGACTGGGTGAAGATATATTTCAAACTCTTATGATCAGTATATATGTCACACTTATGCCCAATCAGATAGTGTCTCCATATTTTCAAAGCATGTACTACCGCAGCAAGTTCTAAATCATGAGTAGGATAATTCAATTCATGTTTCCTCAACTGCCTAGATGCATAAGCAACAACTCTACCTTCTTGCATAAGAACACATCCCAAACCAGTACGAGAAGCATCACAATAGATAGAGAAACTCTTACTCAGATCTGGCAGTATCAACACAGGTGTTGTAGTCAACCTCTTCTTCAACTCTTCAAAGTTGGCTTGGCATTGATCAGACCACACAAACTTGGCATTCTTCTCCAATAAGGTTGTCATAGGCTTTGCGAGTTTTGAAAAGCCTTCGATGAACCTTCTATAGTAACCAGCTAAACCAAGAAAACTGCGAATCTCAGTAACACTAGTTGGTGGTTTCCAATTCAATACATCTCTCACCTTGCTGGGATCAACAGAAATACCTCCATTAGAGACAACATGACCAAGGAAAGAAACTTCCTTCAACCAGAACTCACACTTGCTTCGCTTAGCATATAACTTGTGATCTCTAAGCTTCTGCAATACCAATCTCAAATGTTCAGCATGTTCTTCCTCAGTTTTAGAGAACACCAGTATATCATCAATGAACACAACCACAAACTTATCCAAATACTCCATAAACACCTTATTCATCATGTACATAAAGTATGCAGGAGCATTGGTCAATCCAAATGACATAACAGTATACTCATACAGACCATACCTTGTGGTGAAAGCTGTCTTTGGAATATCGCTAGCACGGATCTTCAATTGATGATATCCAGAACAAAGATCAATCTTTGAGAACACACAAGCACCTCTCAACTGATCAAACAAATCATCAATTCTTGGCAAAGGATACTTGTTCTTGATGGTAACCTCATTGAGCGATCTATAATCAACACACATCCTCTGACTACCATCTTTCTCATCAACAAAAATAACTGGTGCACCCCATGGTGAAGAACTAGGACGAATGAAACCTTTTTCTTGCAATTATTCTATTTGTTTCTTAAGTTCGTCTAGTTCTTTTACCCCCATTCTATATGGTCGTTTAGCTATTGGTGCAGTACCAGGTAATAACTCAATAAGAAATTCAATGTCTCGGTCAGGTGGCATACCTGGCAGTTCATTAGGAAAGACATCCTGGAATTCATTCACCACGGGATCATCCTGATTAATTCCATCATCAATCTGGTTCACAACGGCTGTCTCTGGCTGCTGCATAACTACATCAACACTGATCTGGTCACCTTTCGGTTTAACAAGAGATACCGTCTTCTCTTTGCACTAGATCACTGCCTGATGTGCTTTCATCCAATCCATACCCACAATCACATCAATACCAGAACTTCTCAGCACAACTAGACTAATCAAAAAGTCTACCCCCCTTAAGGTTAGATTAACTGAGGGGCATTTATGAGCAACTTGTATAGGTCCTCCGGGTGAACTTACTAACATGTGGTTCTTCATAGCTATCATGGGTATGCTATGTATGGTAACAAATGCTTGCGAAATAAATGTATGCAATGCTCCAGAATAAAAAAGAACGGAGGCGGGGATGGAGTTGATGTCAAACGTACCCAACATGACTTCTGGGGCCTCCTGAGCTGACGCAAGTGAAACATGATTCACCCTTCCCGAGTTAGGAGTCCCTTGAGGTCTTCCTCTGCTACCACTGTTATTGTTCGGGTTCTGCTTCTTTGGACAACTATGAGCATAGTGTCCAGGATCTCCACATCGGTAGCATACTCTTGGAGTGCTGGCCTGAGGTGCACTATTCTTAGCAGGAGTAGAGCTAGGGGTACCTTGATGAGGAGTACGAGTTCCATTCTGAAACTGATAAGGCGTGCGTTGCTGGTTTTGAGCATTACCCTGCTGGTCCTGAGCCCTTTGCTTATTTGGATTGTGATTCCAAAGACTCGATTAACTAGACTCAACTGTGATACTACTCGCACTTCTACTCAATTGGTGGATATCCTAGAAAAGGGGAAATAAGTGATGAAAGACCATAAAGACTTTGAACAAGATGAGTCTAGAAACTTAGTAAAACCAAGAGAAACAAAATATACAAGGTGATAAGAAATAGTAGCTCAAAGGAAGCTATCAAGGAGGTGACAATCAGACAAGGATGGAGAGATAATCAATTCAAAGGACAAGGTTGAAGAAAATAGTTTTTGTAGCAAACTAAACTTTAGATAGAGACCAGAACTACTAGGCTTGCGTCCTACAGTCAACACATGCTTTGATACCAATTTGTCACACCCGTTTTTAAGAACAAAAACAAGTGCATAAAAGGCTCATGTGCACCCCAAGAATAGTCGCACACATGAGTTGACAAATTATAAAAAGTACCATCACAGTGTTTATTACATAGCGAATAAATATCCATTACATAGTCTGAAACAAATAACTTTAACTAAACGAAGATAACTGCGGAAGCTCCAAAGGGACTGGTTGACTGGTTGACTCCAAGACTAGTACTCATTGCGGTAATCATCAACCCAATCTTCATTTGTGTTGTTTGAATGCAAGGGTGAGCACATACGTACTCAACAAATATAACACGGGGTTCATGAAGCTCAAAAGGTTATGCATGGTTCATAGCGGTAAGCATTTTAAGTAGATCAAATTTATATTAATATCAATAATTGCCAAGGTGATTTGCATAAGCTCAAATATCCATGATCATAAAGTAAATGACAATGATACAATGAATAAATAACAATTGCAGAAGCCACATAGAAATAAGAACCCAATAATTCTGTGAGTTTTCCGAGCCGCTCGTGTCCATGAGCACGGCTATCATGATAGTTTTTAACTCTGATCAGAGGTGTACAACTTTAACCACGAGTCGTGTTGCCCATTTGCCCGGGATCATGACTCCCAAAACACTACCGAGGTGAGCGGGCAGGGTACACTATGAAACCCTTCAAGGGTTCGTCTAACAAGATAGGGTCGCAAGGTTTCCATGGCAGGGAGATATAGAGCCAACCTGTCTACAGTCACACTCCTTCACGGCTATGCCCATAGATTAGGAACCACACTATACCCATCTCGGCACACCCCTTTCCTGCCATAAAGGTAACCACTGAACGAGCTAGAAAAGGTCCCCATACTGAGCTAAAGCTAGAGTCATATAGCCCTCGTGGTTGTACTGTATATCCCAGATTTTGCCGACAGATAAGCTCCTATAATCAAATGTTGCTAAAAAACAAGTTTTATCATTATTGCATATAGTCATTAACAAGTTAAGATCATGTACATCGGATATGAGTGCTAGCAATACTAGTCATATGTGGTGGCACAAAACATAGGTGTCAAGGCATTCAGGATAACAAACACTAGGGTCAATCAATGGTAAACAAGGAATCATGCATATGAGTTATATTATTTGTGAATAGGACATCAAGGATAATCCCATGTTGTACTTGCCTTCTTCGAAAAACTCTTGCTGATCCTACTGGCCTTGACCAAAGAAAAACTCCGGTTCTTCAACGGGTTGCTCAACGTCTATACCCATCAACAAGCAACACCATTCCACCAACGGCAATCATACACGAAGAAAACAAAGCTATGATTAGAACAGTGCACCAACAGTAAGAAAATAAGATGAAAAGTTTATAAAACTAATCTACGTATCACTACGATCACAACGATGTTTCGTTCACGAAAAACGGAGCTAGATCGACGAAGATATGAATTTAACAAGTTTTCCTATGCAAAGGTAATCAAAAGTAACTAATAGTGGTATTAACATAAAGAGAATTTTATTACGAATCTAACGCAATTTGAATGGGTCAAAATGGATTTAAAATAAGCAAGATATGGGGTTTTGAATTTCAATGGCAATTCTGTAAATATGCATTTTTCATTTATTTTGAAATAAAAACAAAACCGATTGGGAATACGTTTCTGCAGAGGAGAAAACATATTCAAGGGATACGCCAAAGGACGGCGGGTTAAGGAGGAAGAAGTCCAGGGACTCTTTAGCAAAGTGGCAAAACGAAGGGGTATCGGTGATCCATGATTGTCGATCTCGGATTGAAGGGCCGAGATTAGAAGGAGGGGAATAGAGAGTGGTCGAAAGGGTATCAAGCCCTCTGGACCGTTGGATCTGAAGGGGACGGTGCAGATTAGAGCTGGGAAGGGGGAGTGAAGCTTGCCGGCCGGATTCAGTGTAGGCGCGGCAGCCTCCATGGATTCCGGTTTGGAGCTCGGCTGCGCGACTGGATACGGCGCTACAGTCCACCAAAACATGAACCAAAGGTACCGGGAGAACGAGGAAGGAAGGGCGAGTTCACCTGGGTGTTTCGCGCGTGCAGGCGAGGAACAGGGGCGGCTGACGGTGCGACAGAGCGGGTGCGGACACCCTGCGAACAATGGTGAGTCGAGGTGAACACTCAGAGGCAAAATTGAGCGTGAGGTAGGGATCACGGAGTCCCAAACCTTGCTTTGGAGGAAGAGAACGGCCCGCAGGGGCGACAGAGGCGTTTGGTGACGCGTTGAGGTGGCTCCCGATTCACTGTGTACGTCGGCAAGGTGGTGAGAGTCACGACATGTGCAATTGAATGGAGGGGAGGGCTTGCAAGGTCTCGTACCGTGTTCCGAAGAGAGAAGAGGCCTTGCGGTTGACGAGGGAGCTCGGGCTGGAAACAATGGCGGCGGCGAAGATTCGAGCTCGTGACGGCGGCTCTGCTAGCTCGGTTGCGAGGCATAGGTGCCGATTAGATGGGAACCGGGGACGGGAAGGTGTGCGGCACCTTTTATGTAGCCAAAACCACACGGGAAGGTAACAAATCCCACAAAAACGGAGGGGAGGAGGATTCGGGGCAGGAGATCGGCCGGGTCTCTGCTTCGACGCGTAGAGAAGAAAGGAAAGGGGGAGAGAAGGGACTGACGCGTGGGCTAGCCTTGTCAGTGGCACAGGGGAGAAAAGGAAGGGAGAGCTGCTTCCCTGCACTGCTGCTGGGCTTCGGTTGGGCCGGTCCAGGAGGGAATGGAGGGGACTGCTGGGCCGAGCAAGGAGGTAGAGGGAAGGGGGAGGCCCACGGGAAGGAGGTGGCCTCGGGCCAGATTGGAGAAAAAGAGAGGGAGGGAAAAGAAAATACTTTTCAATTTCTAGAAACAGTTTTGCAAAAGAATTTTTAAGTCCTTTTCAAATATAGGTTTGGATTCTTTTCAAAAACCACTCATAACAAGACTCAAATGCACCAGCATGCCATGCACAAAGTGTTTCTATATGACATTTTTATTTTCTCTACTAAACCTATATAGTTTAATTATATTAAATGCATAGCAGTGAAAGCATAATTAAATCAATTTTAACATTTTCAAAAGTGATGCAAATTTTCGGGTATTAGACTTTCCCTTCAAAAATAAAAATGAAATAAAAATAATTTTTGCATGAAACTTATCACTTAGTTTAAATTCCTTTTAATATTGAATAAAACAAGAGAATCACATCCAAAATTAAAATTTTGAAAAGTAACATGATCTATGACTTTAAAGGGCAAAAGCGTCATAAAGAAAAATTCTTGCTTTTTGCTTATGCTAGTGGGAAAATACTTTGATAGGAAAATCTTATAGTCTAAGTTGTTGATTAATGTCATATAGTCTCGGCTCATGATTCATACCCTTTCTATTTAAAGTTCTTGGAGATTAATTTTTGAAAATATCATAAAACCATAATGTCACTACTCCTCTATAGTGAGAAAAATCCTACCAAAGCCATACACACTTATGCATGTTCAAAAACTTCCTCAAATGCTTCTTGTATTTACTTTGAGTTTGGTCAAACCTTGTGACCCTTGTTGAGAGTTATGTCATAGTCCAAAGATCAAGATCACGTACGTGCCATATATTTTTAGCTGCTTCTACACTGGAAGTATGCAAAAACATGCCTGTCCATTTACATGATCCATGGTCATCCAATAAATACTCTTGAAATAAATATTATGATCTCTCCCTATAGTCTTCCAAACAGAGATATGGGTATCATAAATGAAAAAAAAAGAAACACTATCATGATAAGCCATATCTCAACAATCCTAAAGTTAGAGAGATCATATACATAGTTAAAGAGTATATATACCATTGTTCACACACATGCACATCTTGATCTAGAATTATGACATTCTTCTCCTTGGATCCTTGTTTTTACTTTACAATATAAGTGATGCAAGTTTGCTACATTGATAATTGTGACACCCTGTGTCAAGCTTGCATTAGGATCCTCATTAACCTCTTAACACAAGCATTTCATTGCATTGATGTTTGCATATGCTATCATTTTATGTGTGTGTTTTATATGTTTTGAAACTAGAATTAAATAGGTGTTTTGTGCTCAATTTTGTGATCAATCTGTTTATCTAAACCTTGCTATGCTTGGAGTAAAGTATGGTTTGCTTTATGTTTATTTACCCTGCTTAATTTTATCTGTTAAAGAATTAAAGTAATTTTTTTCCTAATTAGCTTAAATAAGTTTTTAATCTTTAACTCTTGAACTAATGGTTTTCAGAATTTATGATCTACATGAAAAAGGTAGAGAATAATATTCTGAATAACTTTGGTTTAAGTGTCAAAACTTAGTTTGGAGTTTTTGAAACTGTTTTGAAGCAAATTCAGTTTGAATCAAATAAAAGAAAATGGGAAAAGGAAATCAGAACTGAAGCAGGTCGAGTACTGCTTTCGGCCTGCTCGGCCTCGACCGCTGCTCGATAAGGGACAGAGCGAGGGTCAAACGAACGACCCCCGAGCCGGAGGCTCGATCAGCCGATCAACCCCTCCCCTCGACTTCGACCCCTCGAAATGACGGACATAGGGTCGAACGAACGACCCCCGCGTAGGAGGCTCGATCAGCCGATCGACCCCCCCTCCCGCGCGCTCACCCGCACGCACGTGCCGCGCAAGCCCGCGCGCACTCGCTTGACCACGGCTGAACCGTACGTCGGCGTCGTCTGCCGCGTGGCCGACGATGCCTGACCGCAGATGTTGAACACGTCATCGCCGTCGCCGCGGCCCTGCACCGACATCGCTGTCGCCGACAGCCACTCGCTCTGTCTCAGTCGCGTCCGCACCCGCACCGCGCTAACGGTGCTAGGACCGAGCCTGCACCGTTTTCCCGCCGCTAACGCCCCTGCTTCGCCGCCGCAGGCCTGCCAGCCGCACTGCCGCGCGCCGCGCCGTCGTTTCGCAGTAACGCCGCCGCAGTGCCGCGTCCGATCAACTGTACACCTCGTCGCACTCGCAATCGAACGTGAATCCACGCTAATGGCGCGTCGACCAAGTCTTGCTCTGCTCTCGCGCGCCGCAAACACGCCAGCACCGCTGCCACCGCCGCGCCATCGCGTCATGGTCCCCACTGGCCGCGCCGGTCGGCCATGATCGTGCAATGGAATGCCTATACCTCCTCTACTTCCCACACTCGTTTTGCACTTGTCCTCACTCGCTCTCTCGCTCGCGCTGCCTCTGTTCTCACCGTGCCAAGAGCTCCGAGCATTGCAAGCGCCCCCTTCTCCAATCCACCACCACCCTAGCTTCTCTGCTCGATCCATCTCGCACTAGCTTTCGCCTTCGCCCCGCACACACGCTGCTCGCCTCTTCTTCACCAGCCGAGCACTCTAGTCGCCAGAACGCCTCCACCGTTCCTCGGCCCCGAGTCGCCACCGCACTGACCAAACGGTGTTCACCATTCACCGTCTCGCCCCTGACGCCTCCATCTTCGTGGAAGCTTCACCGGAGCTAGCAGAGGTGAGAACACCTTTCCCCTAGCTCTAGTTCACCCTGTATCAGCACAGCGTCGTTGGCCATGCGCCTTTGCCGCCGCCGTGGAGCTTGCACGTGGCCAGGGTTCCGTAGAGCCTCTCCGGCTCAACCAACCCTCGAACCACACTCACCACAATGCTCACACAACCCTGCGCCGAGCCTCGCATAGCCGGTGATCACCTCGCCGCGTCGCACGGCCACCGCACGCCGCCGACCACTTTCACGGTCGCAACGGTTCAACCATCTCCACCAGTGGATGCGCGTCACCATCCCGAGCCTAGCACACCCAACCCCACCGCCGGAGACCTCACCGCCGGCGAGAACACGCCTGTCAGCGTCGTCCTCTGCTCCCTGCTCAACGACAGATGGACCTCGAGTTGACCGAGGACCCCGCCTGTCAGTCGCCCTGCACGCCTTTGCGTGTATTGGGCCGGTTTCCGAAATGAAATTCCTTTTTCCTATTTTCAGTAATATGCTAATGCTTGTTTAATTAATATCTAGAGTTTGGTAAATCCTAAAATGGTGAAATCAATTTTGTGAGACTCTATAATTGATGATCTTTCTGTTAAAAAAATATAAAAATGATTTTTGGAGAATGTCTTCAGTACTAATGTTTAATTAGTTGTTTTCTGCTTATATCAAAGTTAAGTGTGTTCCTGCTTAAAATGGCTAAATAGATATGTAAGGTTTTTATGTTAGCTCTGTTATCCTGTGTAGAAGCTAGGAAAAATATAACATGCCATGTTTCTAGGTAAGTTTTATTGATCACCTGTTAAAATGTGTTCCTGCTGTTTTCTTAGATTAATTCCTGTGGTAAATATATGCATGTATAAATCATGAAACTTTTTCTGGAGCCTATATATGTCTTGCTCTGTCTAAGAAAAATATCATATGTGGTATGTTGTATTGCAGAAAATATACTTGTAGTTCAAGTGTCCTTTTCTAGGGTTTTCTTTAGAAAATCATATAGAGTAGTTTATGTTTATGCTGATCATGGAACTTTCCGGATAAACATGTTTTTAAGTATAGTTCTACTAAAAATAAGTTATAGCATGTTTCACCCTGTTAGCTAGTAGCTCTAGTTCTAGGTGCTTTTTCTGCATTTAATTTCATCTTTTTGTATATGCTAGCTGGTAGCTTTCCTATGAGTAAGTTTCCTACAGTAGCTTCCAGTAGACATGTTTTACCCTCTGTAATTTTGGTAGATTTTTCTGAGTAGTTTATAATAGGGTTGCTGTGTAAAGTGGTTTTGTGGTAATTAGTGGGCTAAATGCTTAGAATCTCTTTTAGTGTGCTAAATCTTGTTCAAGCATCATCCCTGCATCATCAAGTTACTTATTTATGCATTGCAATCATTTAGGATTAGTGGAGGAACATCAGGAGCCAACCCCAGAGATAGAAGTCCAGGAGGTGCCGGAGCTAAACGAGGAGTACCACGAGCTCGACACTAACCTCCCCGAGTGCCCTGACCACCAGCCCTCCACCTTCACTCAAGGCAAGCCCCGGAGCATTCATAAGCCTCCCAATATTTACAATTAATCTACTTGAGTATTTTATACTATGATGCATTAGGTGACACGAGTTGTTTGAATCCCAAATTGATGCATTACCTTCCTTGATAATTGTTTTACCTACCTTGTTACCATGTTAATAAAAGTAAAAGCAACCGCTTAGCCTGCTTAGAATAAATGGTTACTTTTATTTTTTATGTTAGTATTATCCCATGGGGATAATACCTAGCACGGTTGGCTATATTTGCTATTGTGGAAAGAACCAATGGTAGTAATGAAATGCGGTCAACTGGAAGGAAGAGGCACCAACGGTTTAGACTTGGGGGCAGTCCGTCCGTTGGATCGTATAGGTTTGTATACGATGGTGGCCCTCTTACATCTTTGAATGCGCCCTTTCACATAGGGGTCATCGGGAGTGTCGACCCCGAAGCCGAGTAAACACTGTCCGGGCCGACTCTCAGCCTACTGTGAGCACCCTCTAGTTTGTAGATACGACCTGCCCCGTGGTGGCCAACTGATTTCTACAATTGGGTGGACTACTCTGAGATTGCGGCCGTACTACCTGGACTTTGTTGAGCGGTAACCCAATGCATGGACCCGACGGGGAAAGTGTGGGCGGGGTGTTAAAGGTAATCTTGCCAGCTGGTTGTATATCGATTCGAATTGCCGCCCCCCCACTGGATATGGGGGATTATGCTGAGCTTCACCATGGTACAACTCCATGTGACATCGTAATGGTTCTACTAAAAATATTGATGAAGGAATTGAATATATGTTATTATATTGTTTGAGTAGTTCAAGTGAGTGCTCTAGTACAGGTGCAAACCTAGAGATAATAATAGGATGGAAAATGGTTGTTCTCTAATCTTTAGTTTCATCTTGTTCGCTTTTCCGCAAACGCAAGTTTACCCAGATCCACATAAATAGCCTTGCATACCCTTGGAGTCTTTATTTTCAGTTAGACAGGTAAGTCTAGCTGAGTACATTCCCGTACTCAGGGTTTATCCCATTTGTTGCAGATGGCCAAGTATACTTCGGCTATTGTAAGCACTGTCTCTATCCTTTCGAAGGAGGAGAGGAGTAGGCCTTGGGCAAGGTCTTCTATGAGCTCATCTTTTGCTGTTGTCGGACATGACCTCGTGGGCACCCCTATCTTTTAAGGATTTCAGAGTGGAGCAAAACTTTGGGTTCAATTTCAAACAGTGATCTTTTTGGCCACAGGTGTTGTGGCGTAAGTACTACTTTTATTTGGAACAAAGTGTTGTAATAACTTTAATTCGTACTTTAAGTATTTTCGGTTTTTTTGTGGCTCGTTCGAATGTGCATACCTGAGTTTGTGCGATCCTCGATTGTTAGAAATCCTTTGAGATTTTCGGACTACCAGAATTATATGAGCTCAAGTGTTTTAAGTGGCAGTTAAATTAGCTACTTTGGTACTTGATCTCTTATAATTTGGACAGTTCCCTCATAATAATCCCTACCTAAAGCTCCACATAAGCCTTTAGAAGTAGGGAGATACAAAGAAGGCAAACTCTTTATGCCTTGGTAAGGAATTATACACCTTGAGTGACATAGAGTGCTATAAGAGGAGTAAGTTGACTGATGAGCTTTCTTTTGAAAAATTTATCAAAAACTCCAAGTACTAAAATATGATTTGGGAAAATGACTTTGCCTCGAAGATCTATTCCATTTCTCAGTTTCTCAAGGATATATGTTATCCAATACCACATATCCCATTGGTATGACAGAAGGTCTTAAATGAATCTATATGCTTGCTTTATACTTTGAATAGCATAGACTTGTTATCTTTTAACCTTTACTCGAGGACGAGCAAAGAGGTAAGTATGGGGGATCTTGTTGACGGTAATTAAGAGCTATTTTATCACCATCAAAATACCATCAACATCCTCATTTCCAAAGGAAAATAAGCATAACCTGAATATATTGAGCCAAATAATTGGTTCCACATGTCCCTTGACTATTTGATGCAGGTAATGACAAATAGGACCTTCTAGGAGCCAATGGGCCCACATCAAGAAGATTAACGTGACAACTCAACTCAGAACCAACATCTAAAGCATATGACAGGTGGGACCAGT